>JAQFVV010000284.1:818245-1226993 GCA_028023455.1 Epiperipatus broadwayi | reverse complement strand
TAAAAATAAAATATTGTTAGGTACTATATATCTTCGACCTACTTTGCCAATGAATGATTTAGATGCATATTTAGTTAAGGTTGAGGATATATTGGTGAAATATAAATATGATATTATTATAGTTGGGGATTTTAATGAAGCTGATTACTCAAGACATAGTAATAAGAATGTTGATAATAGTAAACTTTATAGATTAAAAATTTTTGTTGAGTTGGTTAGTTTAATTCAACTTAATAGTATTATTAATTTTAGGGGTGGTATGTTGGATTTATTGTTTAGTACTAAGAATGATTTGAAGTGCAAAGAGGCTGATCAAGCTCTTTTTGCCCCTGATCCTTATCATCCACCTTTGGAATTTGTAATAGATGGTTCTCATGAACATATAAAGCCTATGGTAAATAGTACGAGAGATTACAAACATGGTGACTATTATGGCCTTTATAAAGCTTTTGAGGACATTGATTGGAATGTAATTTTGATGGAAAATGATCCAAATATAGCGGCAAATAATTTTGTTGGTATAGTTCAAAATTGTCTAGATCAATATATTCCTGTTAGGCATTATTTAAATACTAATAACAAATATCCTAAATGGTTTTCTAGGGAATTGTGTAAGGGCTTAAATAGAAAGCACAAATATCATAGGTTATATAAACTAACTAATGATAAAGAATTGTATAAGAAATTTAGTGGTTTGCGTGCTTATACTAAAATTCTTATGAAAAGAGATTATAATAATAATTTAAATAGAGTTGAAGAAAATTTTAGGAATAATCCACAAATGTTTTGGAATTATATAAAAGATCTTAATATTGTTGGAAGAGCGAGTTGTAGATATAATGGAATTAGGCCTTCTATGGATGATCTAGTCAATCATTTTACTAATATGTACTTAGATACTTCAAGTAATGATAATATGGTTGATATTAAATTTAATAAAGAGAGTTTTTGGAATATAGATGTTAATAAAATTGCAATTCCTGAAGTGTTTACTGCAATTTCTAAACTTAAATCAAAATCTTCTATGGGATATGATAATATTCCTAATTTTATTATCAAGGGCTGTGCTGAATGTTTGGTAGCACCATTGCATTATATCATTAATTTATCAATTGAGAAAACTATTATTCCTGATATATTTAAGATAGCTAAGATTGTACCAATTTTTAAAAAGGGGATAGATCTGATTCTGGTAATTATAGACCTATTTCAATTCTGTCACCTTTTGCTAGAATTTATGAAAGGTGTATTTATAGTAATATTATTGTAGATATGATTAAGGTATTACCTAGTTATCAGCATGGTTTTTTACCTGGTAGATCTGCTGAAACTAATTTAATGGTGATATCTGATCATATTGCTCATGCCTTATCTGATCAGAAGCAATTAGATGTTGTATATTTTGATATGACTCAGGCATTTGACAAAGTTTCATATATTAGACTTTTGTATAAACTTAAAATGTTGGGTGTTAGTCCTCATTTAGTTGAGTGGTTTTCCAATTATTTGAGGGGTCGTAAATCTTATGTACATATGGATAAAACTAATTCTCTTTTTTTTGATAATATGATAGGTGTTCCTCAGGGAGGAATATTAGCACCATTGCTTTTTAATGTTTATATGTGTGATCTTGATCATAGCATAAAAAATAGTATGATACTTACTTATGCTGATGATTGTAAGTTATTTAAAAGAATTATTACTTATAGTGATCATATTGAGGTTCAAAAGGATATAGATAGTTTTATTATATGGTGTAGGTATAACAACATGGAGATTAACATTAATAAAACATGCATTGTTTCCTATACTAATAAAACTGAAAAATCTGTTTATCAATATAAAATTGAGAATGGTGTTATTAAATATAAAGAGACTATATCTGATTTAGGAATTATATTTTGTAGCAATTTTACTTTTAATGCACATATTAAATGTATTATTAATAAAGCATACAGAAAGATGGGCTGTATTTTGAGATATGGGAGAGATTTATCTATTTCCATAAAATATAGGTTATTTTTTTCCTTGTTGTTACAGTTTTAGAATATAATTCTTGTATATGGAACTTCAATCTGATTAATATTCAGTCTAAAATATATAATATTGAAAAAAGATTTAATAAATTAATAATGGGTGAATGTCAAACTGTCAAAACAGTATTGAAAGAAAGGAGAATGTTGAAGGATATGATATTACTGAAAAAGTTGATTGATGGGAAAATTGATGTCAGTAACTGTATATCAAAAATAGAATTGAAAGTACCTTGTCGTTTATTAAGAGAAATGCAAACTTTCAAGATTAGTATATGTAAAAATACTTTCTTTGGTAAATCAGTTATTAATAGATTGCAAATGGTATATAATCTAACTTTTAATAATATTGATATTTTTTGCGATCAATTTGTGATGAATGTTAAAAAACAACTAAATGTATAATTATGAACATATATGTATATATAATTTTATGTATTTAGCTTGTATTTGATTATTATTGTTTTTTTTTTTTTTTTTTTAAATTTTAATTATTATCATTGTTATTATTATTATTTTTTTTTTTTATTTTTATTGTGTATTTCTGTTAAAGTGTAAATGTTGAAATGCACATAATAAATGGATATTGAATTGAATTGAATTATTATTATTATTATTATTATTATTATTATTATTATTATTATTATTATTATTATTATTATTATTATTATTATTATTATTATTATTATTATTATTATTATTATTATTATTATTATTATTATTATTATTATTATTATTATTATTATTATTATTATTATTATTATTATTATTATTATTATTATTATTATTATTATTATTATTATTATTATTATTATTATTATTATTATTATTATTATTATTATTATTATTATTATTATTATTATTATTATTATTATTATTATTATTATTATTATTGATGAAAATATTAAATTCATTAATTATTGATCTTTTAATTCGAAAACAGTTATAACATTTCGAAATTTACAACTTTCATAAAATTTAAGCTAAAAATGATTTTTTTATTTATTGAGTTTATTTTACAACACTTTTGATAAACCCATTATTTTCATGTATGTTCTCTGTCCAAAAACACAATCCTGGAAGATTATATTTATTGTATTTTGTTTTTATTTCTCTTAAGATCAA
Source organism: Epiperipatus broadwayi (assembly GCA_028023455.1). Taxonomy (NCBI): domain Eukaryota; kingdom Metazoa; phylum Onychophora; class Udeonychophora; order Euonychophora; family Peripatidae; genus Epiperipatus; species Epiperipatus broadwayi. The sequence continues at coordinate 1,223,835 of JAQFVV010000284.1, read as the reverse complement.
CAAAGTTATTATTTTAAAATAATTTATAAATTTATCAAAACAAAAAATAAATGGCTGTTGTCCTAAAAGTAGTTTCTAACCAGAAAAATATATGATCATTGTTCTTATTCCAATAGATTACATGTAACATTAATAGTTTCAGTGTATAATTTATGGTATTTAAACAGAGTCTGTTTTTCATGTTAAAACTATTTGTTTCATGTCTAAATACATATTACTTGCAGGGTAGGTTACCAGAAGGTTATTATCTATCCATTCCAAGAGCCTACAATCACACAATTATTTTTTAATAAATAAAATTCTTATGATATTTCAAACATTTTTTTCAGATCAAGCAATAAAACCAGATGAATTTAACTAGTTGCAATTAGAGCCTCATCCACAAATTCAAAACAATTCATGATTCATTGGCTTACATATTTCACAAATGAAATTTAATAATCATTGATCTATGTAAATATGGCAAACAAAAAATATAGACCACATAATTAATTTCTGCCAAATTTATGACTTCAGTGGCAGAGATGAAGGCCTTAATAAAGCTTTTGTTGATTTTTGGGATCTCTATACATTTTTTATCATGTTTTGTTATTAGATAAAGTGATAAAAAAAATGGAACCATTAAATAAATAAATGAATTAATAAACAATAATAGATTACATTTATTTAATACATGATTTTTTTTTTTGTTTTAAAACAGCTATTTTCAAACATTAAAATACTTATAACTAAAAGTTAGTTAAGTTAAGACATTCATAAACTTTGGTTTTCTTGATATATGTTTTGCAAGTTACATTTTTAAAAAGATAAATAATGATTAATAACATGCTGATGCATTGTGGTGAAATAAAGTAGTTATTACAGTGTTATGGATAATTTTATTAAATAATGATTGTGAGTAATTCTGAATTTATTGATGAGACTTCAATAAAGTTTAAAAAATTAATTGCATCTGGCTTAATTGTTGAATTTGAAAAAAGAGTTACTTGCAACCCTTCATAAAGCTTATTTCTATTGCCATTATATTTCCATCATTAAAGATTTTGTTGGTTGTATGTATTATGTGGTAAAATTACATCTCAAGTTATTAATAATTCATTTTTACTTTATTCTTATATATAGCTTAATGTTGAGTACATGTTGATATTGCAATTTGCAATGTGAGTTTTCAATAGCCAGGATGCATTTAGAATATGAATGTGAAACACTTTCAATGAAAATTTAATCTTTTAATGTATTTCATAGTTTTATTTAACAGACTATAACTATTGTGCTAGATATTTATAATAATTAATAATTAAGAAATGAGAGAAAATTTTCTTCAGGAGAATATACAGTTCTACACTTGCACAAGAGACACAATTTTTATTTTATTAATCATGATGGAAAAATTATATTTTAAATATGTTTATATGTTTATTTTTTTAAAATAAAATTATTAAATATTTATTTCTTTATAAAATTATTAAATATTTATTTTTTAACAAGTAAGTGCTATTTATTATATACAGTTTTTGTTTGAATATATTTATTTTTTTATAGAAAAATAGCTTGTTAAAAATTTATGCTTCCTTTCACTTTATATATATATATATATATATATATATATATATATATATATATATATATATATATATATATATATATATATATATATATATATATATATATATATATATATGCATTGATAAAAATTATAAATTAAATAAATCCATCTTTCTTTTATTACAATAACAATGATTATTTTCTTTTATATTTGATCAATCTGACTATTTTAACTGACCAGAAATCTTCTTCACACCTTGTACTTCCTATCCTGGATAAGAAAAAGAAGCTTTGAAGAAGTCTGCTTGTCAGTTGAAACTGTCAGATTTGTTAAATGTAAAATAAAATAAACATTGTTATAGTGATAAAAGAAAGATGAATTTATTATTTAGAAACATTATGTAGATCAAGCAAGAAAAATAGCTTTTATGCCAAAAACATTCATATGAAGATTATTTTCATTATTTGTATATATGCATATAACAAAATTTATTTACTGTATAAAAACTTGATGATGAATAGATTATTTTTACTCGAAAATACAACTGAAGGAAAAATCTGGAAAATGTGTCATAATTGTGTTGCAAATTAAAGCATTAATATGAAATTACTGTGAGTGAATTATGCCAATTAATTATCAACAAATAACCATTAAAAGATGAAATGTTCATTTAAATATTTGATTAGTAACTTCTGACACTTAAGTTTTATAATTTTTTTTATCTTGAAAGGCTAAAATAAATAATCAAGATAATTTTCAGTTGGAAAGTTTATGTTTCAAAATCAAAAATGACCAATAGATCTTTGATCCATGACTTTTAATTCTCATGTTTAATATTCTACCACTGCATCAAACTAAAAAGGTTTCTGGGAATGATACAGTATCCTTATTCCCCCCCCCCTCATTATAGAAAAACAATAATTTAAAATTATTTCATGCTCATAATATTTATATAGTGTAAATTTTATATCTATATCCCTTCACAAGGTGTTAAAAATAGATAGAAACCAGTTCCTACCTTGCAAGAAAGTGGTGTAGTGAAAATTACACTACAGAATATATTATTCATTATTGGATAATCTCTAGTCTAATGAATGATTAATAAAAATTATTAATATACTCCATACTTATGCTTCTCTATTTATGCAGCAATATATGTAATATTATTCTTTAGCGGTTTCTGTTTGTCCAGTTTCAATATTTTTAACACTTATCTGGGATCTTATAGTTATTACAGTATTTTCAGTATATGCCAAGCTTTAAGTTAGAAATTGAACTAGATACTTTTAATAAATAAAACAATTAAAATTATCTGCAAAATTTAAATTAAAATACATTATTAAATAAAAGCTAACTTTGTTATACTAACGTTTCTGTTTAAAATCTTAATTATCATTTGATAATCTATAGTTCTTCTGTATTTTACAATTAAAAAATACCACTAAAACATCACATGATTTGTCTAGATTATGCTTGTTTCCAAAAACAGGTCTCTTCATTTTATCCAAATGCCATCCACTATAAGCTTGAGGAGTCAATAGACAATAGAAATGGTAGTATTGTATGACATCTACATTCCACAGAACAGTTTCTGGTTTTTATCCTTGTTGGTGAATATAATTAAAAGATATAACTAATGCACTTATGCATTTAAAAATTATTTTTATATGGTCTATGCCATTTAAACCTTTGAGTTTTTGTTTTTAATTTTAATTTGGATCACATAAAGATGTTGAAGGTGGGTTCTCTACTCATAAATGTATTAATTCTGATTTTGAATCCTAAATTCTCACAGAGAGGCAAACTTCAAAAACTAGTCTGATAATACAAATATTAACTATTCTCTATGTTCTACTGGATTACTCAAGCCTACTCTTAGAAACATATGAATAAGCTGATAGATTCAATTAAATAGCCTAAAGAAATTAAAGATGACTGTTAGATTTATAAATGCATTAGCTTTGAATTCTAAGCTTTACTAATAAAAAAAATCAAAAATAGTGCTATGGCTATTATAAAGAACTGCCATCTAATATCTATTGTTTATTTAACTTTACAGAAGATGGCTCTAGATTAGGATGAAGAGACCATTATGAAAGATATTGTGAATTTGTTAGTTTTTGAACAATTAAAAATTATATAAATTGTTAGATAAATAATGACTGAATAAAATATTTACATTTTTTTGTATGTTCATTGAAATTTCTGCTAGATGGTTGATTAAGGTAGTAGGCATTCTATCTAACAGTTGTGAATGCTATAATATACAAATAACCTACTACTTTTTTGGATTTATTAAAAAGTGTGCATTTCAGCAACAAAGCTCCCTTATCTCCATTATGAATCTTAATTTTTTAGAAACATGAGTAATCTTCTATTTATAATTTTGTATATATGTTAATAAATACTTCTGTTATTTTATTAGCTACAATATTACAATTTAGAATATGATATCTGTATTAATATAACATTTATATCACAATATACAAATAATAAATTAAAACCATACTTAAAAAAAAAAGGTAGTAGGTATTAAGTCACATTGACTAAACAATGTTAGCGAGTTTCTAATTATTATCACCTCTTACTATAATTTATTTTAGAAACACATTTTTAAAGTTGGAAACAATTCAGGAATTAGTGGTAAATGCTGCAGTCTCTCATATCTAATTTCTTAGGTTTTTTTTATAGATAAGTTAGTTCATAGCAATAGTACTAGCGAGTCAACATTAGTTGTTAAATAGATATTTAATAATTCAAAGGTGGTAAAATAAAAATGAAAAATTGCTAAAATTTTTACCACCTGTCTTCAAGACTAGTTAGTATGTTTATTTTTTCACTGTTTCTTTTTGAGGGCTATTAAAATGGCTTTTACCCTAGATTTGATTTATATTATAGCTATGGAGAGAGATGTAACTATCAGTACTTATTCAAGTTCATGAAATAGCTTTAAAGAAATAAAAAAGTCATAAATTTTTATATTGTAGTTTTAAATATTAGAACTCATTAAACTTATAGTATCAATAATAAGTCTTTCTTTCACAAGGGTTGAACTATGGTCAAATCTTCAAGATTCATTTATTAATCCAGGATCTCAAAATATATTGTTATAGTTTTGCTTTACTTAGTTTTTGGTATTGAAAAGTTTCAGCACAATCAATGAAATTCAGTGAAATTTTTTACTTAGTCATAAACCAATGATCAAGAATTGGGATCTTTTATATGGCTCAATACATTTTTAGACTCAGTGGTTTGCTAGATTTGTGTGAAACAATTCATTTTTAGAGATCATTTTATATTAATGAAGAAAAATGATTTTCTAAACTAAAATCATTATCAAAGAAAATTACTGTTATATATCCAGTTTCAAAATGTTTCATTATTAATTACAATGCCTTATGCAAAATTATGACTACAAAATCTCAATCTCATCATTGCTTAGTCAATACTAAAGTATTTGCATACAAACATATATCCTTGAATGTAAAAACCACAAAATACCAAAATTAAAATTGTTGTGCATATACAGGATAAAAATATAATTTTATATTCACACACTTTCATTATCACACTTAGTCCAGACAGATGATTGAAAGCACAAAAGGTTTGTGGTAACCAACTTTTACACAATGTTAAGTGACTAAAGACATTTAAGTTAGAAAAAAGAAATAGTATTTATCCTTTGATATGACATCTTGTTCTACATAATACCATGCATTTTTTTTATCAAGTCGTAATTATTAGTTATACATACTTAATCTTCTCATATCATTCTACACCATCTATATATTTCATCATCATCCTCATTTTCAACCACTATCACTCCATTGCAAAATGAATAACTCTCCTCAAGTTTAATCCATTTTATCCAATCTATAGCTCTTTTCCATGTCCCCAGCAAACTACCTTATTTCATTTATCGATCTTACATGTCTTCTTGCTAGATTTTTTACAATTGCTTGAGATCCAGTTTAAGATTTCAATTGTTTATTTATTATCACATATCCTAGCTTTACCCACTTCAGTCTTTTATTTCTTTTAATAATGTCAGTAATATCTGTCTGTTCTCTCACCTATGTATTTTAGTTTTCAATTCCATTTTGTTACTCCTTACATATATAACTCTATACTTCATTGATTGTAAAATATAGAAGTTTCAAATTCATAAATAAAAATTGGTAAAATACATTTATTAAAAGCTTTCATTTTTAAGTACACAAGCATATTTCATTTTAATATTAAGTTATTTCAACAAAAAGCACTCCATCCAAGTCTAATTCTATGATTAATTTCATCCAATATGTTTTAACCTGTATTGATCTGACCAAGATATACATAATTATTATTTATTCTAATTTATTGTTATCCATATTTATTTTTTTCTTTTGAGAAAATATGTTGAACATTACTTTAGTCTTTTCAGTATATATCTTGAGTTCTATTTTTGTACTTTCATCTGATAAATATTATAACATTTTCTAAAGTTCTGAAGTAATATTTGCAAAAACTATATTATTTGCAAAATTTATATAAATAATTTTTATTACATTCAAATATCAGCCATTCAAGCCAATTGTGCATGAGTCTTTGAGAGTGTTAAATAATAAATGAATACTTTCCTCTCAAAGGCACATGCACAATTGGCTTGAATGGCTGATATTTGAATGTAATACAATTGTAGGCATAGCGCTATATAAAAATAAATGCTTATTTACTTATAAATAATTTTTATTTATTTTTAATCCTTTTGCTTCACATTTAAACTCACAAAATGTTTTTTGTAAAATTGCTGTAAATGGGGATATGACGTCATCCGGTTATAAACTCTTTTCATTGTTAATCTTCTGAGCATCACTGTAAATTAATAATTACTGTTTCATTTTGATAAATATTCTTCAGAGTATAACATTGTCTTAGGTCTATATTTTGATGGTTCAATGCTTTAATCACTGTAGAAATGGTTATAGAATCAAATGTCTTTTTTCATAATCTACAAATTTTAAGCATAATGGCAATTTATATTCATGATCAATTCTATAATACATGATACACTATGCTAAAATCACTTTTAAATCTTTCTTATTCTTTTGGTTGGTTTAAATTCAAAATTTGCTATAGATAAGTTGTAACTTATCTTGATAAATTTTTTTTATAGAATTGATAAAAGCCTGGTAGGTCTGTAATTTCTAACACCTTTTGTAAACATCAATATTATTACTGTATTACCATTTAGACATTTGATATATAACTTGCCAATAATTTTTTTAATTCCTCACCTGTTTATTTTAAAATATCAATTATAATTCCATCATTATTTGGAGCTCTTTCTTTTTTTCATAGATTTAATTTCTTTTAAAATTCTGGGCAATTTAGAAGATTTAATTATAGAGGATTTTTTTTATTGCTATATAATTCTTTATAGAATCTTGACACACATTTCATAATGCTCTTTTTCTTTTTAGAAATAATTCCATATTTTCTCCTTATTGCAGAAATAAGTTTTTTACTAATACCAAGATGTTGTTTTACACTTCACAATTATATTTACTTATATCATTTTTTAAAATTCTTTTTCATACCATTTTACAAGATTCTTGATATTTAAATCTTCTTAATATATTATTATTATTATTATGTATTTTCATATTCTTTCTTTTCTTTTTATGTTGTCTTGTCTCAATAGAAAATTCCCAGATAAAATGCAACTTTTTTGTACCAGCTATTTTTATTGCAGCTCTTAAGAGTATATCAATTGTTTTCATATTGATTTTATTCAAATTTGAACTTTCTTTAAAATATGTTAATATTTTAAAACTATTTGTAGTTCCAATTTAAATTTATTGAAATATTTTTGAAGATCATGAATACCAACTGTGAATATTTTTTTGTCTTTCTAGTTTTACAGTGACACATGTTTTACATCTCACTAATCAATAACTACTTCTATGTTGAATTTATGAAGAACATTGCTATCTTAAAATACATACTTTCTAGTAGTCAAAATATAATTCAATTCTGCTATACATTCATTTGGATACTTTCATTTCCATTTCCTTTTTTTTAAAGAAAGAATTCTTAATGTACATTTTTCTATGAACTTTACAAGTCTATGTCCTCTCTCATTTCTAGCATCATAACCAAATTTACTCTTGATACTTTCATTTTTAAATCATTTATCAATTCTTGCATTAAAGTCTCTCATGACAATTTTAAAATATTGTTTGATCAGATCAAATGTCTTTTGTATATCCATATAAAAATCCATTATTCTTCATCTGAATTATCTGACTTTGGTATCTTCCATTATGTTGAATAACTATTTTTGAAACTCTTTCTGTTGCACCATCAATCTCTAAACTATTGTTCTTTCACTTTTTATTTATAATGAATCTAACTCAGTTGTGCTTTAAATATTTGCAATTTTTAGTAATGCCCACTTTTTAAATTGTCTCTTTTTTCTAATTTCTTAACTTCACAAAGTCCAACAATCTTTTTTCTAATATTATATAATCTTTCTTGCAATTTGTAGAATCTTCTTTCATTAGAAGGTAATCTGCAAATGTAAGTACCTAAATAAATGATCATGGTCATATGGACATTTGGTTCAAGTTTTAGCTATAACATAAGCAGGCAATAATCTATTAAAACTGGCAATGTAAGGAGAAATCAAATTAGTTACACAAGCATCAATGTGATGAATATAAAAACGAAGAAAAATACTATAATAATGATGTCTTAATTGAGGTATCATTTTCATATGGATAATGAGATTATAAATTTATCTTTATTTTTTTTTTATGTTCAAGCTTAATATAGTTCCTTTTTTGTTGGTACGCTATCCAAAATATATAGAAGTAATCATCTCTTGGGTGTAATTTATTTTTTTTATCTGTAATTTTTTTTCTTTAGCATAATAATGTAAAAGTCAAATTTAAAATATAAAATTTATAATGAGTTTTCAAATTAAATAAAATTGATTTAGAAGATATACATATATACATATATGCATGCAGGAGAGTGAGGGTTAAATAAAAATATATATTTACATATTTATATTGAAATGTATATTTTTGGAAATATATGAATACAATCAATTTCATAAATTGGGTATATTTTTATGTAAGCTTAAAATTTTGCCTTGTTTAAAACAGAACAATTTAAAAGATAGGGGTATTGAATAATAAAAAAATGATCCAAATTATTGATTTTGTACTGCTAATGTTGTCTGACATAAGGGATAATCTTTATTATCTTTAGATTAATATTAAGATTAGAATGCAAGCTAACATATACAATGGTATAGTGCAAATTTTAATCTATAAATCCATTTGTATCTAATTTAGGCAAATTATTCATTTATAGCGATTTCTAAGCTTGAGGTCTAAGAAATGATGAAATTACATACATAATGGTGTTATTCATACATTTAATAGAGTTTATTAGCCATATTCAGTTAACATAGCCCTATATATTTCCTTCTCTTTTAAGATAATGAAAGTTTCTTCATTTTGTTTATAGAATGGCTAGCTTTCTATCTGAATGGATTGAATATATATGTTTACATAAAAATGTGAGATTTTGCTTATGATATATTGTTTGGGTTATTATGGTAGTGCTTCTTATAATTTTATTTACTAATTGGGTCTGTAAGATATTTCAGTTTTATTGCTGACCAGTGACAATATATCTTTGACAAATTAATAAATGATCACAATTAAAGAAATATATTTAGAAAATATTTTGATATTTAAAATTGAATCATACAAAAATACTTCCAGCAGTATAGCCTTTTTAATTTATGAACATAGACCCACTTCAGTTATAATAATTATTTGGGTAATAGATTGCAACATTACTGATTTGATTATATTTTGTAAGTAGTGGTGCAAAAATATAAAATAATAAATGTATTTATTTTTTTATATTACCATTTTGTTTATTTTCATTCCATTAGATATCAGTGAGAATCATGAAATTCTAATCTATGCTAGGCACAATTTTTTAATATAATCATGGTAATAGTCTAAAAAAATTATCTTCCAGATTCTGATAGAACATGATGGTATCCAATTGAACTAAATAAATGAGAAAAGAATAATTATAGTTATATGAGGAGTAATAACACTATTTTTTTATTATTAATATATTAACAATGTCCAAACCAACACACATTCTTTTCAAATTATATGAATAAAGATATAAAAAGCAAATGGTCCCCAAGATGTATTTTATGCTGTGAGGGATATTGATGTTATTTAATACATTTATAAAGATAGTATACATGAGATAAAGAAATGTGAATAACTCCATGTGTAAGTGTCTGTGTTTAATTAAAAAAACATGTATTAATTTTTAACTGAGGTTTAAAGTTTATATCTGGGCTAGAGACAATCTCTAGTTTAGTAAATGATTAGTGATAATCATTACTGTATTTATCTAGAGTGGATTATGTCAAAGTTGTGGGTGGAGTAAGTTTAACACTTGTAATTCAAAATGTAACTTTTTTAAAATTAAGTATCTGAATCTCGCACTTATAAAATAGGAATTATTCTGCTATAATTTAAATTTTAATCTTTCCCTTGAAAGTATACTTTATTAATATTTTTTCATTTTAATTTTTTGCAATTATTATATATTTACATGATCAACTTTTATATGTAAATATGAGATTATTTATATGTGAAAATTTCCATTTTATTTAATATAATCTTTCACAACATAGATATAAACATTTATTTTATGTAATATAAACTAGTATTAAGAAAATCAATTCAATTCTAATTGTTTCGCTGTTGCATTTTAAAGTTAGAAGTTTATATTTTTAATATATAAAAATATCAAATTGTTAAAAAGTTTATGTAGTTGGATAAAAATTTATAAAAAAAGAAGAAAACTATCAACAAATTACAGAGAAAATTTTATTTTGATTCTTATCTTATAATTCAAGTTATGAATCAAAACTATTTTATTCAATCTTAGATTTTATTAGCATCTTGCAGAAACGCATTTATAGAATGTTTTGCATCAAAAAGATATCGAATTTAATAAATATATACAATCCTAAACAAAAGCATTTATTTATAAATATAAAATATGCTTGTAATAATAATAAAAAAATACAAACCTTGAATTCAAAATATATGAAACACAAAATGCATCAGAAAAAAAAAGTTTTCAAAAATATAAAAAGAACAAAATAAATTGAAAAAAAAAATACTGAATGGAATTTATATAAATTAAAAAGTACAAAACAATATTAAATGCAACTGAAAAGAAAGTATTCAACAAAAGTTTTAGACAAATTTTAAGAAATATATAATATTAAAGTTTAAATTATAAATATAAAAAATACAGAACATAAAGTTCAAATAATATAGAGCAAAAATATTTTAATAAAGACTTATAGCAACAAATTTTTAAAAAAATATTTGCATATTTATATGTATTTAATTTTTATGGCAGGACAAAGTAGTTACCTTCTCTCCAAAAATGAAATAATTACAATGTGAATAAAAAAATATTATCATTATTATTCAAGTGATAAAATACAGGTAAAAAGCATCCAAATATAGGCAAAAAGCATCTGATTTCAAATCAGAATAAAAGCTAAAACCAAACAATATAGGCTTATAACTATTATGTAATTTTAATCTACTTATGCTTAGAGGTGAGTAAACATCTTCTCTCAAAAGTCAATGAATAAATAATTTATTATTTTTAAAAAAAGAATGTATATATTTTGGTTGATGATAATTGAATAAACATAAAAAAAAATTTCAACTCATTTCAATGTTCTTTTCAAAAATACAAGAGACCCTTATTCAGAATCCCCTCTTTCACATCAGATAACATCTGTGATACAGAATGATCCCCTTAAAACCAACCCAGATACTCAAGTATCAACCATGAAAGTACATATCCAACTAATAAACCCCAGAAGTCACTAACAACATTTACAGAAAACCAATTTAATTTACAAGGTCATATAGAGAGCTTAGATCACTTGACAAACCTACATGTGGATAATATAGAGTTTGAATTAGATTGCAAATCTAAGGAATTGAGAGAAAAACAGCCAAATGATACTTCCACATACCAAATGAAGTTAAGCTCATAAGATCTCAAGGCTGACCATAAGCCAAATTGTGAACCCATGAGAGATGAGATATCTCCATATTTTAGAAATATCGTGATAGAATACATGGATGAAGGTCTGATGATAAACAAATAGAATATATATATATTATAACGTTTTTCATTTTGCTAGACCTCTACACGCTAATATAAACTGCGCGCGAGTTGATCAAGCTATGTCAAAAAAAAAAGAAAGTTGTATTTCTGTTCTAAAAACATAGCTATATTTCCTGATCAACTCGGCCTATTAATAGTTGAGAATTATGCTACTGACAAAATCAGCCTTTAATTTATTTAATATGGGTGCCAGGACCTTTTATTCTAAAGAGTCCACTGAAATAGTCAAATAACATCTCATGAATAAAAAAAGAAAGAATACTTTTAACTTAATCGGTATTGCATCATACCGTAACGAGAATTATTTTTTTCAAGATTATTATTCCTGGGCTTATTGAAACATATTGGCAAAGGTAAATTACATTTTAAAACTTATTAAACTAATAATAAATTTAATAATAAAAAATAATAACTATTATTAATAACGTACAAATGAAAATTGGTATTAGAAATATTTTTATTCTAATAGATTAAAAAAATGTTTGAAATAAATTATTTATCAAATAAATTGGAGAGAACACACTTAATTCTGATGTGAAACATTAATAATAAAAAAATAACTGCTGAATAATTAATTACAAAGTTTTTGGTTAAATAAGAGTCTCTTGATCAATTAAATTAAAGTCTCTATTGGGATCCTATTATAAGCTTATTTTTACGAGTAGTTTTTAAAATGGTTAACTTTGTCACAATCAGGATAATGAAGCATAACTTATCGGTACGTTTTGTGAATTCAGTAGTAGATAACTATGCATAGTTTTTTGGGTAGAATGAGCTTGGCCTTTTGGTTATTATTTGATCTTATGGTCCATTCTCCTAGTTGGTCATGAAGGCTTTTCCTGGTTTCCATCTTCAGGCACGATGTTCGCAGAAGCTCCGGTTCACTCCGACATGCCGAATTATTTCAGTGTAGGGCGATCCTGGATGTATTGTTGTTATCCAGGACCAACTAGAGAGACTAACGGAACAAGATGTTCTTCAAACTGACCTCTGCCTTTTATACTAGAGGCCCAGTTTTCCAACTTCTGTGCATATCTTTTGTTTGTCAAAATATACGTTGATAATCTTATATATTCTTTATAAAATTTATGTAACAAAGTCTTTATTTTTTTCAGCAAAATTCTGTCATCTTTAATTAGTTGAAGTATTTTTACTTTCTCTTATCTAGATTGGTAATTTATGTCTTTTGTTCTCTCCAATTCTACTTTTATTTCTAATTACATTAAAAAAATACGGAAAAATAATTTAACTTTCACTGTACGTTATTTTTTAAAAAAAAAAATTAGTCAAAAAAAAAAAAATCTAAATTTACTTTTATTTTTTAGCTTTTACCAAATGCCAATATATTTGCAACGTATATAAATAAATGTTACAATATATACAGCTGGAATCATTCCTGTGCATTTATATTTATCATCGAAGCAAAACTAGAATATTCTTGAAATATTATATTGATGAAGTGAATGGCAACTAACAGGATAGAACACTACATATTCATAAGATTGCTACAAAGGAAAGTTGTCACAATAAAAAGGCAGATTTTAAAAGCACAAATAAGATCACTATTCTTGATCATCTTAAGTATGTGTTATGGCTCTTAAAGTCTTTCCATAATTAAGTGGATGACAAAACATAAAAAGTTTTTAGATAATAATGGGGACAACCATATTACATACCAAGAAACAAAAAGATACTATATTCCATAAATTATGTAATAGCTACAAAGGTCCATTTACCTTTTTAAACAGTAAGTTTATAATAAAAATGGACTGAAAGGATTACAACCATGGATATCAAAACATGATTATGCAAATTGAATTAAGCAATTTTTTTTACATCATTATTCTTAAAAAAAAAACGAAGCTAAAAATAAACCAAATTACCAATTAAAAATTACATTATTTACCAAAACTTATAATGATCTTATAATGATTCATCTTCAACAAACATACCAATATAAAGGTTAATAAGTTTATAGTGAAGATGAAACCAAGTAAATTTATTTTCCCCCAAAAATATGGGAACCATATCATGGAAAAATAAAATGAAACTTTTTTCTCTTTGTCATTTTTTTATTATTTTAAAAATGAATATATAAATAGAGAGACAATTAAATCAATTAACAAAATAATTTTTACAACATATGAATGTGAATTCATGTAATAGTTATCAGAATTGCAGGTTAAAAAAATTAAGGACTGAAAGCATAAAGAAAGAAAAACACAATATAAAAAATTGTCTAAAAATATATTTAGAAATGAACTCTTATAAATAAATTATGGATTCATTTTTAAAACCCAGAATGGATTATATCATTATTATGGAAAAGGAGACTGATTGCTAATAAGTTGTCATATTCATAGATGAATTGGAACTGATACATTTAATGGATGCCAGATAAAATCCAATAAGACCCAAGATTAAAAAGCAGGATTGGCACCTTTGAATAAGTATATAAATAAAGTATGCATAGACTAGCTAAAATAAAACTTAGCTGCAAATAATCAGATCAGCCATCTCTTGTAATATCATTCTATAAATAATAAATATGGCCTTAAGTAAATTAGAGCTAACAACATTTAATATATTGATAAAGACACATTGTGTGAAAAGAATTTGTAAGAAAATAATAAAAGGCAAGTAATCCATATAATGATTTTGCATGATAAAATAATAAATAAATATATAGTAAATTATATTAACTGGAATGTAAATGAATCTATTAAATTCACATCTATAAAGGCCCATAACCTTAGTAAATAACTCCAAAATAAATGCCATAAATTCTATAATCCATATGGACCATTTACTATAATAAAACAAACAGGTACAAATGCATTCTGGTTATATATAGATGGTGAAATAAAAGATACATATAATGCTCACATTCTTAAACTATATTTTGGTCAACCAGAAATTTGAAATAATTATCACATCCAGATAATAAAAGGAGAAAGAGAAAGGAGACAACACCAAGTAAAAAGGGATAATCATTTTAATGATGAGAGCACCCAGCTAATATGATTCCTTTATAAACTTAAATTAAAAAAATATACATATAACATTAGAACATACATATGTATACTTAAAGTGTTGAAATTTTCTTTTCATATTAGAAAATTTAAACCCTGTATGGGAGAGAAATTGTAAGGGTAATTTACAATTTTGTTAACCTCACTTATTTATATGCAAGACCAAAACATAAACTGAAAAATATATTTGTAAGTTTATAAATAGTAAATACGTTATCCTTTTTTTCTTAAAATACATATATACATACGTATATAACTTACATGTTAAACTGTAAAATTTTAAGTCAAATAAATAGTTGTTTTAATAAAATTAAATATTAAAATGTTTATCTTTCAATCATTTGTATATATAACTGAAACACAGGCTTGTTATATACCTGTGTCTATATAAATGTAATATAGGGTATATGAGCACAGACTTTCACACGACCCACCACTCTCCACTCTATCTAATAGCACTGATACACTTAAACACATATATGTGTAGAGATGATCATCTGGACCAACTGATGATTTCTGGTTTAGCATGAAATATGTATATTAGTGATTATTTATCTTTTTAACATATATGTGTTTAAGTGTATCAGTGTTATTAGGTAAAGTGGAGAGTGGTGGGTTGTGCGAAAGTCTGTGCTCATATACCCTATATTACATTTGTATATATATATATATATATATATATATATATATATATATATATATATATATATATATATATATATATATATATATATATATATATATATATATATTAAATTAACTAACATGACTAACCAAGACATAAAACTTACAGATAACCTTAGGTCAAAGTCATATCTTAGCAACTAAATGTGAAGAAAATGAAATTAGAAGTCAATTATACCATTGTTAAATATAATACTTTCAACAATAATAGAATACAAAATCATGAAATCAAATAGTAAATTTAACACATGCTACTGAAGTCGATTCTACTATAAAAACTAAAGCAAATTACTTCCAATTTAATTTCATCTTTTACTAAATTCCAAACACATTAAAAAGATTCCTTGTTTATAAAATCTTCATGAAGATTCTAATATCACTCAAGGAAAGAGTAAATACATTACTCTTTAATATTAATAATAATCATTTCAAAAATGATCTTATCCTTACTAGAGTAATTAGAGAAATTCTTAACAAGATTGTTCTAAACTTGAATTTTAAAGTAGATAAATATACTAAAAACATTTATATTCAAATAAATTATTTTAAGATTTCAGGTTATTTAAAATGCATTGTGAGTAAAAACAATTTGTCATAGGGATACAATGCTTTTATCTTAACTTAAAGTAATGTAATTATTTATTCCTACTGAAATGCTTAAAGTATATATATATATATCATCTATATAATTCAAAAAGCAATTTCAATTTATATGGAAATAATTTATGGAAGATGTCAACATCACACAAGTGGAACATTTATGAACAATGGAATATGCTGATTGCCTCACCGATGATTAATGACCAGGAAATAAAGAACTTTATACTTAATAAACATTACTTCACAAATTATGGAAATAAATAGGACAATACTATAAACTTTTAATACATCATATCATCTTTGTGTATCATCATTCATAAATTTGTAATTTTATTTTCTTTGCTTCCAAAATCTACTTATATTGAATAATTCAGTTTAGAAGTCCTTAGATGAAAAAAAATTGGAAAGATCATTGGGTTAAATTTTTTTTTATTTAATAAAATTTAGATCTTCCTTATTAGGGAAAATAAGTAGATTTAATATGAAAGTAAGATTTCATTGTTCTTTATATTAAATTCATTCACTTGACAAGACAGAATTTTTGTTTATTACTAACTTAATTTAGTAATATTTGTTTACTTATTCTTTATATAAATGATTAATATTATTGAATGAATGGTCTATTCATTCAATGATAAGGGTCACACATATATGGGGTGATTTTCTAAAAATGGAATTCCCTCAAAAGAATTCGATAATACAAAAATCTTCATTTATACTTATATTGTTTAAATTAAATTTAGCTAGTTAGTGTTATTATAATTTTTAAAATTATGAAATTTCATTTATTGTTTTATAACTTTTAAATAATGTTTGTATCATAATACATATCTACTATGGAGATATGGGAAGGTATCATTTTAAACTTATATATTAATATAGTAGAGATGTATGAAAAACACTCATAATTATAAATGTTGATATATATAAAGATAAATTTAAATTGTCGTTTAATAAATATTGTTAATTTTTTTTATTTTAAGAAAGTCTCTGATTTATTTAAATTATTTATTTTATTTCATAATAAAATAAGATTAAATACTCATCTCTCTTTCTCTCTATATATATATTATAATGATTGAAATGAAAGTGAAGATCGAATCTAACCGCAAACTACGATATGTGCTCTACGAGGCGCCATCTAGGCATTTAAACCTAGAAAAATTTATAGAGCAGTCAGATATGCGCTGTTAAGATTTCACTTTATTTAAATATTCAGATCATTAGCCCAAGTCACTAGCTCAGTGGAGACGCAGAGATAAAAATCTATATCTTAATTTTATATCTTAAATATAAAAGAATAAAAGCCACTGCCAGAAATTAACACATAAAAATATTTATTTACACACATATAAAATAACATTTAAATTTTGAGAAATAAATTCAACATTTTAGATTTTTCTATTAATCTTTAGTTTTACATTTAAGTAAATTACAACCATGAGTTTAATATTTATTTAGTGAGTCGAGTATGAATAGACTACATAGATCTGCATTTGAAAAGAAAATATTCTTCCCTGATTTAACCTTAGGCAACAAATTTCGCAATCAAACCGGCGCCAATCCGTCTGATACATTTATGTATTCAATGTAGCATGAAAATATGACAACACAAAATACTATACTGTCAGGAATGTACATCTGATCAGTAAGTAGAATTAGAGAAGACATTGTCTCTCCACCAACAGGAATGTTACATCTGTTGGCAAGTAGAACAATAAACATAAAACTCCATAGGAATGGACTGTGGTCCTTTGCCATCTTACAAACCCATCCATAGACAAACAGAAGGTGTGTGGCGTATATATATAATCCTGCCCATAGTGGATCTCATACTACATCTACAATTACACAAATATATCCAATCCATTGAACCAATTCAACTATGAAATGAATAACCTAAGATTACCCTCCCTTAATATAACTTTACAAAACTATATAGCCATTCATGCCCGACTTAAATTTAACATTTAAATATGTTCGCATAGATTATTTTTATACAATTTGTTTTATAATGTCGAGTATAGATCGGCTGCATAGATTCCATGATCAAAAACATCCCAAATTAAACACAAACGATCAAAATACAAAGTCAAATCGATAATGTCAATTGCTGAGGGAATACAGGAGACCCTTTGGTGTTCATCATAAGACACCACAGTGACATTGTTGACTTATATATTCTAATCAACTGTGAAAACCACAACATAATCAACTGCTAACGAATCTATGCAATGTCTATACCCAACTTAAATGTAATGCATTTAATAATGTCTACAATAAATATTACTACAAATAAAAATAATAAAATGGAAATGATTTTAGCAAAACTTAACTATATAAATTTAAACAATCAATTATTAATTTGAAAATCAAATAAAAGTTCATTTTAAAATTTAAATTAGCTGAATCTTTAAAAAAAACAATGATGAAAGTTCCTAATTACTTTTTTTTGTTGTTGTTAATTTGTAAAGTTCATAGCTCACGGTAGAAGAGTCCAGGTTTCTGCTTTTAATTCCCGTGACACCTCCATTGGAAGATAATGTTCTGGAGATGGCAATAGCTGGTTCAAGGTATCACAGTCTTTCATTTTTTTTTTTATTCAGAGAGTGTGGTATGTGCGACCTACCACATCTCTCAAACACAAAACGCTGGAACTGTCAGAAAAAACTGTATTTCCCTTTTTATATTATCCACACGGATTCAATCAACAAAATGTCACTAATCCATCACTTTTGTTAGGGTCCGAGCCAAGGCTTAGTGCTTCCATTGGTCAAGCTAATTTCTCTTTATTTTCTTATCTATCTTTCATCAGATCATTTTAATTATACAAGAGCCTAAGGGCCAGTTTGGTATTCGATAATTCATAAACAATAATTTCCATTTACAGATTACATTAATTAATACCTGTTTTTATTTTTAAATCTTGTACTTTTTTATAAAAAAGTATGTTCAAATACTTATTTGTTTTTTTTTAAAAAAATATTTTTAAAGTTTGGCCTCTATGCGAATGTATATACGTTTAACAAACATTTTAATTTTAGTGTTTAGTTTTTTACTTTTATTTGCGAACTTTTAAGTTTTTATTTTAAATTAATGTAATGACATATTTATATATCGTTACAATATATATATATATATATCTCATCCTAATTTGACATTATAATAATTTGGTTGAAAGTAATTTTGATAATCTATTGATTGAAATTGTATTAAATAAAATTATTACTACAGGATATTAATGGAACTGTGAAGAGAGTTAATTGCAAAATCCATCCTGAGTTTGAATACTCAGCATAATGGAGTAATGAAGAAAGATGAAGATTGGATAAACTGGTCTAAATTGTATCTATAGTTAATATTTAGATATTAAATTATCTTATTTGAAATAGATGCAATCATAGATTTAATTTTTATTACATTATTCATAGCATCCTATATGAAAACCCTAAGACTGACTATAGTTAGATGCATTCACCTACATTCTTTAAGGGAATCCATACTGTTACATATGGTGTCCAACATTTTTTGTTGTTTTATTAGTAAATATATCAGGTTCATCTATTATATTTTGGATGGATTGTGGACTGATTTTATATTTGCAATTTATATTTTCCTTTTTTATCACCTAAAAAAAAGATTGTTTTTGATAACATAGATGAAATCTAATTTACCAAATTGAACATTTATTAAGCACATGCTAATGTGATTTCTACCGATATATTCAGTCTACATCAGTAAAAAATAACAAGATTACTTATCTTTCAAGTGCAAAGTACACACATGACAATCAAGTGCTTATGTATATCATTGATAAGCTTATTTAGATCTGATTTCAGACAGAAGTCAAAGCCATTAAAATTATCATAGTGTTTCCTGGAGTGACTTAGTTCTAATATAGGCCAGATTTTTTTGATACATGTAATGGATTTTGTCACCATTTAAGGCTTGAATTTTGTTTTCTGGTTTTAGACATTCTCCTTTTACCATATATTATAATTTCCAAGAAGGATTTGAATGGTAATAAGAAGACAAAATTAAAGGAATCTACAAAAACTCATTACTAAGTGGATTGATTTGATGTTGTCCCAGAAGCATCATATGGTTGAATGATCAGTAGGATTGACAAAATTAAATGCATTATGTGAATAATTTTTTTAATTTTGCAAAAATAAGCAAAGTAATTTATTTATTAACAATAGGGTTTATTAAGAAAATTTATTATATGTAATATTGTTCATGAAAATTAAATACATTATTTACTGATTTCCACTTGATTTCTTTTTTATTTTGATTAAAATTTTTATTGAATCATTTCTATTAGATTTTTGCGTATTATACCTTTTTCTTTTTAATTTTTGTTTAGGATCCTATCCAAAAATTCTGTCTAGAAGACTTGTAAAAATATTTTTGGAAAATATAAGCGATTTAACTATATTGCTATATATTTTTTTCTTTTTGTTCCATGTTTTAAGAAATTCATTTTTTTTTAATTTATTAGTGTTTTTAACATCTCTTTACAATCATTTAGTATTAAGAATAGAATTATGTATGCTGATTCATCAATATATTTCAAAAATTTTGAAAAATGTTCTGTTAGTAATTTGAAAACTATTTATTGAAAGAACCAAGGTAGCCATGGGATAAATAATATATAATATACACCCTTTATACATAAAGTCTAGATAAAAAATTATATATATTATAACATTAGAACCAACAGTGGTATAATGAGTTTGACCAATTACCAATCAAATAAAGTTAAGATTAACATTTTAAATATGATCACTTTACAAGACTCTATAATAAACAAATATTTATTTTAAGAAAGCATCATACAGATGTATACATATAACTAATTACAATAATATTTCAGTATTCTACTACTTTCAAAATTAAAACTTTATTTACACATTAGTGTGGATTTACAAGAATAAATAAATCCAATAACATTCTTATATTTGAATTTGTTCTAACCTTTCATATTATATAAATTTAATTTAAAGTTATCCCAGGGATTTACTATTAAAGTAAATACTAATCTTAAAATTATAAATCTTTAAATTATTATCATTGATATGATTAAATGGCAAAAGGCACTTTATTGTATTTAATTTATATGTTATGCATTTAAATATTAAAATGAAGGTATTGTAAGTGTATAAACATAATGAACCACATTTTATATCAAGCAGTATACTTTTTTTTCGTCAAGCGTTGGTCGCCTAGTAATTAGCATAACTGTCTCCCAAGCAGCTGGCTTGGGTTCACTTCCTGGTCAACACATTTAATACATGAAAAAAAAGCAGTATATTTTTAAATAATCTATAAAAAATATAAAATCATGTGACCATATAAAATTAATAAATGATGAGCATTAACTAATTACACACAAGGACCAGATAATTAACAAAATATAATTATTTTATTAACAATAAATAATAATAATAATAATAACAATAATAATAATAATAATAGTAGTAGTAGTAGTAGTAGTAGTGGTGGTGGTGGGGGTGGTAGTGGTGCTGGTGGGGGTGGTAGTGGTGCTGGTGGCGGTGGCAGTGGCGGTGGCAGCAGTAGCAGTAGTAATTCAGTTCAATTAATTTATTAATATTTTAACAATTAAGAAAACCATTTAAAAATACATTACAACTTAAATATTTGATAAAATAATTGTTGTTTCCTCAACAAATGACTTTAGATGTATTAAAAATATATCAATAACATTAAAAATATATATTATAAATTTGGTAGTAGTAGTAATAATAATATTAATAATAACAACTGAACTAAAAATAAAAAAAAATATAAATAAAATTTTTTATTATTTTTCTCTGATTATTTTATTTTTTTTTTAATTAAAATATATATTTTATAAAATGTGATATTCTCCCTTAAATATAAAAATTTTTTTTTTAAAAAAAAAAACAACAACAACAGCAGCAGCAACAACAGCAGCAGCAGCAGCAGCAGCAACAACAACAACAACAACAACAACAATAATAATAATAATAATAATAATAATAATAATAATAATAATAAATAAGCAAATATTTTATCTAGCGCCGTGCTTGCAATTATATTTCATTCCAATATCAGCCTTTCAAGCTAATTGAGCACGTGCCTTTTGAGTGTTAAATAAATGAATACTCTCTTCTTCAATCCAAGATATAGTATTTATGCAGGAATAAAAAGAATCCCTCTTATTCCTACAACTCAAATTCTTTTATATGAGCAAATCTGAAGAACTGTTAAAGCCAAAAAACATCGTAAATAGTAATTTAAAGTGAGAATCTACTCACGCTCTCTTTAACAGTTCTTCAAATTTGCTCATATAAAAGAATTTGAGTCATAGAAATAAGAGGGATTCTTTTTATTCCTACATAAATACTATATCTTGGATTGAAGAAGAGAGTATTTATTTATTTAACACTCAAAAGGCGCATGCTCAATTAGCTTGAAAGGCTGATATTGGAATGAAATATAATTGCAAGCACGGCGCTAGATAAAATATTTGCTTATTTACTCATAATTAAGTTTCAGTAAGAATGACGTTTAGTAAATTCTAAGTAATTACACCGACGTCATTCAGCCAAAAAACATCGTAAATAGTAATTTAAAGTGAAAATCTACTCAAGCTCTCTTTAACAGTTCTTCAGATTTGCTCATATAAAAGAATTTGAGTCGTAGGAATAAGAGAGATTCTTTTTATTCCTGCATAAATACTATATCTTGGATTGAAGAAGAGAGTATTCATTTATTTAACACTCAAAAGGCGCGTGCTCAATTAGCTTGAAAGGCTGATATTGGAATGAAATAATAATAATAATAATAATAGTAGTAGTAGTAATAGTAAAGTAGTAGTAGTAGTAGTAGTAGTAGTAGTAGTAGTAGTAGTAGTAATAGTAGTAGTAGTAGTAGTAGTAGTAGTAGTAGTAGTAGTAATAATAATAATAATAATAATAATAATAATAATAATAATAATAATAATAATAATAATAATAATAATAATAATAATAATAATAATAATAATAATAATAATAATAATAATAATAATAATAATAATAATAATAATAATAATAATAATAATAATAATAATAATAATAATAATAATAATAATAATAATAATAATAATAATAATAATAATAATAATAATAATAATAATAATAATAATAATAATAATAATATAAAAAAAATCAATTTTCTTTAAATATCCGATGCCCAAACTTAGTTATTTCCTAAAAAAGCAAGACATTAACTCAATTTACAATATTCTTAAGCATTGTTTAATTAACCTGATCCTAATCCAGGTACAATTGGCATTCCATAAGAGTGTTATCAAGCTCACATTATGAATAAAATAATAATATAATCAGGAATTTAATTTAACTGATCAATAATATTTATTCAAATATCAGTACCACAAGTACAATTGAATATACAATATATATGGATAAATAAGAAGAGTAATTTGTATCAAATATCTCAACTATATGTTTTACATACCTTTAATTATAGAAGCATATGATTAAATTAACAGACCCACAGAACATATAAACTGTCAGATTACATGACTTAACTATAACAAACTATGAATTAATTTTAAATATTAATAATCAGTTTCCACAATGCAAAGAATCAATAACAACATTTATACCAAATGATAATCATAAATTTAATGTGCTATTTGTATTTTCTTTTATTATATCTTTCTTCTTGTGAGAACTTTCACTGAACGAGATAACTAGATATTTTAAAACTTAAACAGATATGAGAAATATAATATATTCTTATAATTTAAAATTAATTCAAAGTCTTTTTAAAAATTCAAAATATTTATTCTGGTGCATTTTTTCAAAATATCTGAAAGTGATCAAATCTTTTGATGTTGTAGTTGTAAAATCCTAATGGATAGAGAAAGCTTTAATCTATATGATAGAGTAATTAGTAATGAAGTTTGAGCTTTTTAAGTACATTTCACTACTATTGAGTTAAAAATATTCAAAAAATCACAATAAATCATTTTATTTTCTAGGTATGATATATAATAAATAATCCTTTGAATCCAATAACAGTGAGTTAAAAATTATTATTGAGAATCATTATAAGTTGTTTTATTTTCTAGTTGTGAAACATAATTATTAATCTTTTAAGGGCTGGCATCCATAAATTGTAACTTTTTGAAAAATATTTCTGAAGATAAAATCCATTAGGTAAAATTTTTTGATTGATTTAACAATAATTGTCCAATACAGTAGTGTTTATGCAGGAATCTTAGGTTGCTATGGGAAATATAATAGCAAGCAAAAAAAATTTGGAGACTAGATAAGTGAATAACATGGTTTAAATAAAAATGGCATCTTCATAAAATTTAAAATTTTTATATTTAAATCCAAGTTTTAGTTTTATTCCTTTTAATAAAAGTGCATTACAAGATAATGAATGTAGTTAGATATTTAGTTCTCCATTAAGAACAATTTAAGATTTATTTACATTAAGGCAAATGTTTATCTATCCCATTATCATGATTCTGCAAGATGCCAATATGGCTAACTTTGAATTTAAGTCCAATACAGTTCATTTGCAATCAGTCAGTAAAGAAAACTAAACAATTCTGAACATGTAGGTGTATTTATAGGTTTGTATCACCTGATTAATGAGATCATCTTCTTTGTTCAAAATTCTTCATTCTTTTAGCTTTTTACATGAAAATTTTATCATTGTTGCCAGGATAGAATATGTGACGGGCAGTCATTGGAAATTTTAAAAATTAGTAGCACCAAATTTATAATGAAATTATTTTAAAATATTTTAAAATATCATATTACATTAAAACAAAAAATACTTAATTGTAATTATTAATTAGAGAAAATATAACTTACTATTAAAAATTTTCGGCTGAACGTTTTCGAGGAACCATGCCTCATACTCATAGCCTTCATGAAAAGTGTAATAAATATATGCAAATGTAAATATTCAAATAAGCTACTGTTACGTAGCCCATTTTTTCGAGATCAGTAGCTTATTTGAATATTTACATTTGCATATATTTATTACACTTTTCATGAAGGCTATGAGTATGAGGCATGGTTCCTCGAAAACGTTCAGCCGAAAATTTTTAATAGTAAGTTATATTTTCTCTAATTAATAATTACAATTAAGTATTTTTTGTTTTTACATATAAGAAGAAATTAAAACCATACATATTACATTAATAAAATTAAAAAAAAAAATACATATTATAATTTTACAAATATTCATATTGTAAATGTTAAAATAAATGATTTTATTTATTTATTTTTAAGTTATTATAATCGATATATTATTACCAATAATAATAAATTTATTTAAATATTTTATCATACCATTTTAAATTGAAATAGATTCAAGAACTAGAACCATTCATTCACACACACATACATATTTAAATGTTATGTTAAAACTTTTTATCATTATTCAGTATAATTTTAATCATGTATGTACAATAATAATGATATTACTATACTTATACATTATTAGTGTTATGCCTTTTTAAAGTGTTCTTTTAAATTTAATTTTTATGTGAGTGAGTGTTTTTATAAATAAATACAAACTACGATTAAAAAAAATATATACTTATTGCAAAATATTATATTTATAAAATATGTATGAGAAGGCATCTTGGATCAGTTTACTAATTTGCCTTAAAAGATAATATTATCAATACTATTAGTATCAATTCAATAATATTATTTGCAACTTTAACAACAATAATAGTAATAATTAATAATATTGATATGCAAATACAATTTTTTAGAAGTTCTATTTATAACCATTAATTTGGATATAGTAAATTTTATTAAAATATACATAATCCATTATCAGTAATGTTGGATAAATTTGAATACATAAGAGTTTTAAATTAATACTAAATTTTATTCTTTGAATACTTTGAATCCCAAGTTCTCATTGATAAAGATAAAAGACAGAAACCAGTTTAGAATGGGAATTAAAAAAATACACTGCCATTTGTCAATCATTGATAACTCAAGCTTATATGTGACCCTAGAAAAGATGGGTTTTTTGTTTACATTCTAACATGATAAAGTAAAGAATCAAGTAATAAGTAAGTATTAACTTTCTTGGTGGAGGACAGGGAGATGGCATTCTAAATTTTCAGTTAGCTAAAGGAGATGTCATTGACATTTGTATATATTTAAGATATATGTTTATTTTAAATACTGACTTTCATTATTTTATAGATAGATTTTTTTTAAAAGTTAAATCTTGATAGACATAAAACAGTAATTTTTATATAAAATTGCATAGCAACTAACAATTTTTTATCATACAATCGAATTTAATATCACGAAATTATAACAAGAAAGTTAAATGGTTGCAATTTCTTTTTATTTTTTGTCCATTAAAAGTAACTATCATTAATCTCTGAAGACAAATCCCACACTGTCTAAAGACATGTACTAATTATAGGCGGTGATTTTAATAGCAATTCTTCAAACACCATCTTTTACTCACATTATGTTGAAATAAAATATTGTAATCGATATATGAGATTTAGGAATATAAAGTTTTATGGTTTAACATTAGAAAAAATGACTTTATATATATATATTAGAACTTTGTTTATATATATATAAAACCTATTAAAAATTATTGCAAAAAAATCAAATGAACTTATTAAAAAAATAATTTAATTAATTTGAAATTATAAATACTTAAATTTAAAATAGATTTCTTAAAAAAATATATTGCTTAATATTTTTTCACATGTAGTACCTAAATTATGGTGACGGGGCTGATTGTTATTATATGTAGCAGAAATGCATTGGTAAGTAAATATGGAATCAAAAAGATAATGCCGAAAGTCTCTTCATTTATACTGAATGAACTATTAAGAACTTATTTTTGCATAATCAACAGTAAATGCTGCTGATATGAAAAGCAGAACGTAAGCAAACGTGGCAACTCAATTTATAGATAAAAGAATTTCTATTTTAAATTTTGCTCACCAATATACAAAATAGCAATAATAATAATAATAATAATAATAATAATAGAAAAATAATAATAATAATAATAATAATAATAATAATAATAATAATAATAATAATAATAATAATAATAATAATAATAATAATAATAATAATAATAATAATAATAATAATAATAATAATAATAATAATAATAATAATAATAATAATAATAATAATAATAATAATAATAATAATAATAATAATAATAATAATAATAATAATAATAATAATAATAATAATAATAATAATAAGTTCTAAAAGACAAAATAGAACCACACCTTCTCTCTTTATTAGCACCTATACAACATGTAAAAAAATTCCTCGACAGGTCAAACTGCGCTCCTTTTTTAAAACAAGTTACTCAATTCGAAAGAAACGGAAGTATGTTCCAATGGGCTGTCCAGATTAATATAAAAACTGCCTTTGATGAAGTCCCAGTTGTCATTCTAATTTGCATGCTTACAAATATAACAATACTCTTTCATCATTATATCTACTAACCAATTTACTTTTGAGCCAAAAAAAATATATAACTCTCAATGGAGGATCATCATCATTTGTCCCTAGTCAATCTATACCTCAAGGATCACTTTTTAGCGTCATTATTTATGACCCATATAAATCCTCTCATAAATAAAATCCAGCAGAAAATTCCTGATATTAAAATTCCACACACACAGTATTCATAGCATTCATAGCCTATATGGACAATATCACTGTTTTTATAACCTCCAAAAAACAACTTTATACTCTCCAAAAAATACTAGCTGATTACACTATTAATTTTAAATTCAGGGGTAAACCTCATACACAAACCTATTATGGCAAATCTACTATTTGGTTATCAGAAATGAGTAAAAAATATATAGAAAAAAATGAGGGATGAAGCAGAGCACACAATAATGTCTCACTCCAGGACTAACCTTTTGCAATACTCAAATGTTTGCCTCTTTAACCAGCTAATAATTACAAAAATAACCTACTACTCACCAATTATTAACTTTACTAAATCTTTTATCTTCTTAATGTCCTCACTCTGCAGTAAAATATGGGAGGAAAAGGGGTTTTAATCTCTGCAAAATGCTTAGTTTTCCATCAATCCAATATGAACTGAATTTTCTCCTTTACTGAGTGCTCCACTTACAAAACAGTATCAATCTCCTAGAATCCAGCATCAAACATTTTTCAGCACTTAAATACATTCTACATATAATATCCATAGATAGATTCCTCCTTTCCATGGATATCTGTTATCACTCCTAAGCCAAATTCAAAACATTGACAATCTGTAATCCCTACTATGTGCAAACAGATATACCTATTGTAATATATACAATATATTATTCCCAAGCACACCTGTTAAATCCCCCCCCACCCAATGCTAGAAATAAACAATAGCTGCATTGATTCAAAAAATGGACTTTGGAACCAAAATACTTCAACATTCTTTTGAAAGAATCTACATACCATTACCACCCATTTTCTCTGATATCACATGTTTTATGCCACAGGAAAGAGAAACACAACATCATCTACTCCATACTTGCACAGCCCTA
This sequence comes from Epiperipatus broadwayi, assembly GCA_028023455.1. Classification (NCBI taxonomy): domain Eukaryota; kingdom Metazoa; phylum Onychophora; class Udeonychophora; order Euonychophora; family Peripatidae; genus Epiperipatus; species Epiperipatus broadwayi. Next base: position 1,195,133 of record JAQFVV010000284.1, on the reverse strand, counting down.
ACATGTATCTGAGAGGCAATGATGACTACATATAGTTAAGATAACACTGCATTTGGCAGCATCACGAAGGTATACAATAGAGGGATGATTCCAGCCATTCAGGCTGCCACATTTTGCCTATACATGTTTTGGTGTATAAGATGTATTTTTACCTTGGTGGCAATACCAGACACTACTCTGCCACCTACTTCAATAAGTTTCAGAAGCTGAGAGCTAGAGATAGCAAACTTGCCCATCAGACATTTTTGCTGCTGCATGGTCACTTCTGAGAACTTGGTCCAGCTTCTAACATTATGATGTCAATAAGTATAGCCTTCACATCTCCATCAAGTGTGTAGATCATAATTATCTCATGTATCCCTTAGTTGTTGATCACAGACATTGTCATGATTAAAGCTGTCTCTTACTTCAATAGACTATTATCTTGTGTATCTCTTTCTTCTGCAATTATTGAACCCTTTATTTCCTGGCATTGACTCATATGTAAAATATAATTCCTTAAATAACAACTGGCAATATTTGCCTCAGTAGACCCAGCTATATTCATATATGACTAGGTATCCTTGGAAAACTTTTTAAATGGAATGTATTCAATATATATATAAATTGATTTCTATTGTCTATACCCATGTTGATAATTGAACAATAAAATTATTTAGTTGTTGCATTTGTAAATGCTGATATAACTCCTTTTTTTTACTGAATAAAATTGCCTTTGAAACACAGCAACAATTAGAACAACAACAACAACAACAACAATAATAATAATAATAATAATAATAATAATAATAATAATAATAATAATAATAATAATAATAATAATAATAATAATAATAATAATAATAATAATAATAATAATAATAATAATAATAATTTATTTGTTTTATTTATTTATTTATTTATTTATTTATTATGAAACAAACAATAAATGTACAAGAAAAATCTTGAACAAGGAATTTAAATATAACAACTAAAAATACTAATACAATACAAAAATATAAATATAACATAGAATATTAAAAGCACACAGATATTACATAATAATAATAATAATAATAATAATAATAATAATAATAATAATAATAATAATAATAATAATAATAATAATTTTATTTATTTATTTATTATTAATCAAACAATACATATAAATAAGAAAAATACTCCAAACAAAATAAACTTGTGCTAGGAGTCTTTCCTAAATTATTAATTACAAACCAAAAACAAAAACACCAACAAAAATAAACAATAATAATAATAAAATACATTACTATACTATAAATACTAAAACAAGTAAACTAAAACAAATAATATAAGAATAAATACAACCAAAGAGATATACATATTAAATAAAATATATACATATTAATTAATCAATATATTACACATGAGACAATAACCAAAATTTTAAATATTTTTTAAAAATATAAAAAGATAAATTATCAACATCAATTGAACAGTCAGTAACAAAAGAATTAAAGAGCCTGAGTCCATTGTAATTAAATTGTCTACGACTCATTTCTAAAGAAAAATCTGGAACCACCAGTTGAAATTTGTTAGCCAAGCTGGTATTTATAATTGATACTTTACGACACAGTAAAAAACGAGGACAATATATATCAATGACAATTCTAAACTTGTATAGTTTAGAAACAGATAACACACCAGAATTGACATATATATCTTGCACAGAGATGATGATGATAATAATAATAATAATAATAATAATAATAATAATAATAATAATAATAATAATAATAATAATAATAATAATAATTATTATTATTATTGAATTGATTTTTGTATTAAAAGTTTTCAAATTTAGTTTCTTAGTCTCTATTCTTTCTAAAATACATATTGTATCTCATTATTCTGAAAATCTAGACTCAAAATTCTAAAAACTTTTTAAAAAGTGGACAAAATTAAATATATACCTTAATAATATTTATAAAATGGAACATATTTAAAAATCAAAAATTAGCATACTTTAAAATAAACTTATTAGTGAATAATATTTTAAAAAATAAATTTAATAAAAATAAATTAATATTTAAATGATCTATATAGAACAAAATACATTATATTGCAGATACATTTCTCTTTTTTACATATATGTGGTTATGTGTATCAGTTATATAAAATGGAGTGGATAGCTGTAGGAAGCTTAAAAGTCTGAGTTCAAATCCCTTATAATTAAATATAAATTAAGTAAATATACTTGATAGCAAAAAATTTTTGCATTTCTAAGTGAAAACATTCATAAAAATTCTTATAAAATATTGCTAAATAATACTTTTATATTTTATTATTATAATGAATATTGGTTTTAAAACATTGAAATTATTGAAACAAAACATACATTTACATGCATGGAAAATAGTTCTGCATTTCTAAGTGAAATTGACTCAATGCATATATAAAATGGTGACTCAATAAATGACCATTCCTAATGTTTACAAAGTATATGTATAAGATACTTTAAAAATGTAATTGAATAAAAAAAATTCATTACTTACATTAGTTAATAATTTTTTTTTTTGCCATTTTTGAGGCAAAAAAAAATATAACAAATTTTTTTTCTACATTATTATAGAAATTGCAGTCTATTGTAAAAGTATTTGCTACATTAATATTCTTTTTCTTATAACATTTTGAGAATAGATCTTTGATGTAAAATAGCAAATTTTTTGTTTTTAAATATAGTATACCAATGTGAATTTTATGTAACTTAAAAACTAGTTTAATTTCTGTATTGAATTCGCATTATGAATATTAAACTCTGACCAAATGCTTTTATTTTACTCTAATTGATGCAACTCCCTAGAAAACTGCCATTATATTTTAATACTTTTACTGTAAGCGAATATTTATCATAGAATTGCTATTTTCTTTTTGAATTAGTTTTACATAGCTTAAAAATAAGAAGACTAACTTTATTATAACAATGTATTATTGGTATTAAACTCTCATCATATGCATCTAACTGATGTGAGAGCAGAAAAAACTGTTACTGTTTATTTAGTGTTTTAATTTTAATCTGAAAGTGAATTTTTAGTGTTCAAAAAAGAGTAAATTTTTGTTATTAAAGTTTAACTGTATACAATCCCTTTTATTTTAGCTGATGCTATAGCATAGAAAAATCTTATATTGACTCTTCCATTTATGTTGAAAGTAAGACTTTTAGCATAGAATTGCAATTTTTTTTATTTCTGGATAATATATAAAGTTGTGAATTTGACATATTTTAAGGATGTTTAACTTTTTTATAAAATGTATTAAAAATATTAAATTTCCAATATCATTTTTATTTAAAATAAACGTTTATACAAAATTGCAAAATTTTGGTTTTATCTGATTTTATTAATATTTCAAATTTTTTATTAATGGATATTTCACAGAAACTGTAATCTTGACATATAATTCTATAATATAATATTAAAAGATCTAATAGTTTTGGGGGGAAAGGTTAAAAATTCATGCATATCAGAATAATGGTGGTCTAAATAAGAATATCATATTAAACACCACAGGAATGATTTTAACACTACTGAACCATACAGTACATGTGATCTGCAAACAAAAATTATGAGCACAATTCTGAAATTGAAAGTATTATTGAATATAATGAAAAGAAAAACTAATGGTAGCTAATAGTAGCAAATTATAATCAATGAGAATCACACATTACCATTTGACTATAATAATCTCTTGCACATTAACCCCAGGTAAAAAATTTAACATACATAGTTACATTTTATTTTGTTTACTAATAATTTTTTTGGCAATATTTTAATTTTAAATATTCTTCTTTAATAAATAGTATTTACTCCATCTTATATAATTGATTCACATGGCTAACTGACGAGTGCTGGTTCAGCACAAAATCTTTTTTGCTTGTGTGTGGTCATGTGTATCAGTTATATTAAATGGAGTAAATAGCTGAAGGGAGTTTGAAAGTCTGTGTTCCAATCCCCTCAAATTATATTTAATGTTCAGTATATACATTATACTTGTATTCAATAATTACAGATTCAGTCTGAATTATGCCCATCCCTCTTCTATGTATTTAAATAGATATATTAAGGTCTTATATATGAAGAGTCATAGTGACTTAAAGTCAACATGGGTATGACAACAATATTGGCAACAGCAGGGGCTATGCACATTCCACCATCAGATTTTTAATAATATAGGTGGCTGAAGACTTGTAGGGTGGATAATATTGAAGGCTGTCCATTACAGTTTGAAGATTTTCTATTTTAATATAAACTGAACACTGATTATATATGTGTGTGGAAGATGATGATTTGGACCAACTGATGAGTGCTGGTTCATACAGGAGATCATTTATCTTTTCTTGCATGTATGTGGACATGTGTAACGTTTATATAAGATCGAGTGTTTTAGCTGAAGAAAACTTGAAAGTTAAATCCCCTGTAATTACATCTAAAATTCAATATATACTTTATACTTGTATTCAAATATTTCAATATTTTAAAAGATTTAATAAACAATAATGAGGACTTTCTCTGTTTGTTTTGTTCGATTTATGAATTTTCGCTAAATTTTAGAAAATTATGTGTTCATAAATATTATTTATTTGTATTAATCAATATATTAATTTTACCGAATTTTTTCTCCTGAATATTTCTCTTAATACTATAAATTTTTTTCTTGAAATACGTAATAAACATGTAAAACGTTTTTTAAAATCTTAGGATATCGTTATCATATTTATATAGCTTTATTTTAAAAATAATTAATTTATTAAAACTATCCTAATTACATATATAATTATAAAATTTTATTAACCTCAATCTCTTGGAAAGTGTTCTGAACTAAATATGAAGATCAAGAAGTTGCTTGCTTTGACTTTTAAAAGTTGTTATTGTGTCTTAATTTATAATATATATACCATAAAGATAATTTAGGGGAAATTTTTTTATATTACATGTTGATTCAAAACATTATTCAACTAATAAAAAAACTATATGCTTATCAGGTTGGGAATAAATGCTAATGTTATTTATTTAATACCAATGGCAGGTCATTGCTCAATTTAAGTTCATAAAAATAGATTTATATAGATGCCTTTTTCTATCATAAATATTAAATAATTAAATTTTTTAAAGTTGAGCAGAAAAACATAGCTATTTATAGACCGTCAACAATTAAAAAATATTGTACATGTTTTCTAGGCTATATTATATTTTGGAAATGTTTCATCAACCTCAACTTCAAACAGTTTTGAAATAAATATGAAGATATTTAAAATTAAAGAAATTAACATGCTTTGGCTTTTATGACTTTTACTGCTTTCTAATTTGAAAGATTTAGACCATGATGATAATTTAAAGTGATTATTATGCAAGTTAATTTAAGAACTTCATTTAATCAATAAAAAACTGAATTATATATAATGGCAAAACACTCTAATATTGGGATCCAAATAAGAACTAAATTTAAGTTCATGAAAATGCTTTTATATAAATAAGCTGAAAACTATCACAAAAAATATCATGAAATTTTTTTAAAACTGAATAAATTTTTTTACCTCTTTGTAAACTTATAACAATTCAAAATACAGCATAGGAGATACTACTGAATATGAATATAAAATAAGCTTTGGTAACTTTATTTATTAGATTTTTTTTTCATTTCCACATTGTTAGATTTTTATAATTTAAAATTAAATTTAAAATATTTTTTTCTCTCATAATTGCTACATAATTATATGTTTTTAAGATTAAGTAAAAGAAACATTTATTTGTAAGCTACAACAGTTCAAAATACAGCACAGAGTTCGCTAGAAAGCAAGAATACAGAAAATAAAATGTGCTGAATTTTAATGGATTGATGCTTATATTATATAAGCCTACAACATTTAAAAATACTGACAGGATCCTGTAGTTATATATTAATTTACTGCATAAATATGCTAAAATAAATTTTAAAAATTAATGTGGTGAATATTTAAATAATATACTTATCAAACTATAATTAGATACAGAAAAAACAATGCATAAAATGATACATAATTAAAAATACTTTCAAGTTATTAAAACCTCCAAAAAGATGAGTATGTGAAGTAATATATATGTTAATTTTAAACTAAACAAGAATGAAGAAAATATTAATTTGCATATTTAATAAAGGTTATTTTGATCAACAAATAATATTCATTAGAAAAATTAAAAGTTAGATAGACTAAAGTAAAACTTGAATAAATAAATCCTATTACTAAGCTGAGTGCATGGACTGAACTTATGAGGGCTATAGGAATTCATAATAACTCTGTCCAAATTGTCAGAAAAATATAATAATATCATCATCATTAACAACAATAATAATTATGATTATAGTATAGATAATGAAAAAAACAGTTTTGCATTAAAAAACTAAGTAAAACATATTTAATAAATAAATGTAGAGAGTTAATATAAATATTATTTATTTAAATTATAATTTCTGGAATATTTAAAGATCTTGCAAATGTGTTATCAATAAAGAGAAAAAGCAAATTAATTTTTAGAAATTTAAGAAATTGCTTGTTGACAAAACTTGTTTCAGGGTTAAGCTATAATTCTCATCTGCAATCTAGGAGTCATAGAAGTTTTTATATATCTGGCTCTATAACAATTGTCTGATGAGACATAACAGATATAAAGAGGTGAACAATGCACAATGTTTTACACTTATTTATGGCTGAAAATAAAATAAAAGTCAACTACTATGTTGTTAAATCATTTGTACCAGTTATTGATAATAATTAAAAAAAATTCACCAAATTAATATCTATGTGTGCATAATACATTCATTACTAAGGTTTATTTGTAATTTTATATTCATTTATTATTTTACATTAATAATTGTATTCCACAAATGTCAGTTTTATTTTCTTTTTAATTTACATTAATGATATATTTTCACTACATTTGAAATCAAGCATTTATGGTTTTGAATGATACTACTTTGTCATGTAATTTGAATAAAATGAAACCAATATTTTTTCTTATAAATTTGTTTTATATTACTTTAACTTCGCTATTTGTAATAAATATTTTTTGCATTGAAGTAATATTTGTATTAAGATTTCATTTAATAATCATTATTATATAGGAAGATTTACTGACTTCAGATTATTTTGGACAAATATTGTTCTTGTTTATATAAATTGTCTGTTCTTTTATTTTCTAAATTTTTATCTATATTTCTTATTATTAAAGCATATTGAGTTAAAATATATGTGCTTAGGAGAATTTATGTAATATCTACTTTTTATTAATAAGATTTATATAAAATGTATAAATGTAACTATTGAAATATTTATGAGCTCATAGTATATTAAATGTTTATCTGTATTTGTATTAAGATCATTCAAATCCTTCATGTACACATATATGTAGGCATAGTTACTCGTAAAAATTGTGAGTACTTTCTGTTTTATTCTAAATTTTTTATAAACATATGATGCATTAACATAAGAAAAAAGTACCACCTTGTGAAAGACTATAGCAACACTAGGATTTCAATAAGGTATGTTTTATTGCAAAAAGTACATTTCAAATAAATATTTCACATGCTATATTTATATGTGTAAATAATATGTAAACACTAATACTAATAAAGCAATATAAATTTATATTCTTTCTCCAGTTAAATTAACCTTTTATTATATTTTTGTCCAAGGTTTTATCATATGTGTTTTGGATCTTGGATCATATAGTATATTACTATTAATCCCATTCAAATCAGTCATTCAAAATATTATTTATCTGTCTTAACTTTATTAAGCTTTATCCTATCCTGATAAGTTTAATTTTTTTTTTGTAATTTAAAATGGATTGGTTCAAATTGTTAATAAATGGCTACTGTATATCATAGATTTGTCTAGTTTTTATATTTTTTTAACTGTCTATTATATTAGATATATTCTAACTAAAAAAACAACATAACTTTTTATTAAAATAAGACAACATAATGCATAAATCTAATTTGAAAATTTATATATCTCATTAAATTCTTATTTCACCTCATTAACAATAAATATGGTTTTAATAATACTAAAAGTTAAATCGATATATTGTTGGTTAGTACTTAGCTTCAATATTATATATATAAATAGAAAATCAAAATCATGAAATGCATGATAATTATTATCAGTATAAGTTATAAGTTTTCTCTATGTTCATGCAACATGAACAAGGATAACATTTGTTTATTGTACTTATATCGCTTATTTCAAAACATTTATATAAATTAGAATAAAAAGTTTTTTAGTTGACTGTAATTTGTGTGGAACTTAAAATTATTAATTGATAATTAAACAAGCCACTTTACACATTTAACATTTCATATTTATAACATCATCCATTTCTCTAAAAATATATATACAGTATTGTACAAAAATGATATATATATATATACACATATACATGGTTAGCATGTTCTTAAGTTTATATATATATATATATATATATAAAAAAAAAAAAAAAAAAGTGAAATAATGCTTAAAGCTAATTGGGATAATTAGTAACCATTAGAAAACACCAGTAACCACATAAACATATATATATATATATATATATATATATATATATATATATATATATATATATATATATATATATATATATATATAATATGTAACAATAAAAGAGATCTTCATAGATCCATTGTAACAAAATTAAAGATTCATAAGAATTATTTAACTTAATAAACGAAAAATGATAACTTAAATTTTTATATCAAAGAGAAAAGAATTAAACATTGTAACTTGCTGAGCATAAGCTATTAAACAAAAGATCAGACTGAGTTATCAATCATATTAAGGGTCATTGGATTCAATGAAACATACTTCTATAATTAGATTTCTCAAGATATCACAATATCAATAATTATAAACAAATTATAACTCTCGAGTATACTAGTAACTTGATAAAATATTTTCTCAGGTATACAGACAGTAGATTTTATCCACTTTCATTTCTTGGTTTGATGTCAAGTGCATATTTAAACAAATACCAAGTGAATATGGTCTAGCAGGGTGCCACTAGATTATCTGAATCTAGACACAGTTATATCTAACAACCTTTTCACATGTACCGGGTTTGAATCCCTTTTGGTACTTTATTTCTAATAAAAATGGAGGATTTTGCTTTTAGAGCCATATCACTGTATGCACTAATTATTTAGGTAAACATAAAACATCTTTAAACCAAAGTGGAATTCATTAGACAGAAATCATTTCTTAGACCTTAACATAACAAAATGTGTTTCAATATTTTTTTATAAGTTTTACTAGCTCAGATTACTATTAATCTAGGATGGCAATTCACTCATCCTTGCATGAAATAGATGATGGAATGGTGGTTATAATATTACTAAGAAATCATTAAATATTATGAAATCAATATTTATCTATGGCCTTTGAACATTTAAACAGCAACATGATGATGACGATGATGATAATGACAACGATAATGGTTTCAACCACAGCTTCAGGACTAAGCCTAAACATAAAATCTAATTCTTATAAAGAAATTCATAATTATTGCTTAATTTTAGTATATCTAATTGGAACTTAAGTAGCTAATATTCACCTTGATGATGAATGATCACACTTAATAAAGACTACTCTTAATGAAATATATATGCCTCATTTAATAAAACAAACTAATATTTATTAATGCATTGCTAATATCTACATGAAAATCTATAGATAATCATGAAAATTGATATGAAAAATAATAACAATAATAATTGATTATATTGCAATCTTCAGATTAATTTCAAGTTCTTCCCCCTTTTCCGTCAAATGTATATTGTATTAAATTGGGTAACCGATTTGTTAAAATGTTCCATCCACAAGAAAAGTATTTCATAAAAAAAAATATTCACTCATTGGCACACATACCTTATAATCTAACATGTAAGCAGAATGTTAAAAAAAAATGTTAGTAGAATTGGAAAGAGCAAGTTTTAGAGGCAAGTTTTACTTTCAACAACAAATTTATTTGCATTCTATTTAGGTCTAATTCTAGGTACATAAACATCTACAATTGAAATCAATTACAACTTATGAGTTTTTTTTTTATAAGCAAAAGGTGAGTGAGATAGTCTATCAATTAAGCAATTCATAAGGTTAAGGATTCAATCAAGTTTTGATCTGGGATAGTGAGCTCCTGGATTTAGGCTTTCTGTGGGTACAGACGGTTGAGATCGGTACGGTGATGTGATTAAAGTCTAAACTGTCCCCATGTCTGGTCCACCAACCAGGGTTGACCAGTGCATTTATCATCCTCTTTAATTTTACACAGGGTACTGAAGAAGAGTTTATCAATGGGGTCATCACAACCTTTATTGAACATGACTATACATCTGACTGACCAGATTGAAAAGTTAATAAACGTGGCAAGACGTATCAATGGAATGTTTCTTTTTTTGAATGCAGGCTTGAGCATGATGTAGGCAGGGTCTGAATTGTTGGTTCTATTCAGTGCTAGGTTACATAGGTATGTCCACGATCCACAATAATCAAGAATATGGACCATGGACTCCTCCTGTTTCATACATAAAGGGCAGAGGGGGTCGATATTATATCCCCTTTGATAACAAAGGAAGGCTGCAGTAGGAAGAGCACCCAGGTTGACCTTCAGGAGAAAGTCAACAAACTTGGGACTTAGTTTGAGTAATTTTGTTATCTTTGAGAGTTGCGGTATTCCAATTGGAAGTACATTACCGGTTTTGGTTTTGCCCTCTGAAACCAATTGGTAGACTTGCCAGTAGGATAGTTTATTTTGGAATAGTGAACTCGATGTTCGAAAGTTTTGAACAGTGATAGACACTTGATGTTGGATCCAAAGTTTACGCAGCTTAGGAGGGGGCCGATCGGTAGGATCCACCTCTATTGGGAAAGGGCATTCCATCTCTAGGTTATCTTTAAAGATCTTATAGAGAACGTTATGGGTTCTTTGGAGATAGAAGACTTTGAGAGAATGGAGTCCGAGGCCATTGAGGAGTTTTGGTTTTTGAAGCACGTTCAGACTGATGACAGGAGCTTTGCTCCCCCAGCACAATCTCCTGCATAGGGTTTCGATTCGTTTGGTAAATCTAATTGTTGGGGAGAAACCGGCCAAGTAATATAAAATTTTGGGTAAAACCACTGAATTTAGGAGGGCTACCTTCCCAAACAGAGAAAGATAAACCTTGGATAATGAAGTAATTAAGCCTTCAATCTTGTTGATTAGGGAATTTTCCAGATCTCTCCTCATGATGGAAGGGGGAGAGGCCAGATGGAACCCAAGAAATTTTTTGGGGGAGGCCTCAAACCAGCCAGAGATCTTCTTGCCAGTGAGGATTGTCCAGATAGCCGACTTATCTCTGTTAACGCTGAGACCGAATTCGCTTGCAAACTGGTCCAAGAGTTTCCTGAGCCCCACCAACTCACTCTGGGATGAAAGGAATACTACCACATCATCCATATATGAGATGTGGCGTATGTTCTCCTTCAGCATAGGTATTGCAATTCCAGGGAAAGAAGCCTCTATGCATAACAGCAGCGGGTTGATGTAGGCAGCAAAGAGGAGAGCACTCAGAGGTGAGCCCTGTGGGATGGAAATACAGGGCCGAAATCCTGGGGCAACTCTGCCATCCAAAGAGAGAAATATTTCACGATTTTGCAGGAGGTTCTCTATCATTTGGAGGTAAGCTGCAGGTACTTGGAGCCCCTCCAATACACTGAGTAACACATCGATCTTGACACAGTCAAAGGCCCCAGCAAAGTCGAGTTGAATTGCGACTGGTCTGGGGTTTCTTTTTCTATGAACATAGTCAACCAGAAGACGAAATCGGCTGATGGCATCGGCAGTCGAGCTCCCTCTCTTGGCAAATTGATAAGATGAAAGATGACTAATGATGTTATCTTGTATATCCTCTTTGATGAGACTTTCTATTGACTTGGTCAGTAAAGGAAGCATTGAGATCGGACAGAGATTCTCCAAATCATGTGGTGCCTCCCACTTTTTGATAAGAGGAACCATGGCAATTGGACAAACCCCATCAATCTCTCTGCAGTCATCTGCCAGAAGATCCACCATTCTCTTGACTATAGGGATCGTGAAAGATCGAAGATGAAGCAGTAGAAACTTAGGAATGCCATGCAGGCCAGGATGCGTTCTGTCAGGCATGGACTTGAGTTTTAGAAGAATTCTGGCCTCGGTGATTTTGTGAGTGGCAGAACCTTCTGTGATAAATTTTTTACGCAAGTTTGACACACCAAAGGGTTGGAATTTCCTGCAGTAGTGTTCACGAATCCTGGCCAACATGGATGTTCCTGCAAAGCTGTTGCCCTGTACCTCGATCGATCTTGGGGCCTTGGACTTTTTGCCATATCCAAGGGCCCATCTGAGATAGCCTCTGGTCCAGCAATGTTGATGGTGAATGTATTGATGGGCCCTTTTGACCGAGAGATATTCAGCAACTGCTCTCTGTAAGAATCTGTATTTAGCCTTTAGTATTAGGATGTTTGGGATATTCTGAGCTACATCGGGGAGTTGTTTTAATTCTCTGGAAATTGAGTCCAGCTCACTAAGCATCCGAATTGGACCCTTGGATTCACTAGTGCATCGGTTAATCAGGTCTGTTAATGAATTGACAAAGACACTCCAGGCAATATGTGCAGGGAGAGAAAGAAGTTGCACCCTATTGAAAGTGATGTAGGATTCTGATATTAATTGAATTGTGATGTTGTATTTAGTGAGCATCCTGATGGTCCGAGGCATATCAATTGCTGTTTGAGTGATAGTACTGGGATTGATTCTTACCTCTAAAGCAAAGTGGTCTGATAGAACAGTTGGCTAGAGATGGGCCTCCAGGATGGAGGAAAGAGATGGAGAGAAGAATGTAAGATCTATTAATGAAGAAGTTGTTCTGGTATAAAAAGAGAACACTGATTGGGGAAAAAATATTCTACCACTAATCAAGGGTTGAGTCAAGCACTAAAGGAACTTTGATTGAAATAGTTCATATGAGTGGTTAAAGTCCCCAATAATCACCATTGGTAGAGGACTTGTCCTGAGAGTGGAATTAATTATATGAATTACACTATGAACAAGTTGTGAATCTTTTGACAAATAAACATTCACTAAATTCAGGGACCATCCTCCAAATTGTACTATGGCAATAAGGCAATTGGAATCGATATGTAGAATCTTGAAAAGAGATATTAGGGATCTTTTATTAATAACTATGGCAACTCCCCCAGAAGCTGAGGTAGAGTAGCTGTAATGGAAGTAACCCAAACTGTGAATAAGGTTGATAACTTGAGAGTCTGATTTCACATGTAGCTTTGTCTCACAAAGGCAGAGAATGTCCGGGCCAGAACAATAAAACCAATGTGCTAGAGCATGGGCTCTGTCAAGAGAGTTCAGACCTCGGACATTGATAGAGACTATGTCAAACAGGAATGATCTGATTGCCCCAACCTCGGGAGGCCTGACCTTATTAGAACTGAATTTGTTCAGATCAGGGTTCTCTCCGGAGTGCGGAGAGACCACACATGCTTGGTCCAGCTGTGATTCATCCCCAACCAATGCTGAGAAGGGACCAGACATATCCAAATGAATGGTGCATTTAGAGCAGTCTGACTCAGGGAAAACTGAATCCCCTACTGGAGAAAAGGTTGTTGCAGGCCTGTGTATCTGATCTTCTTTTCTCTAGGTCTGGATTCAGACCTCATGAGGTTGTAATGATCTGTAGAAACCAGAGTAGTTATGCTGTCATCACTGGCACTGGAGTTCACTGATGATGCCCTAGATTTACTATTTATATTTTTCCTTTTGCATTGGGGCTGGGCGGACCAGGGTCTGTTGTTGATAACTACCTCATCAGCAGAGGTCATTACATGGTCATCATCTTCATCTTCAGAAGTTTCATCTAACTTCTCTCTGTCCAGCTGAGTGGGCTGTTCTGGCAGTCATAGCTCATCAGTAGTTTTCTTATCTCTGGCTATCCCTTGTGGATTAGGCAAAGAGACTAATTGTCCAGCCATCACAGTTTCTCTTGAAGGAGTGGCAAGATATTTAGATGAATTGGCTGTGGTTCTAACTGGTGGTTGAAGCATTTGTGGTATTTTTTAGGGATTTGTCCACAGTTTACATTTTCGATCTTGGCAATTCCTCCTAATATGCCCTCGTTGCTTACAAGAAAAACACTGGGGAGACACTCCATGGATTATTATTATGAGGGGGGCTTCATTATCTTTGATCAGACTTGGGATAGACAAGGGAGAAATACCTTTGCCTAGACCAATTCTAAACAGGGCCACATTAGTATACACTTCAGAGTCTGCTTGTTTCTCCAGAATATAATTAAATGAGACAATGCTGCCAAAGGGGGAGAGAATTTTTTGGAGGTCAGCCCTCTCAAAGTCCTTCCTATAATTACACACCTTTCCCTCTAAGATTGTGGGGCGGTTTAAATCAATAGTAACCAGGTATCGGTTAACAAGTGATTTGTGATTATTACTGAATGCCTCTTTGGCGATAACATTTTTAAATTGGATAATCACATATCTATCATTAGGGTGAAACAGAATCTTATATATTGAGCTCCAAAGACCGTGCATTTTAAATAAATCATATAAGTCTTGGACAGGGAATTTAAATAGGTTGAGGTTTCTGTCAGTTATGGATAAAATCACAGCATTATAATTTTTGTAATTTTTGAATGTTTTGTGTAGTAAACCTCTCATTAATTTCACCATGTATCGATAAATCATTTTCTCCCCCTCTCTTCTACACTCTGAAACCTATACTTTCTTAAGACAAAATAATTTAATATTTTAATACTGCTTATTCCTTCACATTCACTTGCAATTATACACAGGTAAAGTATTATTATGTATGAGTGTATTTTTATCCCCATAAAACCAAAATATGATTTAAACCAAAATAATAATACAAAAAAAATTACTATACACATTAATAATATTTCATAACTGTAAATCAATAAACAATCATAATTTTGGTACATACAAAATCATTAAGGAAGCCTAAGGTTATCATTAGTAAGAAATTCTTGGCTTTAATCGATTTGAATTGTCTTTAAAAGTTTTTTAAATAAACTATACTACTTTATTGCTAAAATTTTATTAAGACTCTGATATCATAAAAAAAATAGATATAAAAAGTCATATTACTGATCCTTTGTTTTGTGGCGAACTTCCAAGGGTTCAAACTTGTCCTGTTAAATATTTATACCCCTGCAGCAACAATTTCCATTTTACTTTGGAACTATTTCTTTCTTGAGGTGTATAACTATTTGATGATAATGATTCTAATATGGTTATTTGCTTTAGTGGACAATTTGGAGATCATTATATTAACTCTTTTTCTATTCCTGTCAAGCATGATTCTTTTAGTGGATGAAGTACAGCAGTTGTTTTCACGTTTATAAATTTTCTGGGTTTAAATGCAGTTACTGGAACAATTAATTGGACTTGATGATTTAATATTTATGAGTAGATTACTCTTTTTCTTCTGATTTTAAATGCAGGTGAATGTTTTTTTCTTTCTATTTAAAAACATCTTATTTTTCTCAGTCAGTTGAAAGGTGTAGAATATTATTTTTCAGACAAGACATCTTTTCTTTCCTATATGATGTGCTAGTTGATGATGAGTCCGGTAGACAGACAGAAAAATATTAATTTTCTTACCCCACCATCCTTATATTTTCAACATTCAAAACTTGATATGTATAAAAAAATGATTTAAAAAAAAAGGTTATCTAGCAGAATTAAAAATGTTTGTCTGCTTTAGTTTCAATAATTTTTAAAAAGTCTCTCTATAACAACAATGATGATCAACTGATTTTCCAGACTGCTTTTATATCCGATTTTTTTCTATTTTTGGCCACCTCTTTTAATTAGACTTTTAACTTATTTTCAACCAAATCGTTTTTTAGTTGAATAGTATGAAAAATCTCAGTATCCTGATTTTTAGACAAACTTTTGTTTTGATGGAAAAATAGTCTTAATCCTTTTTCCTCACATATATCCATAACATCTAAAATTGCAGATTCTTTCTTTTGATCTCACGATGAGACATTTTTAAAATTAGAGTTCTCACCAAGCTTAAACTCCAAAATGACAAACAATCATTTATAAAAAACAAAATTGTTACAAAATATACATTTTATTCAACAGATTTTCTCCTTTAATACAAAATTGTTGAATAAAAAAAAATAATTTGACAGATTTAACCCTTCTTCTTTTTCAATATATAATAAATGTAAATTTATGTATGTAATGTACACACATACTTTATCATTTCAAATCATTCATAAACCGACATTAAAATAATCTAATTGCTAGCTGAGTAATTCTAGCCTTAATATTCAAAATCAAATCCCTAGCTTTTAATCCCAACCTACAATTATAGAAAAGCAAAAATAGAAGTATAGAATAAGATATTAAAATTTAGCAAGTGTAGGTTAGTTTTAAAGAAAGTTAAAATGTTTAATATTTGAAATATAAAACAATTAAATAGCTTACACATACATTGCCTATATATGTGTAACTTTGCTTTTTAACAGAAAAATTAAATATTGAATAGTTTAAATGTGTGTATTACCTTTCTATTAACACACAAACAAATAAAAAATATAATTGTTGACCCACTCTCTTTCTGTCTAAAGCTTTTAGAACTTGATCTTGTAGGGTTTAAACTTGGGTGCCCTACAGCTTCCTTTTTAGATAAAAATGTGATGATGATTTTTGTTTTACATTTTCTTACATGCACATTACTACAAATTTAGCTAATGACTAAATTGTAATGGTACAATATATATATATATATATATATATATATATATATATATATATAACTTATTTGTAAATGGATAACCATTACATATGAAGTTAAATCTACAGCTAAGAAGTATTGCTATGCAGCAATCAATCAACCTGTTTTGCAGGCTGAGTAAAAATAATAGCAAACCTGTTCAAGGTGCCACTAATCAAAAGATGGCCTTTTTTTGATCAATCACTCACATTATTACATATGAGCTACATCCCAACTGAAATTAAGACTCTCTCATCAGTAAGTCATGTATTTAAATTTAATATTAAAAAAAACCTGTTGTGATTAGTGGTAGCTTGAACAGGTTTACATTCAGCTTGCAGAATTGTGTCTGGTTGGTTGCTGTACATCAGTACCCCATGGCAGTGAATTTAACTTCATATATATATAATGGTTATTCCAATTACTAAATATTTTACATCTTTATTAAGCATTAAAAATATTAAACTTAAATACATAACTCTCTGATAGAAGAATCTTAATTTTAGTTGGGATGTAAGAAATGGTGCTATACATGGTATCTAAACTCTTATAGCTATAATGTCTAGATACTATCTCATGCATAACAATGTGAGTGACTATTCAAAAGAACCACCTTTTGTTTAATAGCTTGGATAAGTTTGTTGCTTTTATTCAGTTTTTAGAACTACATCTGATTGGTTGCTATACATCAATTCACTTTGGTTGTGAATTTAACTTCATATATAAGTCTATATTAACCATTAAAAATATTAAATTTATATATATGTATATTTATTGTTAAAAGGAGATTTGAGATTGCTGATTGTAATTGATAATCGGATTGTCTAAGTATTGACTGGTTTCTAATAATTATATATTGTTAATCTATTTTTATATTAAGATGGCATACACATGAATAAAATACACACTTTCCAAAAAGTTGTTTGTTTTATTGTTTATTTACTTTGTATGACAGACATATCATTTAACATTTTTGAATTTATATTTGGTCTACTTATGTCAATACATGATAACAATAAAGTATTACCATTGATTTCAATACACATATATTTGAAAGATATGCACTCTACCACATATATATTTAGTTATTAAATATTGCAATTGTTTATCTTTGACTTTAATTGTAGTGAAGTCAGAAATTGTTTCTATATTTTGTTCCAAGTTTTCTCATTTGTTGATAAACATTGTGAAAATGTATTGTTTGTTGAACTAGAAATGGACAGTACTTTTCAACATGGGCACATATATGTTGCACACACTTTTTATATGTATACTATGCATATGTAAACAAAATTTAAAAAATATATGTTATTAATAATAAATTTATTTTACAGAATGTGTACATGTGTTTATTCATGCATTGACTGAAGCAAAAAGAATAAAAACAAAAAACTAACTCCTATTTTTTTATTTGTAAAATAATATGCTTTGGGTGATATTATTTTTTCCCAATAACTTCTTTTTCTTAAAAAAATATGATTAGTTCCTTTATTAAGATATTATGTTTTCTCTAATTATTTTAATGTTTTAAATCAATATTAACTTTATGTATGTTCTAAAATTTTGTAAAACTTTTAATAATTTCTCTTAAAAAGTAATTTATTACACATATCAAATTTGGAAAGAATAATAAAGGAAGAATAAAATATGTATGCTTTCAACATAAATTGAAAATTTTTTGTTAATATATATATATAATCATTTATCATATTTTGAGATGTAAAAATGGTTATTGACGTATTATAAAATCTATTTGCAATTTTTTTTAAAAATGTGATTACATTTGGCACTCAGAAAAGGTAAATAGCTTTCAAATATTGTAAAATTTGTTAATTTTAATGAATTTTTTATTGTTTAATTACATTTTTCTTTGAGTAGCATATAATTAAAGTTGTGTAATTAGATACAGCATAATTCACAGACCACTGTATATGAACTTTAAAAATAATGATTACACAGAATATTATTTAGAAATTGTGATATCCCAGTAATAATACAATATTTAACATATATTTAAAATCAAATACAGATCAATTAATAAATAATAGAATATTATTTTTTTATAAAATTCTTGAAGTATATTAAAGAAAAAGGATTTCACCTTTTCACATATGCACTGTAATAATTTATATAATATCTCAATAATGTTATGTTGAATGTAGAAGAAACTCTCAAACCCAAACACAAGATACAGACTTTATTATATAGGCCAATCTGAAGCATCTTGGTTTGAGAGTGTGAAGATTTTACTCTGTTCACTTTTACATCTATTAGTTTCTTTCATACATTAATATATGCAAAATCTTTCGATTTACTATGAGTCAGTATTAAGAATTAATAGAAATGATGTAATGCTCAAATTTATTTATTTAGGACATATGTAATTAAAGAGAATTTCACCATTCCATATATGTGCCATAATAGTTTATATAATAACTCAATGATGTATATGTCCTATATGCTTAATAAATAAATTTTTAACATTAGATAGTTTCTATTAATTCTTAATATTGACACATAATAAATAAAAATATTTCATATATGTTAATGTATGAAAGAAAATAATGGATGTAAAAATGAAAAGAGTAACATCTTCATGCTCTCAATCCAAGAAACTTTAGATTGGCCTATATAATTAAGAATTTAGATTAAAGATAAGATGGACATTCTTATCTTTATAAAGTTTTTATCTTGTGTGTGAGAGTTTCTTCTGTACTCAACACAACACTGTTGAACTATTATATAAATTATTAAGGCACATATGTGAAAAGGTGAAATCCTTTCTCTTTAATTACATAGTCCTATGCACTTAATAAATAAATTTGAACGTTACATAGTTTTGGAAGTATTAAAATTTCCTTTGATACATTTAATAAATTTTCATTAAAATATAATATACTTTTTCTAAAAGATTGGCATACAAATTTTACTTAAAAAATATAAAATATTGCTATAAATAAATAATTAAAAAAATAATTAGTTACGATTTTACAGCAAAATTAAGAAAAAAAATCAATTTGTTATATATATATATATATGAATCATGGAAAGTAGGTAATTGTAGAAATAATGTCAAGGAATTTTTTTTCCCATCTTCAATATATTTAAATGATAAGTTTTGTGTAACGTAAATATTCTAAAACATAAGTCTAAATAATAATTATTAAAACAAAATATTGAAATTAAAATATTTAATCACTTTTTTTAAAAAAAAAACATGTTTTTAAATTTAGTTTTTATTTGGTTAATTAATACGTTTTACCTTTAAAAATACATAATTTGTTGTCAATTAAATACAAATTGATTACTCAATTATAATATGTTATATGAATCTATAAATACACACATATACACTCTCACATATATCCTTCAACAATTATATAGATTTTTATTTAATAAAAATGTCTTTTGATGTATATATTTTACCTACATAATTAAAACGAATTATATAAATTGAATTAATTTTATCTTATCCAAATCATATTTAAATATAAATTATAAATGTTTGATTCTAATCTCTTAAAAACATTTTAAAATAATATTAATTGATAATAATCCACAACTCTTTTTTTTCTCGTGTAAAACTGACAATCTATAATTTCATTATTGATTTTGATGTGAATTTGTTTTAGTGTGCTATCAAATTGAACTACTTTTGCATGTACTAATCCTATGAATGATCTCACTTCAAAGTAAGATCAGTACCATGAAACATATTTAAGTACAGCATAATTTTTGATATTTATTGTTAGAAATTTTGCTCAGATCTTAATTTTTTTATTATATTTACACAATTATCTAATAAATTTCAACTACTTGTATCACACTTCATCAAGATTTCAATCCAGAAATAGTTTAGTTATAATAATGCAAAATTATTTATTATGCTTATTCTTAAAGTATTAGCTCTTTTTATGAAACTATGTAATTCCTAAGCACTCATTGACTTTGAATTCTTATGAAAAGATATAATAAACATAAACTAATTAAATATACTGAGCCAGCTTTTGGAAAATAACTATGATTCTGGAAATGTTAATTTATATTTATTATACCTTTTCATCAGAAATTGAAGTCAATGAGTGTTAAGAATTATTATGTTTATGCAAAAATAGTTTGGGAATTTTATTCTTTTAAAAATGCTTATGACATTGGTTGTAATATATTTATTAATATTTTATATGTTTTTAATTTATTATTTTATATTATATCTTCTATTTCATTTTTTATATTTTAAACTTCTCAATCAAGATTTTTATTTTATATAAAGTTTGTATGATTGTATTATTTACATAATGTTTTTTAAATAAATAAATTATGCAAATTTAAATAACTGTGGTATATAACGTTCATCCACACTTTATTTTTATTTTTACATAATACTAACATTTATATTAAATACTAAGTAAAACTAACAAAAAATTTACAACAAAATTAGCATTTTTATTAACAGATATATTTTACAGAATTAATAACACACAAAAACAGTTTGATCAATGATGATGATCTATAGTCAGCCATGACTTATTTTTATAATTTTAAATTCTATTATATTAATTATATAAGGTTTTTAACAAATTTTAAGGCTCAACACATTTAATTTTATTATAGTAAATTTTTATATTAATATAATGAATTAATTTTAATAACACAAATAGATAAGTGTTTAAATTAATATTACATTTGAATTTCATCTAATCTATTTGAGTATCTGTGGATATTTATATTTCAGCTACAATTCAATCATTTAATTGCATTCTTAAATATATTATCTCAAATTCTTATACATTACACACTGATATTCATATAAACACACATATAGATATTTAATACAGAATCATTTTTAATGATGATCATATATTCATTGTTATATAAAGCAATATATATATATATATTTGAGAAAGAGGACGCTCTGAGGAAGGTACTTGATATTGTACTGAAACGTCAGCATTTAGCTTTTTCACTACACGGAATATCCCGCAAATAGTAATAATAATATGACATATATATATATATATATATATATATATATATATATATATAATGTAAATAAAAACAATACCATACCACTGAGTTGATTTAAATATTATTTTATATATATTTTGTACCAGTCAAAACATGTTGATCCATATAACATGAGTTGGAACTCACAAAATGTATTTCAAAGCCAGTCAAGCCTGAAATTTAGATTAGGGACCAACCTGAATTTGAACTCATTCTCTAAGCCCCAGATCAAACACCTAATGAATAACATATAATGATGGCACATGAGAATTTATTCTTAAGTCCAGCCCACTAGCAGAGCAGAGAAGACAATGAGATTTAATATTATCATATTATAACTTAATTAAATAAGCATACACATGGTGATACATATGAAAGTGGAAAAAAGATAATTCGAACGACTCAAATAAATTAGACAATAAATAATAGTTTAATATAATGACAAATTATATACATTAATGTGTGCATGAATGAGCAGTCTAGAAAATGGTAGATAATTACATATTGAAATTCATGCAAATGGTTCTCATATGCTCTTTTATTAATTAAATAGTACATAAACATTAGCAAACATTTTCAGTGGGTATGGTATTAAGATGCCAATCAATTATTAGAAAGATTACATAATATGGCTATTAACACTTTGGTTTAGGGTTCTGAAACATGGTGATTAACATATAATTTTGGGAAGCATTCCAGAATTCATTACATATATAAGAAAAACTATTTTCACACCTTGTCAGTCATGAAAATGGAAATGAAAAAAAACATTTGAAAAGTGATATTTGACTATATGACAAAATATTTATTGAAAATTCTTTTAATTAGCATTGGTAAGAAGAATGCTTTATTTACCCAAGGCATATACTCTTAAATACAGAAATAATAAATTACAATGTTGGGATTGTATAATATGACTGAAATAACATTTTAATTAATAAAACCAGTAATATTTGGTATATATATATATATATATATATATATATATATATATATATATATATATATATATATATATATATATATATATATCATCATCATTGTCAACCATTATCAATCCACTGCAGGATGAAGGTCTCTCCAAGTTTAATCCATCTTCTCCGATCTTTAGCTTCTCTTCTCCACATCACCCCTGCACACTTTCTTATTTCATCCATCCATCTCACATGTGGTCTCTTTCTTGGTCTTTTACAATCTCTTGGAATCCAGTTTAAAATTTCAATTGTCCATCTATTATCATCTCTTCTAGCAATATGTCCAGCCCAACTCCACTTCAATCTTTTAATTTTTTCAATGATGTCAGTAACAACTGTTTGTTTTCTTACCCATACATTGCGTTTTCGATCTCTTCTTGTTACTCCCAACATAACCTCTTCATACTTCTTTGAGTGGTCAAAACTAGGTTATGAAGCAAGAGATAATAAATTAAGAGATGGTGGTACTGACATGATGGTGGAGAAATCAGGAAACAGTCATGCTTCTGGATGAAAATGACATCTAAGACCCCCTTTCTAGGGCAGTGCACTTAGAGATGTGATTAGGCATGGCATGGCCCCAGGGCTTACTGAAGTAACCGATGTGTGGAGGCCTTTTATATGAAAGTGGTCCTGGGAAGCTCAACTATCCAAGGACAGGACATGAGAAGAAATCTATGGGTTCGATCTGGTCAAAAAACCCAGATTAGAAGCATGTAATATATTTACGAAAATAAGCAGGATATCAGTAATGCAGTATGGATAAATGTCATTAATGACATTGAATATTTTCTGTTTTAAAAATAAATGACCCTAGTTTGAATGCCATAATTTATACAAATAATACGCGATGCCACTGTAATTTATATACATATACAAGATTTTACTTAATAACTAAAATAATAAAATATACATTAAAATTTACCCTCTTCCTTTTCTTCTATTTAAAAATGATTCAATCCCACCTTTGTGGATTTTACAACTGACAATATTTAAGCACATGATATTTTAAGAGTATGGAAAAATAAAATAAAGCTAGCAGTGATAGGAAACAACTAATAAAATCATTTTTTTCAGAATTGAATAAATAACATTTATAAAATAAAAAAGCTTTCAGAGCATTAATTAGCTTAAGTTCTGGATTCACCCCAGGTAGAATTACTTTATTCTATTTAGAGTTGGACAAATAACAAATTTTATATTAAAACATAAAGTAGGTTAACTCCGAAAATCAATCTGGTGAATGTATTGATTAATAATACATTAATATCTAAAAAGAGAGAATTAATAATCTCATTCCATGGAGGTCTAATTTAA
Organism: Epiperipatus broadwayi; assembly: GCA_028023455.1. NCBI lineage: Eukaryota > Metazoa > Onychophora > Udeonychophora > Euonychophora > Peripatidae > Epiperipatus > Epiperipatus broadwayi. The sequence continues at coordinate 1,171,000 of JAQFVV010000284.1, read as the reverse complement.
TTAAAAGAAAGAAAAAAAGGATTTTATAAATGGAGCTTGCCAAGTTGCTTTAGATTGGCATATTAATAATAAAATAAATCATAAATTCATATAAAGAAATGACCACACCAAAGTTAAAAAAAGTTAGAGCATATGAGAGAAAATTAGATTTATAGAAGTTATTCAAGAACAAATTACATTTTTACATAGTAGGAAGATATAAAATTAAATCAGTTATGAAAGAAATCTTGATGAGATTAGTTAGGTTAGATTTACTTTCAGGTGGCATGAAGATAATTACCTTGCACAATTTCTTAAGAATCCATTTTAAAAAGTCAGCTTGTCAGAGCACTTGAAAGGATTTATGCAAGTTTTTAGGTAATAGCAAGCTTCTATTCAGCATTCTAAAGTTCTCAGGTCAAGTTTTTACTTCATTCTATAGGAGCATGATGGTACATTAGCAGCAGATGACCCCCCCCCAAGGATCAGAAAAGTAATGACTTTCTACTCAATCATCATTTTTTAAAATTTCACAGTGACATGGATTCTGTTAATTGCATAGTTCTCTCAAAGTAGCTATTTTCTTGGTTGTCAAAATCATCCCATTTTATACTTCACTCAGGTATTTGGGGAATTTTTTAATCTCTTATTTCTATCCCAGAATATAATCTCCAATCTCACAAAATCTTATTTTTTTTTTCCATTGTTTTGAAGATGCACTCATTATATAACATTCCAAAAATATATTCAAATTTGTTTCCAGATTGGAAATAGATTTGACAAAAATGTTTATAACAAAAGTAAAATCTCTTAATCTGATTGCCCATTTTATTTTCAATAAAACTAATTAAAAATTATTTCCCTAGATTAAAACAATATTATGTTTCCAACCCTTTAATTACTTGTGGACAATTACCGGTTGCATCTCCCATGTTGGATTTTACAAAATACACAGTTTGATAAAAAGAAAGTTTTAAAAATGACATGTAATAAAATATTTTAAAAAAAATCAATATTTTGTTAGTATGTTTGCTACTATAATATATATATATATATTTGAGCCGCATCTATGTACTTTAATATATATTTTGTTAGTATGTTTGCTACTATAATATATATATATATATTTGAGCCGCATCTATGTACTTTAATAAAAAAGAATTAATAATATTTAAAAAAATGTTATTGAAAAGTTAAAATTTTATAACTTTTAGGCATGCATCTCAAATATATACATAAAATATATATACACGATTAAAGGAGTGGGATGGGACATAAGGTTTGAACATCAGTTAGTACTTGGAAAGTGGATAAAACCATGAAGTTCAATCTTAAGCTAAGATTGTCTGCTTCAATATATATAAATAATATAAACACATGATGAATTTATTTTATTTTGTTTTTATTTTGGAAATGCAATTCCTTTTTTGTTTTTAAATTAAGCATTAAAATAATAAGTATATTATTGAAGTGCTTTTTGTTTTAAAGAAAAAAACCTAAATTTTATATCTATTTAGAATTCTATAATAGGAATCCATCAAGGCATGGTTGTGTGAGTGAAGAGGATAAAGACAATACTGTTTTGATGAAGAGAAACAATTTGGTTAATTAAGGAATATATTTTTAATTTGTTAATTTTAAAATGCATCTGACTGTAAAAAGAATAATTAAATATTTTGAATTAATGTTTATTTGGAAAAAAAGAGAAAGGAATAATAGTCTAAAAATAGCTCCATTTAAGATTATAAATAACAAAAATAAGCTGCTATATATTAAAAAATGGTTCACAAAATCTTCCTGATATTATATCCAAATATCTATCTATTATAATGTTAAAATAGATCAAATATTTCATAAAATTTTATTTAACAAGTATTGCTAAGAAAAAAACATCTTAAGTTTTGTTAGGTCCCTTTCTTTAAAAGTCATCTCTTTATAATCACCATCATCATCAACCATTATCAATCCATTGCAGGATGAAGATCTCTCCAAGTTTAATCCATCTTCTCCTATCTTTAGCTTCTCTTCTCCACAACACCCCTGCACATTTTTTTATTTCATCCATCCATCTCACATGTGGTCTCTTTCTGGGTCTTTTACAATCTCTTGGAATCCAGTTTAAAATTTCAATTGTCCATCTATTATCATCTCTTCTAGCAATATGTCCAGCCCAACTCCATTTCAATCTTTTAATTTTTTCAATAAGGTCAGTAACACCTGTTTGTTGTCTTACCCATACATTGCGTTTTCGATCTCTTCTTGTTACTCCCAAGATACATCTCTCCATACTCCTTTGAGTGGTCTGAAGTCTCTGTATTGCTCTTCTATTAAGTGTCCAAGTCTCAGATCCATAAGTAAGAGCTGGTAAAACACATTTATTAAAAACCATCCTTTTCAAACACATAGGCATATTTCCTTTTAGTACTAAGTTATTTCTACCAAAAGCACTCCAACCAAGTTTAATTCTATGATTAATTTCCTCCATTATGTTTCCATCTGTATTAATAATCTGATCAAGGTATTTGTAACTGTTAACTTCTTCTAGTTCTTCATAATCAATCTTTATTTTCATATTTTGAGCAAATCGATTAAACATTACTTTAGTCTTTTTAACATTTATCTTTAGTCCTACTTTTCTACTTTCATCTGCTAACTCCTGCAACATTTCCTGCAGCTCTGAAGCATTATTTGCAAAAACAACTACATCATCTGCGAAATCTAAATGACTTAAATACTTTCCATTTACTTTCACTTCTTTAGTTTCCCATTTTAATCCACAAATTACTTCTTGCAGCACTGCTGTAAAGAGTTTTGGAGATATGGAGTCACCTTGTCTTACACCTTTCTCAATGTTGATTTTTCCAGTATCATTATGTAATCTAATTGTTGCTGTTGCATTTTTATAAACATTCTTTAAAATTTGACAATATCCTGGATCTATACCTTTATGATCCAATGCTTTAATCACTGAAGAAATGTGTATAGAATCGAATGCCTTTTCATAATCTACAAATCCAAAACATAATGACAACTCATATTTGTGTGTCCTTTCTATGACTTCTCTCAATACCTGGATATGATCTATTGTACTAAAACCACTTTTAAATCCAGCTTGTTCTCTTGGTTGGTGGAAATCCAAAGTTCTCTGTAGACGAGTTGTAATTATCTTGGTAAAAATTTTATATAAAACTGATAAAAGGCTGATAGGTCTGTAATTTCTAATATCTTCTTTATCACCTTTCAGTTAATAGCAAACTCCTTTCTGCAGCCCTCTTTATAATACCAATATCTAAATAATATTTATTTTATAAAGCGCAGGCGGTATTGAAATTAAACTGAGAGACTGCAAACTTCTCAAATGCTTATGACTATCAACAGCCAATCAGATTGTACTTTATACTGGCTTGGATACATAGAAAGACAAGTAAAGAAGAGGGTGGAACCACCATTTTGTTGTTAAATTCTCTGCCTCAGTGTAACGATCTGATTGGCTGTTGATAGTCATAAGCACTTGAGAAGTTTGCAGTCTCACAGTTTAATTTCAATACTAATATCTATAAAATCTAAATTTTATGAAAAAATATTTATTTACATTAATTAGATCCAGATCTTTATAAAAGTATTTAACAATTTTTATTCCATTAAACATTCTTGAAATATTTGAATAAAGACACATGAAAAGACAAATGCCCCTAAAATAAATTTTGTGCTGAATTAGGACCCACAAACTGGCCCAGGTCATGATCTCTTATATATATGTTTTTATCATTTGTTTTGAATTTATCAATAGAAAATTGTTACATTTTGGTTTAGAAGTATACAAACTTATACTATCCACAACTTGTGACATGATGAGGCTAGATACAATCAATCATAGTTACTAATCATTTATTAAACTACAGATTATCCCTAATTCAGACATAAACTTTAAATCAGTTAAATATGCACATATTGAGTAATTCAACATAATTTTTTATTTCCTTGAGCAATATCTTTTATGGAAATAAGCTAAAAAATATTTATATTCTTGAATCTACATTTTAAATTCAAAACCAAGAACTTTAATGAGGACAATTTTCAAGATAAGACTTTAAGAATTTGCACATTAGTTAAGATTGGGATAAAAATAAAATTTTAGTTTAAAAATATTTTTTAAGCTCTAATACAATATATTCAGTTGTCCAAATTGCACAGGTGGATAACGTTTTAAATTAAAAGCTAAAATTAGCTTAAAAGAAAAAGTTTGGATTTTAATTCATTTGACCTCTTTATATTTGGTTAATATAATTCTTTATAACAAATATTGTTTTAAAATTTATTAGAGCTATCTATTTTTGTTGTCATAATAATGAATATGCTTTATGAAGTATTATAACTTTATTTTTCTTATTGCATTGCCAAAGTCATATAATATTAATATCACCTATGTTCATGATTACTTTTTACAATGCTTTTTTACAAACAGTCAATTAATGGATTGTAAAAAAGTATTGTAAAAAGTAATAAAGAATGTAGATAATGGTAATGAATATTGTGGTAAACGAATATAAAAAAAAAGAGAATTAAGTAGTAGTGAGTTCTTACTGAAGTTATATTGAGATTATGTGGTACCAAAAGTAACATGTTTAAGAGTAACTCTCTCTGTGATTTCCTCTTCTATTAGCCATGATTATGCAGATGGCTCTTGCCAATGCTTGGAGAAGCATTTGACATGGAATCAAATTTAAAGATTAAATTGAAAATATAACTGAATCAAGTATATTTTGTAAGGGTAACTTGCTATATCAAAACATAAACATAAAATTGTAATCATAAGTTTATATATAGTAAATATGTTAGCCTTTTACATTACAATATCCATATGAAATTAAATATTAGAATGATTATTTTTCAATCATTCATATGTATATAAAATTATTATTTAAGTTGACTTAATATCACTAATCAAGATGCAAAACATAGAGATAACCTTAGGTCATGTCATATCTTAGCAACTAAATGTGAAGGAAATAAAATTAGAACTCAATTATGCAATTATTAATTATGATGCATTCAATAATAATCGAATACAAAATTGTGAAATGAAATACCAATTTAACACATGCTAATTACTGGAAAGTCAATTCTACTATAAAAGCTAAATCAAATAATTTCCAAATTAATTCTATTTTTTACAAATGATCTAGTCACTACGCTTAGTTATTTTGTTGGGTTCAAATACCAAACCTATTAAAAAGATGGATCAATACTTTGAATGAATTTTTCTTATTTATAAAATCTTCATTAACAGAGAACTCTAATATCACTTGAGAATAGAGTAAATAAATAACTCTTTAGGATCAGTAATAATAATTTCAAAATTGAAATTATTTTTAATATAATATTTAGAGAAATTCTTAATGAGATCATTCTAAACTTGAATTTTAAGAAATATAAATATCATCAAAAATACTTATATATCTAAACAAAATGAAAGACAATGACAATTTGCCATAGGATCAAATGATATTGTTTTAACCTAAAACAGTGTAATTACTTATCCCTACTGAAATGCCTAATATATAAATACTTCATCTATATAATTCAATACCTAACTTCAATTTATAGCAAGATGATTTATGAAAAAGGATGTCAACATCACATGAGAGGAACATTTCTGAACAATGAAGTATACTGATTGCCTCACCAATGATTGATGACTAAAAAATAAAAACTTTATTCTTAATGAACATTACTACTCAAATTAGGGAAATGAATAGGGCAATACCATGAACTTTTAATACATCATATCATCTTTGCGTATCAACATCCACAAATATCTAATTGTATTTTCTTTGCTTCTAAAATCTACTTACATTGGAATAATCCATTTTGGAAAATCATTAGAGAAAGAAAATGGAAAGATTATTGGGTTAATTTTTTTATTTATTTAATAAAATGTAGGTCTTCCTTATAAAGTGACTAGACCAGGGTAATAAATAAACTTAATACGAAGGTAAGATTTTATTGTTCTTCATATTAAATTCATTCACTTATGACAAGACAGAATTTTTGTTTATTACTAACTTAATTAATTTAATAATATTTGTTTATTTATTATTCATATAAATGACTAATATCCTTGGCTGAAAAGTCTTTTCATTTAATGATAGGGACCATACATAGATGGGGGGGATCTTATAAAAATGGAATTCCCTCAAAAGAATTCGATATTACAAAAGTCTTCATTTAGACTTATACTGTTTAATCTAAATTTAGTTATTACTATTATAATTTTTGAAATTATAAAATTTCATATATCATTTTACAACCTATTAAATATTGTTAATGTGATGATGCATATCTACTATGGAGATATGGGAAGGTATCATTTTAAATTTTATTTACTAATATAATATAAATGTATGTAAAGCACTCATAATTGAAAATTTTGATATATATATATAAAGATAAATTTAAATTGTTGTCAGTTAATAAATATTGTTAATTTTTATTTTATTTTAAGAAAGTCTCTGATTTATTTAAATTATTTATTTTATTTTTATAATAAAATAAGATTGAATACACACACACACACATATATATATATATATATATATATATATATATATCGTACTAACTTAACATCATAATAATTTGGTTGAAAGTAATTTCGAGAATCTATTGAGATAATATTAAGTATTATTATTACTACAGGATATGGACCCCTGAAGAAAGTTAAGTGCAAAATTCACCCTGAGTTTGAATACTTAGCATAATGGAATAATCAAGAGAGGTGAAGATTGGATGAACTGATCTAAGTTCAAACTATATTTCATATTTAGATATTAAATTATCTTATTTCAAATAGATTTAATTGTGGATTTAATTTTTATCACATCATTCATAACATCCTATATGAAGATTCTAAGACTGACTATAGTTAGATGCAATCACCCTCATTCTTTAGGGGAATGCAGACCATTACATATGGATCCAAATTTTAGGGGCATAAAACAATTGTTTACCATCAACTATAAAAAAAAAATTATAAATAATTTTATGGAATATACACTTGATTGATTAACATAGCAACTATAGATAATTTCAACAATCAAAGGATGATATAATTTTTATGTGAAATCTTAAATTAATAAATAATGAAATAAATAGAGACCTTAAAATAAAATAGTAAATGAGCTTAAAAAGACAATTTTAAATTAGGCATTAAATTAATAACACCTAAAAAAATAGGAAAAGTTTTAAAATTACCCTAAAAAAAAAAGATATAGCATGAAATCCTATGACAAATAATCTTTTTTAGTAAATAAAAAATAAACAAATTTATAACTAAGATAAAACTTAATTTATGATTACACAAAGTGGAAAAATTTTAGTCAATACAATAATGAAATGTGTTGAAAAAGTACAAAATATTAATATTAGTGAAGAAGGAGAAAATATTGAAGAAAGATGTTCACTGATCCAATTATCAGGAACCACTATGATTGAGAATAACCTCTATACAAACACCCATTTCTGATGAATCAATGTCTCAAACCAAGGTTACACTCAATGATGAAGTGTCTCCAGTAACTACACTCAAAATAAAATAAGCTACAACAAATAACATGACTGTAGAACAAATGTCACAAACCATTATAAATATGAATTATAATTTGAACCAAAAGATAAATAATTTAGAAAAAAATTTGAACCAAAATATGAAAAAAGAAATAAACCAAATAAACCAAAATATGAATAATTTAGAAGAAAATATGAAAAAATAAATAAACCAAAACATGTATAATTTAGAAGAAAATTTAAAAAGTGATATGGAAAATGTTAAATCAGAATTAAAATTGGAAATGAAGGATTTTGAAAATAAATTATCTAATGATATTGAACAGTTAGTTATCAATAGGTCTAAATAATGTTCAAAGAGATAATAAAAGAGACAAGCCCTAGAAAAAATAAAAAAGTTGTTGAAGAAAAAGATACCAGATGTCAACAGAGATTCAAAGAATTTTAAAGAAATATCACTGATCAAATGAATATTCAATGCAGTGAATTGTATAAAACTAGAGAAATTTTTAAAAATGAAATAGATAAAAAAACAAAAAAAAATACAAACAGAAATGCAAAAAGAATTACAAGAAGTAAATTTTAAGATTAGTCAATTATATATGAAACAAATTAATGATTCAGACATTAATGAAGAATCAATGAAAGAGTGGGATAAAAATTTCAAACAGAAATTAAAGTAACTTGTATAGAAAACGAAAGAATATCAAAAAATATCACATTAGAAAAATTGATGGATGGCACAAAAGAGATACATGATAAAGAGAATCGTATGGATGAGGCATTTAAACAAAATTCAAATTTATTGAATTACAAATGTCTCAAAATACAATTGCATATTGACCACACCGTAATGATATCTAACATAAAACACAGATTGATAAAGAAGGAAATACTAAAGAAGATCAAATAGAGCTCACTTTTAAAAATCTTCAAAGATTAATCGATTCAAATATAGAATCAACAATAATCAATTGAACACTATCTGAAACAGAAAATTACTCCCTAAATTTCAATATAAAAGGAATAATTCCAAATGCATATACTAATAATTCTGTTGATCATATAGATTGTACACAAATAAACCAAACAGAGAGAAATGCAAGGCATAATCATATTACACCATGCTCTGAAATAAATCAATTTGTAAGATTGAAAATATTTAAAGGATCTAATAATGAACAACCTATAGAACATTTAAGAAGTTTGAATCTTTACTTCAAAGTAAATCACAACTTATCTGAAGAAAAAAAAGTGATTATTGCATACAGCCAGTTACAAGGAGATGATTTAATCTGATGGGAAATTCCATCTACTTTTAATGATTACTAAACACTATTAATAAAAAAATATTCCTAGAGATAAACAAGAGTTCTTGCTATACCAATTATTTCAAGAAAAATATAATGCTATACCAGGGAGACATTCACAAAATTTTTCTGGCATCAAATCACTAAATTGAGAATACTAAATACTTATCACCTCAGTGAAAGTGAGATGATAAAGATTGTGAAAAGGAATTTACCTTTGAAAATTGAACAATCACTTTTATGTACAAATGCTAAAACCATAGAACAAATTGCAGAGTTATTAACCAGTATTAATATAAATACTTCAAATTTATCCACAAGAATAATTGAAAAAAAAAGAAGTTACTATTAATGCTATTAATAAAAAAAAAGAAAGAAAAATAATAATGAACCGAACCATTGGAAAGGTAAATCCTTATGGCCTAACTCAATGGATAACCATATAATAAAAACTGGATTCATAATGATATTAAACTTTCCAAACAACTTAGAAAAACCCCCAAAACTAGGGTGTAGTAATCACTCTCCCAAAATCCAGCAGAAATCAAACTAGAATGGTACTTGAAGAAATGTTCCTCACCTCAACATCGAGGAACAAAAGTTTAAATCAAATTCCAAACTAAAAAATCACCAATTTAATGTGTTCATGAAAAGATAAGGCTCCTAATTTTGCCTTACAAAGTTGCCCTATAATAGAGATTATGTTTGAGAGTGTATTGGTCAAAGCCCTATTAGATTCTGGTAGCCAAATTTCAGTTATATCAAACAGATTTTATCAAAAAATATTAAGAACTCTAATATTAAAACATTACCCCTCAACTCAGTTCAAGTTATTCATGGCTAATAATAGAAAAGCTAAACTAATACACCTAAACAGATTTGGATTCAAATCAAAATTGGCCAAACAATACTCTATTGTGTATTCTTAATACTGAATGGTTTAATACACGATGTCATTCTGGGGCAGACTTCCTACATATGAACACATATAAAACAGGATAAGTGATGATGTCTTATGAATGACATTGATTTCAAGATATGATTTATTTGAAATTGATATTTACCATTCCAGAAGTACTCATAGATGATAAAATCACAGAATCCAATTTACTTGGAAATGAAAATTAAAAAATTCAACTCAGTTTTCTAAGACATACCAGGAGTGAGAGAAGGTCTTCAGCTAAGAATTAAATTAATAGATAAGTAGCCATTTTAATCCAGATCATATTCTATTCCAGTATCATGAATTAATATCCAAGCAGATTAATAAAATGTTAGATTGGAGAATTATTTCCAAATACTCTTTACCCTATAGCAATCCAGTTGTAACTGTGAAGAAAAAAGATGGATTGATGAGATTTTGTTTAGATGCTCATCAATTAAATAAAATTACTATTCCTGACAGGAATATACTACCACCCATGCATGGTGTTTTCACCTTTGATCTAACATCTAGTTATTGGAAAATCGAACTTCATCCAGATCACCAATGTACTGCATTCTGAAATGAAGGTTTTACTTATCAATTTAATAGGATGCCCTTTGGATTGATAAATAGTGGTGCTGGTCTGATAAGATGCTTAGATAAAACTATCTCTGAGCATAAAAAGATCATTACCATTTATATGGATGATGTGATTATTGCATCTACAACAATCAAAGAATATCTTCAACATTTAACTCTATTTTTTAAAGAGTGCCAAAGTAAAGGGGTTAAAATCAATTTCAAAAAGAGCAACTTAGTGTGAAAGCAGATAGTCTTCTTAGTTCACATTATTGGTTGTGCTAGAATAAGACATCATCTAGATAAGATCAGGGCCATTCAAAACTAAACCCACCAATAAAAAATATATTTGATCATTTTTAGGCTTATGTAATTTTTATAATCATTTTTATCAGAAGTGATGAGTAATGGATTTGGATCCAAGAACACTCCAAGGCATTCAAAAATATTAAAACAGGGTTCTTGGAGTAAATTATGTTAGCTTTTCTGGATTTTAATAAACCATTCATTGTCAAGACTGATAGTAGTGGTTATGGATTAGGGGTAATGCTATCCCAAATCCAGCAGGATGGCCAATCTGGAGTTCTATACCTTATTAGTCATCACGTGAAGGGTCCAGAAATAAACTATATAGTCACTGAGAAGGAAGCATTAGCAATAATGTGGGATTTCCAGAAATTTCGACAGATGCTTCTCAGATCAGAGGTTATAGTGATCACAGATCACAAAAGCCTCAAATTCCTGAATCATAGCTATTTGACCAATATCCAATTAGTCAGGAGTAGTCTATTCTTACAGGAATTCAACTATGCAGCACAATACTGTAAACAATCTGAGAATGTAGTGGCCAGTGTGCTGAGTCAAAATCCATGTAGGTCAGAACAAAAACATTTATCAATAGAAAATGCCTACATTACAAATATCAGCATGATGATTAATAGTAATGCTGAGAAAGATTTAGAAAAATTACATGAAGTACAATTTAATGACCCTATTTTAAATCCCATCATAAGAATCTTAGAAGGAGAGAAAGTTTTGAATGCACCAAAAGATCTCAACTATTAGAAGTTAAAAAATCTGGTTTTACTTCACAAAACTAATAAAAATATAGATAAGTGGAGGATAATAATATCTAAAATTTTATGTATCTCACTCATACAATATATCCGATATTTATATGGACATTTTGGTGCCCAAAAAACAGAACACACTTTGAAAAATTGGTTTTACTGGCCAAAAATGTATAGAGATATTTTAAAATCACTACATGATTGTATTATATGCTTAAAAGCCAAACCAGTAAATTAAAATTTCAGTAATACATTAAAACCTATTGTTAATGAAAGACCAAATGAGATCTTAGCAATAGACTATTATGGATTGCCTCCATTTAATAAACAAAAGTACTTATTAGCCATTTATAATCTCTTTTCCAAACATGTTTCAGCCTACCCAATACCTCAAGATAATACTAGACATACTGTCAGAGTATTAGATACCCTCCATTTCACAATGATAGGAAAACCCAAAGCCATATTAACAGAACATGGTACACCTTTCCTATTTTAAAATTGGAATAAGTGGGTAAAAAAATCTCAAATAAAATGTGCTCACATCCATTAGAAATCCAAAATCAAACCCTTGCAAACATGTACTTCAGGAGCTTGGACATTTGTTTAGGACATACTTGGAGGATGAGCATAGATGATGGGTAAAACAAATGGAATGTGTAATAAATTATATTAACTGGAGTGTAAATAAATCTACTGGATTCACACATATTAAATTACATTTCAATAAAACCAAATATATTTAAAAATTACTAACCTTCAATTAAATCCAACCAGACTAATATAAATTATGATATACTAAAATCATATCAAAGATTAATAAATAAATCAGAGCTTAGAAGTAAAAACAGAAAGAAAAATAACTATCAATTCAAAATAGGAGACAAGATTTTTATGAAGACATGTAACCTTAGTAAACAATTCCAAAACAAATGCATAAATTCTATAATCCATATAAAGAACCATTTACTATAATAAAACAAACAGGTTCAAGTGCATTCTGTATAGATATAGATGGTGAAATGAAGGTACATTCAATGCCTGCATTCTTAAACTATATTTAGGTCAACCAGAAAATTGAAATAACCATCATATGCAGATTATAAAAGGAGAAAGAGAAAGTAGACAACACTAAATAAAAATCTAGGGATAAACAATCATTTCAATAATGAGAGCACCCAGATTAATATGATTTTTTATCTTTCAAAAGGAAATTTTATTCACAAACAATAAGAATTATTTACAAAAAAAAGGACATTTACATATCAATCTCAAAGGAGACCAGTCAACAAAATCAGAGGTTACGCTTGTATATATAACAAAAAACAATTAATTTCATATCAATTACATTAAGACATTAGTTCTCACCAGAAATTGAAGACATATAACTTCCCATTCCAGGAATCATAGTAGTGGCCCATTTACATTAATCTGATCATGTATATCACATATATGATGGTGTTATTCAATTCAAACACATATAAGTTTGTTTAATTTATGAACATGTGGACAATGATTAAAACCATATTTGGCCATTTAGTCTATACAGTTTTATCCTATCAAGTGAAGAGCATTTCCAATGTTTCTGTGTGTATTAATTTAATATTTTAAATATCAAGAGATTAATCATTATGAACCATATATGAAAAACATACACTTTACATTTAGATCACGAGGTTAACCAATCCAATATAGGGATTGCATTGATAAAATTTCTTAAAAGCAGGTTTTCATAGAATACGTAAGACTGAAAATTACATGAAATATATCATAGATTTTTTACAGTAAACAAATCGATTACCATTAAGCATTGTTAAAGCAGTCTTAATATATTTATTGGGTCATTGATTAAAACTGATCTGTTAATCAAATGAAAGCCCTTTCCTATTATTCATCAATTAGGTGAATAACTTTATAATGGCATTTTCTAATTCTTGGATCTCTTCCATATAAAGTTTATCTAGAATGTTTTAGGTAAATGGTTCATTAAATTTTCTCGGTATCTGTGGATTTACAACTTTATATTCTTTTCATCATTGGTACTACACTTTGTTTTAGGTTTATTAGGGACCAGGTCTGGTTGAACATCTAATTCTGAGAAAATTTTTGGTCTAATTCTTTAATTTTTTTTAGTAAGTGTAAAGACATTTTCATCATGTCATATTCTTCTCCACTTTTGAAGATAGTCTTATTTCTCAATGATGAAATGAAAAAAATTATAAATGTTGCCAATCTTATGACCCAAAAATGTCCACTCTTGAAGGCCTTAGTCAAATTTACACAAGCGGATTCTTTGTTTTTAATGAGAGATTTAATATGATATTTTATAAACTTAAGTTGAAAAATATACATATAACATTAGAACACACATATACACTTAAAGTGTTAAAATTTTCTTATCATATTAGAAAATTTTAACCTGTTCCGGAGGTACAATATGATTAAGCTCACTTGTTTATGTGCAATATCAAACCATAAACTTAAAATTATAATTGTAAGTTTACATATAGTAAATACATTACCCTTTCACATTAAAATATCCATATACACATGTATATAACTTAAATGTTAGACTATAAAAGTTTAATAACAAAAATCAAGTCAAATAAATAGTTATTTTAATGAAATCAAATATTAAAATGATTATTCTGCAATCATTCATATATATATATAATTTAAGTTGACTAATATTACTAATCAAGATGCAAAACATAGAGATATCCTTAGGTCAAGTCATATCTTAGCAACTAAACATGAAGAAAATAAAATTAGAACTCAATTATACAATTATTAATTATGATGCATTCAATAATAATCGAATGCAAAATCATGAAATGAAATACCAATTTAACACATGCTAATTAGCGGAAGTTGATTCTACTATAAAAGTTAAATCAAATAATTTCCAAATGAATTCTATTTTTTACAAATGAACTAGTCACTACACTTAGTTATTTTGCTGTGTTTGAAAACCAAACATAAGATGGATCAATAATTTGAATGAATTTCCCTTGTTTATAAAATCTTCATTAACAATGGAATCTAATACCATTCGAGAAAAGAGTAAATAAATTATTCTTTAAGATTGTTAATAATAATTTCAAAAATAAAATTATCTTTAATATAATATTTAGAGAAATTCTTTATGATATTGTTCTAAACTTAAATTTTAAGGAAGATAAATATCATCAAAAACAGTTATATATCTAAACAAAATTACTTTAAGAAGATTTCAAGTAAGACAATTTGCCATAGGATCAAATGCTATTACTTATTCCTACTGAAATGCCTAATATATAAATACTTCATCTATATAATTCAATACCTAACTTCAATTTATAGCAAGATGACTTATGAAAAAGGATGTCAACATCACATGAGAGGAACATTTCTGAACAATGAAGTATACTGATTGCCTCACCAATGATTGATGACTGAAAAATAAAAACTTTATTCTTAATGAACATTACTACTCAAATTAGGGAAATGAATAGGGCAATACCATGAACTTTTAATACATCATATCATCTTTGCGTGTCAACATCCACAAATATCTAATTGTATTTTCTTTGCTTCTAAAATCTACTTACATTGGAATAATCCATTTTGGAAAATCATTAGAGAAAGAAAATGGAAAGATTATTGGGTTAAATTTTTTATTTATTTAATAAAATGTAGGTCTTCCTTATAAAGTGACTAGACCAGGGTAATAAATAAACTTAATATGAAGGTAAGATTTTATTGTTCTTCATATTAAATTCATTCACTTATGACAAGACAAAATTTTTCTTTATTACTAATTTAATTAATTTAATATTTCTTTATTTATTATTTATATAAATGACTAATATCATTGGATGAAAAGCCTTTTCTTTCAATGATAGGGACCATACATAGATGGGGGGGGGGTGTCTTATAAAAATGGAATTCCCTCAAAAGAATACAATATTACAAAAATCTTCATTTATACTTATATCGTTTAATCTAAATTTAGTTAGTTAGTACTATTATAATTTTTAAAATTATGAAATTTCATTTATTATTTTATAACTTTTAAATATTGTTTGTATCATAATACATATCTACTATGGAGATATGGGAAGGTATCATTTTAAATTATTTACTAATATAGTAGAAATGCGTGTAAAGTACTCATAATTAAAAATTTTGATATATATAAAGATAAACTTAAATTGTTGTCAGTTAATAAATATTGTTAATTTTTTGTTTTATTTTAAGAAAGTCTCTGATTTATTTAAACTATTATTTATTTTCATAATAAAATATGATTTAATACACATACCCATATATATATCATCCTAACTTAACATCATAATAATTTGGTTGAAAATAATTTTGAGAATCTATTGAAATTATATTAAATATTATTATTACTACAGGGTATTGATGGATCCCTGATGAGTGTTAAGTACAAAATTCACCCTGAGTTCGTATACTGAGCGTAACAGAATAATCAAGAGAGGTGAAGATTGGATGAACTGGTCTAAGTTGGATCTATATTTAATATTTAGATATTAAATTATCTTATTTAAAATAGATGCAATTGTGGATTTAATTTTTATCACATCAGTCATGGCATCCTATATGAAGACCCTAAGTCTGACTATAGTTAGATGCATTCACCATCATCCTTAAGGGAATGCAGACCGTTACAATTTAATTTTTTTCTGATAGTCAAACTAATATATAAAAACCTAGATTCATGTAACTATTTAAAAACAAAGATAAAAATTCTAATTATTATTTTAAGTTATTTGCCATGCATAAAAATAATTCCATATAGTACTACAATAAAACCAATGCCATGAAACCATTTTTAAAAAGGAATTAAATTAAATTTTATTAAATCAAAAAAGTGGCAAAACTGTGCTCAACATCACGAATATTTTATTTATTCCACATGTTAAGAAAAAATGCAAGCTGATTATTTTTCTTCAATGAAAAAAACCGTTTTAAGTGAAAAATAATTTATACTTTTTTAAATTAAGAAATGTTATTTGATTTTATTGATGTTTAAGATTATATTACATGCAATCATATTCTGGGAAATTTAAAACAAATGAGTGTGTTTAAAATATAATAAATAAAAATAGTAATTTGATTAATAATCTCAAGTGAAGTTGAAAAGTGAAGCCATGCATTAAATTTTAAGTGAAATTGCTAATCAAAAGTTCAAGCTTGACCATTATTTCAATTTTGTTTTTATATTTTAAAATAAAATAATAGCTCTAGTTTAAAATAATTGATTAAAAGCATAGCATATGAATCAAGAGTTTTTGTTGTAAATTAAAATATAAAATTGTTGAAACTTCTGAATCAATTTTTTTTTATAAATAATTGAATTGTTTATTATTTTTAGATATGTACAATTTGTGTATAGGCACTGGAGAACTGCAACATTCCCTATAACATTCAATATAATGTTTTTTATAATTTTCTCTTTATATTTGTACATTATATAACCCCCCAGCTTAATGTCCATAGAAATCCCCTAGTTCATGAAAAAATTATAAAAAATCCTTGTATGGAACTGTGCACTTGATAATTTCAGTGACATAGTGTTTGGCTGTTGTGTGTAAGTGGACACATGTTCAAGATAAGAATCTGCATGCTAGGAAGAGAGAGCACTGTCACTCATGCAATCCAACCCTGCCCCTCTTTTTTGATAAAATTCAATATATGACATATGAGGTTTTTTTTCTATTTTTTTTTATACTTGTATGTTATATAATTCTTAAGCTAAATCCCTGTATGGAAATATGTGCTTTACAGTTTAACAGATGCAGTGTTTGGCTGTTGTGTGCATGCACACAAGTCTGAGATATGAAGATGCAAGTTAGGTAGAGAGCACTGTCACTTACACAGATGCAACTCTGTTATGTATGTGTAAAGTAGGGCTTCTTTTTGACTCAGTTTTTGTGCTTAAAAACTGTATATCATATTCTTGGATGTGATAAAGTGTAGAATCAGATTATTATTATGCCTCCAGCATAATTTGTTGGTTCTTTTATTTTGCAGAAAATTGAAATAATTTAACTATGGCATCCTTGCATCCCCAAGAAATTAGTTCTGTGATTGTAAGTGAACTTTAACAGGTTAGGTTTTCAAAGTTGTCTCTTCATGAGAAAGTTACAGTTAAGAAAAGAGGCTGTTCAACACCTGATAATTAAATCTCTCAGTCAGGAATAAGCAATAATGACAAGTATATCTGTAGTTTTAATTCTGAATGGTACCAATGGAAAAGTTAGTTTTCCAGATTTGAAGTAAAAATGCATTGTTTTGCTTGCTGTGTTTGCTGTTTGGAAGTAATATACCATGGACAAAAGACAGTTTTAGAAATGTAAACAAAATAAAAGAAGAAACTGAAAAACATGAGAAGTCAAAGAAGAATGCTGAAAATGTGATTTCACTGTCACGTTGGAAATGTAAGTATTAAGAAGAAACTTAGGAAGCATACAGACTTTCAATCAATAAACATGACACAAAAATTAAAAAAAAACCATGAAACTTTATTCATAATAATAAACAGTATTTTCTTTTGTGGTATGTGGATATGATGAAAACAATAATTTAGTAAATCCATGAATATTTAGAAGATTAATAAATTTGCATCTAAATTAGGTCCAGTTTTGAAAAAAGTCACTCAAACCAGTACAGTCTTTATAGTGAGATACTCACATGACTTCTATAAATATACCATGAGGAGATAAGAGCAGAAATTAGAGCTTTTTTGTAACTGTCATAGGTGGTGATACAACATATGCTTCAGATGACACTTAAATGATCATTGTTCTATGGCACATGTTAGATGGAGAAATGTTTAAACATTTTTCAGGATTTTTTATTCCAGAATATCAAACTTCAGACAGCATATCAAAATATATTCTAAAACAATTAGACATAATCCTTCAAGGAAATCAACAAAAACTGATAGCTCAGAGATTTGATTGATGTAAATATAATGAAAGGCAAAAAAGCATGAGTTCAAGCATAAATAAAAGCAGTTTACAGCAGTGCATATTTCATTTACTGTTTGCACATCAACTTAATTTAAGAATGAGAAATGTAGCAAGTATTACATGAAACACAAACATATTTTTCTCTAACATTTTGGTTATTCTGACATTTTTCTCAATATCACTGAAATGTGTATTCATTTTCAAGAAGCATATGGAGGACATCATTTCATATCCATCCTCACAAGATAGAACTTTAACATTCAAACCATAAACAGCATTCATAAAAATTTGGAGATTCTTAAAAAGCTTCCTTACTAAAATTCAGTCAATATTAAATATAGGTCAAATCTTTGCCGAAACAACAGGAGCTTTGAAATACCTGAATAATGATAACTTCATATTTTGGTTAAAACTTTTTCATAAGATTATGCCTCATGTTAAAGTAATTTACAACCAAATACAATCTTGAAAAATTAGAGTTTGAAGCCAATGAATATCAGATTTCAAAACTGCTGTTTTAGCACTAAGAAACTTAAAGCATGGTGAGAATTCTTCAAAGACACTCATGACAGAAATTAAGGAAGTGTGTGATGGTATATGTATTGATATAATGATAAGATATTCTTCCACTAAACACTTAGTAGCTATTAAATTGTTCAACAAGAAAAGCTTCATTAGTTTTAAGAATGAACTGCCTACAGAAGAAATAGCACTGACCACTGAAATGGATCACATGACTTTTGACAAAGAAAAGCTTGAAACTGAACTAAAAGTATTCTATTGTAGATCCAATATGCATGAATATTGCAAATTAATTGAGCAACAGAAATTTATCTTGGAAAACAATGTAGATTATGTTCTTAATAAAATTGCAAAACTGATAAAAAAATCCTCTTGACAATTCCCATGATTACCTCAGGGCCGGAATATGCTGCATTTCAACACTGAAAAGAATAAAAACTTTTCTAAGAGTTATTATAAATCCTGAAAAACTAAATGCATTTGCAGTGCTTTCAATGAAAAAAATTTCTAAACAGACATCCAGAGATCAAGAAGAAACTTATTAATCTTTTCATGCCAAGTAAAACAAGAATGGATTTTGTTTTTTAAATGAATGGATCAAGTTTGTACTGTAACTATTTAGGCTATTAGTAAGTAAAAAACATTTATTTTCTTTAGGATTTTATCAAGTTTATGTATAAAGTTTTTTTTATATAATTGTTTCATTTTACACAATATTAAAACAATGAATAAACATTTTCTGAAGCAGCACCCCCACAAACTGTAATTTTTAGCCGCCACTGCTTATAAATTTGTAAAAAGTTTGAACACTGGAAGAGAAAGCTATATCATATAATCCATTAATCTTGAGTTCACCTCTCTCCCATTTATAAAATAATGAATAAGCAAATGTTAAAACATTTAATGACTAAATAGGTTTGGATTTGAAATATGAAATAATTTATTTGAAGATAAATACTTTCTATGCCATATAGCAGTATTTCCCAACCTGTGGCGAGTTGCTGGTTGGTGGTACACGAAAAATAATCAATAATGGCGGACATAAAAAAAAAAAAATTAAATCATACAAATATCATAGAAACGTTTTTTCCTATAATTCATAAAAATTATTTTAATTAATAATATTATACGGTAAAGTTGTTAACATGTACAGTCGATAACGATCTTTAATGTTAATGGTAAAATTGAAAGTATGATTAAGAAATTAGATTTTTGGAAACAGTAATATATATAAGTATCGAAAACATTCAACTGGAAGTATTCGAAACTCTACATATTTTTTTGTTTGAAAATAAGGTTAGTCTGTCTCAAGATATACCAGAAAATATAATAGCACATTTAACAGGATTAAAATTGTCTTTCATGGAATATTTTCCAAAACCCGAAAACGTAAATGATAATTGGCTTTCAAACCCCTTCTATACAGAAAATTTAGAAAGAGCTACATCATTATCAATAAAGAATAAAGAAAATTTAATAGAATTAACATGTGACAGAACTTTACAATTAGAATTCAAATGACACAATCTAATTAATTTTTGGTTAAACATTAAAGAATATGAACAACTTTCTGAGAAAGCTCTTAAATTATTATTACCGTTTACTATTACGGAATTAGTAGGAAGAGCTTTTTCTTCAAATATTTTTAAAAAAAATAAGTATCGAAACAGATTAAACGCAGCTGTAGACTTAAGGGGATACCTCCCATCTTTTGAACCAAATTTCAAAAAATTATGTTGTTCGAAACAAGCACAAAGATCTCATTAAATTTGATTATGATAAGAAAATATATTAATTGTTTTTTTTATAATTGTGCTTTTATTAAAACCATTTATTAGTAAACGAATATGACAAAATAGTAGATAAATAATGAGTCGGATCGCAAATCAATCTAAATTATTTAATTTGAAAGAATGTATCAGAAAAGGATCATATCCAGAAATTAGACTCTCATTAATTCTTGATCATCTATTGTGGATTACTAGATGTAAGCTAGTATTTAGTCATCAAAATTTTAATCCTATTAACTTCATGCTGAACAATATAAAGAAAACAAGAACAAGAGATAGCCTGATAACCCCTAAGGTTATTTTTACCATGACTTGGGACATGCTGGATTTATCCTCTCCATAGCCCAACCAATAGCAAGATGCTCCGAAAAAGAGAAAACAGAGTCAAATTTGGGAAAACCAAATGAAGGAATGAGAAAACACTTTGAACAAAATATGTACCAAATAACCTTTAATGTAATAATGTAATCTTTAATAAATTATTTTTGAAAAAATATGAAACTTTGAACAAACTCATACATATAAATATGTTACAGTGAGTTTATAATTTCAGTGAGTTTATAATCTGGCATGACATTTAGGCGTGTTTCAATGTAATTTGTCTCATTATGAGATGTGAATACATACATTGTCACCCTATAATATTTATAATGCAAATAAAATAACATACTTGCAATAACAAATTTCACGAAATACAATCATTTTTACAAAGTGGTACAATTTAGCGTGATGTACTACCAAGTGGTACACGAGCCAAAAAAGGTTGGGAAACGCTGCCATATAGTATCATAATCATAGCATAATAAAAGGGGGGGGGTTGTCATCCATAAATAATGTAAGTGTTGAATAATAAATTGGATCAAGATCAAAATGAATATTCAAAAGTGAATTTACATATTAATGAGAAGTGAGGAGGCTATAAGTACCATTTTTAAAAAGAGGGATGTTAGAGTCTTTTTTACTGATGACATGGAATTGACAAAGTATCTTTAATTTTTCACTTTCGATTGCCATGCTCTAAACAAATGATGTCAGCCATAGAAAGAGCAAAGTTATGACCTAATAGCAATTCATGATTGATAAAAAGGGAAGAATATTTGGTGTTTTTTCTAGCACAGTTAAATAGATAAGTACATTGGGCAAGTTTAGTAGACAAGTTGGTGCAGGTTATCCCCTAGTATACCTTTAAACAAATAGGGTCAGAGCAGTTGATCTTATAAACAAAAATGTAAACTTTATTTAAAGTTTAGTAAAAATAAATATAATTTACAATCTAAATTAAGACATAGGGGTTTGAATTCAGACTTTCACATGACCCTCAACTATCAGACTATCTCATACTGCTGACACACTTGATCACACACATATTGAAAAGATAAATGATAAATAATCACCAATATATATATATATATATATATATATATATATATATATATATATATATATATATATATATATTTCATGCTAAACCAACACTCATCAGTTGGTCCAAATTATCATCTCCACATTCATATACAATCAATGCTCAGCAAATATTAACATAGCTAATCTTCATACTTTAATGGACAGGCTTCGATCTACTCAACCCCACAACTCTTAAGCTGTCTGTTTCATTGACAATATCTGATGATGGAACACTCAAAGCCTTCTCATCCCACCCATGTTGACTATAAGTCACTCTGAACCCTCATGTACAGGACATAATCCATTTACATACATATACAAGGGATGGGCAGACCTTACATCACTATATTTTAATATATTTTTCCTACAGTACAGGCTTTTTCACACCTGCATTCCAATATATAATATATAAGGGGTTTGAACTCAGACTTTCACATGACTCTCAGCTATCCACGCTATCTTATACTGCTGACACACTTGATCACACACATGTTGGAAAAGATAAATAATCCCCAATAGATGTATTTTGTGCTAAACCAGCACTCGCCACTTGGTCCAGATTATCATCTCCAGATATATATACAATCAATGCTCATCTTATATTAAGATAGCCAATCTTCATACTTTAATGGACAGGTTCAATCCAATCCACCCCACAACTTTTCAGCTGTCCATTTCATTAAAAATCTGATGATGGATCATTCAAAGTCCACATTGGTACTAACCTTCTCATCCTAACCATGTAAACATGTGAGTTCAAACCGCCTATATATTACATATTTGAGTGCAGGTATGAAAAAGCCTGTACTAAAGGGGAAAAAAATCATATATTAATCTAAATTAAGATAAAAAGAATGACAATGTGTATGTGCGTGTGGATTTACATATGTATGTACGTATTTCAATATTGTATACATGATCAAACAATTATTAAATTGCTTAAATTTAATATTGCAATCAATAATTTGATTATGTTTTTCAATACAAATAATTATATATAAAAACATTTAATTAAGATATTTCATAAATAATGCTTAATAATTGAGGATGATTATTTTATTTATTTGATTTGGGTGCCTGACATTTAAATATTACTTTACCGTTTGTTATTTGAATTCATGAATGATAAAATTTATTTTATTTATGGGTTTCTGTTATTTTAAATGCTGCTTATAAGTATAGTCTATGAAAGCATTATTGAAACTGATGATAAATACGTTTAAGTACGTTTTAAGAATCATGATATTTTGATAGGATAATATTTACCAAGAGTGTCAGCCATTAGTTATAAATTATTTGAGAGCTTAATAGACAGAAGATCATTTCCCCCAATTTAATAACATTAGTAGCCACACATGTTAATTAAAAATATACTAAAAAGGGTATCTATTGTATTTAGAGAATAATTATTATTGTTTAAAGGTAGCAATATGTATTAAGAGTTCGTAGAAGTAAAATGTTTTGATTCTAAAAATCGAATACGCGATGAGATATTATTTGCTTACTATCAAATGAATTAAAAGAATGTGAGTTTGAAATATGTATGAATGTTTGAACAAAATATTCACCCTTAGAAATTTTATTATTGTGATGTTGATATACACTTGTTAATCTTTTGTTCAAATTTCATTTTGTATTATCAAATTGATTGGATTTTGATACTCATTAATTTAAAATTACACTTTGTCTATCAAATATTCAGTGATGGATTGTATGGAAAAATAATAGGACCAGAAAAACAAATGTCAGTTATTTGTTTTGCAAACATATTTTTTGTACAACTATTAAAAAACTTAAAAGTAATTAATATAACTTGCTAAAGTAAGGTTATAAGGATATCAAGTTTTAACTATTTTTATATACCATTTATATAAGTTTGTAAGTTGCTTTGAAATTTAATTGGAAGTTAAGATTTAATAAATTATTTATTGCTGTTTTTAATTCACCTTTAAGACTATTTTTTTAATAGAAAGAATACTGTTCATCACCAATTCAACCTGAATGAATAAAGAAATGTTGTGATATGGTAAAATCCAGCCAAAGAGAAAATAGATGGTGAAATGATGATAACGTAATGCCTTAATGAAATTATGTGCTATTAGATTGTATTATATTATTTAAAAATTGTTGCATATTTATCAAAAAGCACATATAATTCTCAAATAGTAGAATGTAAAACAGGGTTCAAGTTATAAATTCAAATTCATAAGTAACTTGATGACACCTGGGGTGAGATTGATTAATTAAGTAATTATAGTCCAGAATAATAAAATGTTTTTTTTAATAAAATACACAATATATAAACTCCATAATGAAAATCATTATTACATGACATTTTGAATTGATTATTTGATAAAAATAGAAATAAGACAATTGAATTTAACACACTACTGTTTCATTTTACAACAGTAACAAACTCCCTATATAGGAGTTCTCTCAAATTCAAGATTCCTCAATGATGAAAGCCACAAGCTAGAAACTAATTTAGGGATATTGGATGAGTAAGCACTAGATAGGGATTTTATGCACAAACCTTCTTTCATTCATTGATTACTAATATTTGCACTTGATGACACTACTGTATGGAGAATTTGCTACTATTGTTAACAACATATGTAGGCATATGAAATGTTTTTCATGTGATGTTTTGATGGTGACACATTGTTTTATTCTAGTGAAAAGATCATGAACCATCTGAGTAGTGGTTATATACTCAACATTCACAAGCTGCATTATGGTTTAAAATAACTAAATCAAACTATTTATAAATCCAAACCAAGGATATCACCTTTTTATATAGAGTATTCAAACTGGTTAAAGCTCATTTCCATGCTGATTCATGTGATAGCACAACTGTTATAATATATCTTTTTACCTACATATATACACCCATGTATTATGTGAGTAAGCATATAAGTTGTGCATTATGTACATATTTAATGCTTTATGATCAGTTAATTAAATGTGTCATGAATCTTTATTAAATGCAATGTTTAAGACAAACTGATCAACTTCAAAATATATATAAACATTAGTTTTTACAATTTTATTTGAAATATGTGCACAAATAATATTATGAATTTTTAATATATAGCTTTTAATTTGCAAGATATAAAATATAAGAAAATAAATATGTAAAAATGTTTATATTTGTACAAATTTTTTACGCAATTTTTGAAGTTGATTGAAATGAAATAATAAAATATGGAAATTGCAGAAAAGTAAATATAACAAAAAAGTGTTATTATGTATAATAAAACATTGAACAGAAAAATATAGAAACTTTTATTATTGTTTCAATCATCATAAATAATATCTTCAAATGCATCTAAATTGTCACATCAGTTTGCCTTAATTTTTCCTTATAGTAGTCATGTTATATATGATGAATGAATTTTAATAGTTCTATCATGTCTTTGATTTATCACTTGGATCTTGCAAAACCGATGTGAAGAAAATAGCTTCTATTTAAATAAAAACCCTGTTAGCCAAGATAATACATATACAATCGAACTCTTGTTGTATTTTTGTCTTCCCTAGAGATAACATATAATCTTTAATTTTTTATATGATTTTATTCTTATATATATATTATTCAGAAACATTTTTCATAACTCTTACTCTCTCAACGGACATCTATTTTTCCAACTCCTCACAATAATATGATGTAATATATTTTCTACATGTCTATAACATTTCTTATGTAAATATACGGAAATACATTGTTTATCACTAACTTTTCTTCTCTACATAATCCAATTAAGCATTATTTTTATTAATTTATTTTCATTCGTATAGTGCAACCTTCCAAATATTTTAAATTTACTTTTAATTCTCTCACTTAAAAAAAAATTCTTCCAATTTTATCTTGGATATAGCTTTTAAAAGTGATATTCCACCTTCTGGAGATTATTTATTACATTAGTACAATATATATCCAATAAAGTTATATATGAATTGAATATTTTTTTTGTCAGGGAGGGGAAGGGCCCTGGTAAAACATTCAACTATATCAAATGTTTTCTTTTTTTTGTAAATATCTTTTTAGTTCTAAATATCTAAATAGTATTTCTAATCCATTTCTTATGATTTTATCTCTGTTTCTAAAACTGACTTATGGCAATATTTGTGCTTTGAATAAAAAATGAATTTACATAAATTTGTGCTATTTATTTTACATGTAAATTTTATCATTTTTATAAACATATTCATTCATTAACATTATTAGTCATATGTAAATATGGCCATTCAAACTTATGGGGGGGGGGGATTAGAAACAAAGAAAGATGTAGGGACTAAAAATTAAAAGATTATTCTAAGACTATACAAACTAATATGTGCAATGTAAATATACTTTCACATGTCACATAATAATGCTAAAGTTTGATTGTAAAGTTTTATGATGCTATCTTTTCACTTCTGCAACATTTTTTTTCTCTAAAAGACATCTAACACTATTCATTATTTGTAGCTCTCTATTATATTCTAATATTATTTTCTCATTTTACCTATCCAATACATATGTTTTTACAATACTAAATTCAATATGATAAAATTCAGCAAATGAAAGAAAATTGGCTATTTCTATCATATTTTAAAATATCATTGAACACTATTAAAATTTTCTAATGCTGTATAACTAAGAAAATGAAATATTTGTTTTTGGCTTTAATGTGTTTAAATGAAAATTTCACTTTTTATTGTATATTGTATCTTAATTCCTGATTTGTGAAACTAATTATAAAATGTTCCAAAAATTACTGTCTTAAAAATAGGACAATAAAATTTAAACTCATGCACATATCTATCTAATTACACTTTTTATTTGAAATGTTTCCGATTTTTTAATGTGAGTACTAACGTTTTCTTTTATTTGTCATAAATAAGTTATGCAGCATTATCAAGCTTTAAGATTAAAAAACAAATTTCAATCAATTTAACAAAACATTTCAATTAACCGATAGATATGTTTAACCAAATTTTTAAAAGCAATATATATATATTACGTCTTTTTATATTATATATACATATATTAGCATCTTCCCATCAATAAAATTCATGTTAATATTTTTTTTTGCTTTCTAATACCAAAATGAGTCACTTATTTATGATTAAAACCAACCATTATGATAAAAGTTTTAAAAATGTTTTTGCCATAGTGAATAACAATGATAGTCTAAAAGAATTATTTCAATCTTCTTTATCCACTACTTTTTTAAATTGAAACTTTAAATGCATCTTTATGATTATATTTTATCAATTTGTAAGTTCATGTATTTATAAAAAAAATTCTGATTGTCTCGAGCATTTAATACATCATCATCATACTTTAAAACTTCTCTAAATATTCGATAAGGACTTGTGAATTTCATTTTATCAATCTAAAAGGCTGTTTTAACTTCATCATGCTGAAAATAGGTAGTAAAATCTAAATAAATCATTGGGGAGAGTGTATATTTAAATACTATTATCTGGATTTTTGTATTATTATTCAAATGATGCTTAATACTATCAATAATATCATATGACTTTCTTATATGTTTATTTATGTTTCCAACAGAGGTTAGCTTCATCATACTATAGTCATCTAATCTAAAGCAAAGGATAAAAGGGACCCATATTTGTCATAAATTGAGCTATTTTAAATTATATATATGTCAAGTAAATTTAAGACATTATAATTTTTTTAATTTTAGATATTAAGTTGAATATTATAAAGCAATAAAAAGTGTTTTCTAGATATATGAATGCATTTGTTTTAACTTTGAATTCTAGTTATCACTTATGAAAAAAAAGCCAGAAATCAAATTGAGAATGGATATAGTATAACATTGCTATCTGGCATCAACTTGTTTGATAAGACTGCAGTATATTACTCTAGAGAAGAGTAAAAACAATTACTCTTAAAACGTTATTCATGTTAATAATATTATAAATATTACATAAAAAATCACTACCTACTGTTTCAATAGGTTTATAATAACATTTTTCAAGTCTATAATATTAATTGCAATTTGTCAAACAATCTTAAGTGATTCATATAAACAAATTATTATATCTTTTTTACAATTTTAATCTAACAAATAGTTTTACGTTTTCTTATCAGTCAATGAGAGTTCTGTATTTATTTTACTATTCTGTCTAATAAATAATGTATGTCTTCCTTTAATCATGTTATTAATAATACAATTATTAGCAGGAAAAACAATCAGGATTTATCTCTTTAATAAATTCAAAAACCTTATTTAATTCTACAACAAAATATTATTAGAGGAATTTTATGCCTATCATATGCAAACTTAAAAATCCATATTGGAAATTTTAGTGTTTAACAAATGTTGAAATTTATCAGGAATAGCAGGTACTTTTAATGAATGAATATCAATTTTTCTACCAATATTTTAATTTTACATTAATAATTCCATCTTATTTATTGTATTAAGTTAAAATATAGACCAGTAGATGGCACTATTTTGATTACAAATACATCCATGCTTTTTTTATAGCAAGTTCATTTTGTTAGTAAAATTTCATCATAATTAGTACTGTGTTGTGCAGAAATTACAAATCTACAGGCTGTTGAAGTTCATAGAATTATTAATATTATTTTTCACAAACTTCAACTACAATTTTAAATTTTGCAAGAATCAAAAAATAGTTATGTAATAATATTATTCAACAAGGAATAAAACTGAACTTTTAGAATCCAACATTGAAGCATGAGCACTGATAAAATGGGTACATATATTAATGAACAAAATGATTTTTAATAATTATTAATCTTTTATTGATACATTTAAAGAATTTGGAAGAATAGAATCACACTGAATGCAGCACCATGCAGTCTTCTTTCAGTTGATAATTTTCTCTTACAAAGCAATTGACCATCTTCTTATTCAATTAAACTACTTAATAGTAGATTAAAATATTTTATTAGTAGAGTAAAATGTTTAGTGGGGCTACCATATCCACAGCCTTAAAATCTGGCCATTATTGTTATTAATATTTTAAAAAAGCAATAAACAAATATAAAATTAAAATTTTGTAAAAAAAAAATAAATTGTAATTTTCTAGTTCAAGTTAGAATTACTACGCAGAACTGCAATCAGTGACAAAATATCTCATTTTTATCAAATGGCTTCTTCCTACGTGAAAAAAAGAGAAGAATTTAAAATTACAAATAATTTAATATCACTTAAATACTGTATTTTTTGCAATTTATCAAAAACAACTTTTATAGCAAGCAGAAAGAAACTGAAAAAAAAAATTAGTAAACTTTAATCATTTTTTTCTTAAATGTTGCATAATAGTTTTTAAAACTAGTATTAATGTAATAGTGAGAATCTTTTAGCTACTGAAATCTTCTCTGATTAACTTTAAAATTTAATTATTTCATTAATTTTAAATAATGTACTTTTTGTCTATTGAATAGTATTCACTCTTTTATTAATTACTTTAATTTGTATGTGTAATTTTTTAAATAAATTATATTTTTAGTAAATAAAAACATACATACATATATATATATATATGCATATTAACAACTATGCAGACCTGTATAATATTCTATTTTTATTAGTTATTTTATTATTGTCTTTATATGAATATATAATGTTAAAGTGAAAATATTTTTGTATTCACATATTTCTACTAAATATTGTTTACTAATGTTTATCATCTGCTAAGGATCTTGGCAACAAATATAGTTAATAACATAGTTGCTTTGTATGTTTATTATTAATATTAGGTTTTGCTTAAATAATTCATAAATAACCAGAAATACATTTACAAATATATTTAAAAATATAAATGTCAACATTAATTTGTCAATACTTCTTGATGATGGACAAAGGTTAATAGGTGCAAATTGGAATTAATTAAAATGGCTCATGAAATATATTTATTTTAAATTTATGTAAAGGAGTTTCTATTTATATTTACAGTATTTGACTTCAGAAGTGTCTGCCATCTGATAGTGATTGATAAAATAAAATGGATTAGTTTGGTTTTTGAAAAGATTAATTTTGAGCTGGCTACTAAAAATTAAGAAAATGCCAGATTAGTTTGATTTCTACAAAATTAATTTCCAATTAAAAAATATTTATTAGTATAATGATAATAAACCACAAAACATCATATGATCACCATTCTTTATGCTTACACAAGCTGTTTACACAAGAGACAAAACTCTCCATACAGTAGTGTGCACTGAATAGTGCTACTGTATGAAGAGTTTTGCCTCTGTATAATGATAATAGGGATATTCTTTCAAATCACACTGAAATGATTTCTAAAATAATATGAAATCTGAACACTACTTACTATCATTTTTTTTGTTAATTAGTTTATCTCATATGGTATATTTCTTCATAATTTCTAGCTAAAAGAGTTTTATTTTTGCCATACTGAATGAGTACATATTTGCTTTCATGATCAAGATTTTATGCAATCAGAAAATTATCTAATAAATTACATAAAGCTTATCTACCAAATAACTCCACTAGCTACTAATGCTACATTTGTTACTCTTTTCCTTGGTATACTACTGGTGACAAAGATTTAAACCCATATATTTGCTAACAGAAATCTATATTATATCAGCCATTATTTAGAAAAAAAATTATATGCAACAAACTGTCACATACTATATGTAAATAGAATTATTTAAATTAATTAAATATAAGATGTAAACAACTTATTTTATAAAAAAAATAAGAGAATTCTAATTACACTTGGACTATTTTTATATTAATTTGAATGCTATTGCTAACAACTGAATGTATTTGAAAAGTCTTAATAGTCTGAAATTTTCTAAAAAATATTTAACAATAAATATTAGATAGTAGAAATAGTCCAACTATAATTACAACTGGAGTAATATTGCATGCTAATAATAATTAAAAAAAACATTTAATTTTAAATATTGTTTATTCTTAAAATCTTTAAAGAAGATTATATTGTTTTCATTTGTCATTTGAAAAGGCTACAAAAGGTGGACATGACTTTTTAATCAGTTTGGGTAGGCAAATTTTTTTACTACGTATGTTACTAAAACAAACAAACTTTACTGATAGCTTTATAAGGGACGATTATATAAATTTTACTTAGTATTTAGAAATATAGAAGATAAAACAGATTGCTCTGAATACTTGCTTGTACTTACTTTCTTTGTAAACATATTAAAGAGTGATTAGAAGACTGTTTTTGTGAAGACGTTAAAACTTAAGTTGATAGCAGTATAATTTTATACGCTTTCTGATATATATATATTTAAATATTACAAAATAAAAAAGATAAGACTGCATAAATTAAACTTTTACAGAAGTTTTTGCAGAAACAATTAAGTTTGATATTCTATCAATTTCAAATTAAAATCCTATACATTTTTATATTCCACGAATAAAAATATATTATCTAGAAAATTAATTTAATGTCAATCACTACCTATAAAATAAAATGTAGTTATGCCAAAAAGAAGCACAAATGAATGCGATCCGTGAGCTTTGACTTCCAGAGTTTGTTACTGCATCAAATCAAGCAGGGCACCACTGTCCATATTGCTATTAAAGTAAAGATAAGATAATTGAAAGAGTTGAAATCTATAATTATGATTTGAAATTGAAATCATAAAATAATCAGTAAATAGCTTATGCTTTTAAATTGATAAGATTATTATTATTAATTGTTTGATTTATTCTAATAATAATAAATATATTTATCTTGATATTGCCTAGTTTAATTAAATTTATTAAGATATAGAAATCATTCAAAAACATTAAGATGTGTAGTTTCCATTGAAAGTGAGCCAGAAAGCTTGTATTTTTAGCATAGCTGCCTTCCAAGCAGCTGACCCTATTAGCAACAGAAATCTAAAATATATATCCAGTTTCCTTACTAATAGTTACCCAAAAAGTACTCTAAATATTTTAATTACCTATGATAAATTAAAAATATACAGTTCAAAAAGAAGGAATTTTATAATATTAAGTATTTTCTAGTCAAGCATTGGTGGTTGAGTGGTCAACACAGCTGCCTTGCAAGCAGTTGTCCCGGGTTTGCTTCCCGGCCAATGCTTTGATGTATGAGAAAAAAATATTTTTCTGTTTGTGCACTCAAATTAATAAACATTAAAATATAATAGTACTAATTCTCTCTACATATATAAACATAAACTTCCCAGCAGTGAATATTATATAATATTCGAGATTAATACTTCGACACTGGTGTATTAAGTAAATGAAATGCTCTCACTCCGAAGCATAAGAGCTAAAAGTTTTACCTTGTGCTTTGGATTGAGATTATTTCATTTAAATAATAGATCAGTGGGTGTTCATTTAGTATATGCTCTACCATTTCTAAGGGCCCACAAATCTACTACTAACACAACCAAGCAATAAGTAAAGTCGAATAACCATACCATGGTGTGATAGACAGTGTTCCAATTATTTTGCTTATTTGCTAAAAAATCGTAATTACCACCAATAATTAAAAAATAAACATGCAGATTTTATACAACTATATTTGATCAAATCATGTGACCAAAAGGTCAACTATTTGGTAAAAAAAATGAAGAAAAAATCATGTGACCAAACAAAAGATTGACCAAAAAATTGCATAAATTTAAACTAAGCTAAAATAAAATTGTATAAGCTCAAACAAGAAATGAATATAAATTAAAATAAAATTGCATAAACTCAAATAAGAAATGTGCATAAGCTAAAGTAAAATTGCATAAATTCAAATTAATCTAAAATAAAATTTCATAAGCTCAAATTCATCTAGAAATCAAAATTCCAAGGGTATTAGGAATTAGAATATGACCAAAAATAAAAAATTCTGCCACCTTAATTACATGATCAAAATTTCAAATTGTTATAGCAATCAAATATGGAAAAATGACTACAAAAAGGTAGCATAATTACATGATGAAAACAGCAAAAAGAAATTAGTAAAACTCAAAATTTCCAAATAATTTTTAGCAAAAATTAAATATACCAATGGGGGAGAAAAAACGACTACATAATCACGTGATCAAAAGATCACATTATTATGACAATCAAATATGGAAAAATGAACAGAAAGTGTAATGATCAGAACAAAAAAAAAATCAAATATATCAATAAAAAAATAAATTCATCAATGACAAAAATTAACAATCGAACCTACAAAATGAATAAAACATGTTTATAGCTGTAGAATAGAATTTAATCAAAAATATTTATTGTATGGTGACCATGTCACATAGTTTAGAAAATATTTGACTAAAAAAACCCAACAAATTACTGTTATCTATTATCATGTTTATTAATAAATATATATGTTATCTGTAATTCTCATATATTAAAACATTATGGATACTTTGCTAAACATAAAAAAAAAAAACTTTTGAAAGGAAACTTTCAAAGACATTACTTTAAAAAATATTTAACCACAAAAGAATCAAATTATTATCTATTATCAAAACATAAATCCAGAATAAAAAATAAAATAATAAAAATATCTTACAAGAATAAATAGTTATTTTCTATGACAAACATATGTGAAAGTAATGAAATGAAAGTAAAAAAGGCTACCCATATATTTCCAGGAGTCACCTTTGATGTCAATGACTTGGTCAAATTCTCTTTTAAAGAATTGAAAAAAATTAAGTGGAAAGAGGGGTACCTTATCACCCATGAATTCGTACAAATATTAGCTAACTATTAACCTAATAATTATTTATCGAGCGATATTTTACTTGACTCTCTAATCTATTTCTCTATTTTTTCTGTCAATGTGTTTGTTTATCTTTTATTGAGATACCCATCTCTTTTAGTTGAGTCTCTATCTGCTTATTTATTTACTACCTCTCTACCTGTTTTTTCTATTTACCTGTCTCTCTGTGTGATTACCTATATATCAGTCTTATTTATTTATTTTTTATTTATCTATCAATCTATTTATTATTTAACTTATTTCTGTATTTATTTTTTTATCATTTTGTTTATTTTTTATCTGACTCTTTATCTGTTTATCGAGATACTCATCTATCTTTTATTTGTCTCTCTATCTGCTTATTTATTTACTCTCTCTATCTGTTTATCTATTCATCTGTCTCTTTATATGTTTATCTATATATCTGCCTTATTTAATTATTTCTGTGATTTTTTAGCTATATAATTATTTATGCATCTAGGCATCCATTTGCCTATGTAGCCAATCCACCTATTGACAATATCTATCCATGTGTCTGTCTATATATACATCTATTTATTTATCCATCCATTCCATCTATGCTTCTATTTATCTATTCATCCATCTATCTGTCCATCCATTTAACCATCTATCCAATCATCCATCATATATCTATTTATCCATCCATCTATCCATTTATCTATCTATCTGGTTTTCTATATATTATCTATTAATGCTTTCCCACCTATTGATTTATTTATGCACCTAACTATACCTATAATTATCTGGCCAGTAATCATGAAAATCAAAAAGTCTGCATTGATTTTTACCTGAGGTTTAGGGGTCTGTTCAGAAAGGGAGTGATTTGATGATTTGATAGCTCAGCAAGCTTGTTGAATTCAGTGATAGTTGACAAACTATGTCTGAAGTTAGCTGGAGGAATATTTAAGAGTATAGGTAACCATTATACTGGTTAATTTAAGTGTTCCAGAAATAATACACAATGTTTCATTAATCTGAATATCCAAAAAATTAGTATGGGTACTTTCACATCATATTGAGAATAGTATTCAGCAAGAGAGTAAATAAGGGTTAGTCTAGAAGTTCTAAGGGAAATCAATATTGGAACCTTATGAGATGCCTGCAAGATATATACCTACTCATCTATCTGCCTATCTATTGGTTTATTTATCCATCAATAAATCCATCTATCTACATTTCTGTTAATGTATTAATTGATCAGAATTTCCATCCATTCATTTGTCTATCTTGTTGAGCTATCAAATCATTCCATCAATCTCATTCTTAACAGATTTCCAAACCTCAGGCAAAAATCATAGCAGCCTTTCTGGATAACTGGTAACTTTCAGCAGATATTCACATTGAATATCAACACATATGGATATATGACTGCAATAACTCCAATTACAAATAATCACACTCTAATAATTAGCCTTATTTTCCAAGTACTTGATTTTTCCAAGAAAGCAATGTTCAAAGATTAACATGAAAACAGCCAGGGTAGATGTCATTATATATTGCACAAGTGTGTATTTATAGATTCTCCAAACTATGAGGTGGAAGACCACAAACTATAATACATATTTACTGGAAGTATCCAATTCACCAGGCCTTTTTGACCTCTTTGCTCTGCATAACTTGAAGCAGTCAACTCTTGATTGGTTAAAAATTATTGATGTTGATTATATTGCTGACACCATACTCTAATAAAATAAATAAATATAAGCAAAAAAACAGATGGTTGGGGATAGATCAGTAAATTGATGGTTGTATGCATAAATAAATAGGTAGAAAACCAAATATATGGATAGACAGATAGGTAGGGAGGTAAGTAGACAGATAAACAGATACATAGGCATATAAGTAGTAAATATTTTAAACAGAATATTTGTTTTAAAAATAGTTAAACTACATGTAACTAGTGAGTAGAAGAATTAACCAATGGAAGACTGCAATTTGGAATAAATTAACAACCAGCAGATGATGGTTTTAAGAAAAAAAATTGAGAGGGAAAAAAGATTACAGATAGGAGGAAAAAGTAACTTCGTTTGTCTCTAAAAGTGTGTTTAAATTCTTTTAAATCTTATTATTATTTTATAAACTAATTGATTATGATCTACTTGAGAATTTAAAACTATATCTGATAAAGTTTTGTTAAAATGAAGGAGTAAAAAAAAGTTAAATCTTTACTGGTGAACTCCTAATTGAGTAATTTTCGGAGAATATCTAAGAGTCATTGTATTGAAAAAATATTACAAGAATGAAAGAAAAAAGTTGTACATTTATGCCAAAGTGTTGTAAAGTAATATTTGAACTCAAGGAAACAACAGTGAGAATTATGTTAATACATGATTTAGTTCTTATGCAAGTTGAAGTACCAATACATTGTGGCTATCATAAAATTTGTAAAAGATTAAATTGGAATCGGTGGATGAATAAAAAGAAAATTATTCCTGACAGAGTTAAGTATAAATTTTGAAAGATAATTAAAACTAAATTAGGAATGAATAATAATGGAAATATTTGTTTATGGAAAAGTGCACTTAGTATTAGAACATATAAAAGTGTATCTGAATGAAAATTTCAATGGTATAAAAGATATGAATGGATCATTATTAATTTTAATATAACATTCATGTATAATAAAATTTAATGATGAATTATATGTGAGGTAAATGAAGAATTAAAAGTTAGAAGGATGTATGGATATACTACAATGCAAAATATAAAAGGAAAATTTTAAATGAAGATTATATTTATACTTGTAACAAAATCATAGCAGTCTGCTCAGAAAATGAAAGAATTATTTATCAGAACTGTAAATGAAAAAATAAAATAAGTGTAAAAAATTAAATAATTACTGAAGATAACTAATAAAGAATAAATATGTGGGAGGAGAAAGAGTTGAATAAATTAATGGAATAAACATTAGCTTATTTGAGAATATAAAATGTATATTGAAAATAATGTCTGACTATATTTAAAATGAAGATATAAAATGCTCCATCTTAAATGATAATATTGACAAAGAGTACGTAAGAAATAATGAGAAGACTGAAGAATATAGATATCATAATAAACATTAGAAGTATCTGAATAAAATACAGTGTCATCTGTTTACATTGCAATTGTATAATTTTGTGATATTCTTATTAAAATAAAAGGAGCAGAAGTGGGAGGAATGTTGATGCATAATTGGTCTGGAGCATTTGGAACGATTGGAATTACCATTCAAAATAAAGTTTTTTTAAAATGAGCTTACATTAAAAAAAAAACAACAGCTTGTAACATAATATTTGTATATAGTTTAATTTTCTACTTTAAAATAATTGTTATCAATATGGAGGGATACGTGAATGTAGAAAAATTGATAATTAATTTGATTTATTTATCTATGTAGTTAATTGTTTAAATTATTTGTTGTTTTATTAAATGTCATTAAATAATTAAAATAAATAGATATAAACAATGAGCTAGTGAGATATACATATAAAAGTAGTTACATATATGTATTATAAGAAGATGGGATATGTCTGCGTTCAAATATGATATTGAAATGATGAATAGTGATATTTCAATTTTGATCGTATGTTTAATTATAAATAATTTAATATGATTATAGTGGAGTTATAACTAATCCTAGTTTGTAATTCTTTGTAGGCTATTATTTATAAGAAATGTTTGAAACAGGTATAGATTGGAAATAGAAGCTAATATCTGAGTTGTTTAGATAAAATGAAGATAAGGACTTCTTATTTTAGGATGCACCAAAGAGTGTTCTAGTATCCTTTAGCATGATATCATTAATTGTAAATTGACGTTAGTTCAGGAGGAGATAAGTTGTCATATTTGAGAGTGTACAATATCAGTTTTATTTTTTGTATTTCCTTAATAGAGTTTGATAATAACGCCATAGGAAAATTGAGTGTGATATCAGAAAACAAATTAATGATTTCAAAACTATCGTACTAATATCTTCTTAGTGCAAGGTAAAAAGAAAGATCTGTTGAATCAGATATCTATTTTTGTAGCAATTTTGTTTTTGTAAATGATTGTTTGTCCCTTTGGGAGCTTAATCTGGGTGGGAACTCTAATTTTGAAATTGTCTTATCTTAAGATCTAAAGAAGGAAGCTCAAAAATTTGAAATGTTACCTAGATGTAAAAAAAAGAAAGGAAATAAGGATTAGTCTATTTTTTTTTAAAACAAAAGTGTCTGAAAAAAGGATTAAACTTTTCAGTTGAAAATAAATTAGAGATCTAATTAAAACAAATTTGTCCAAAAATAGCAAGTGACGCTATCTCTGATTGGTTAAGTTAGCTAAAAATTGGATATAAAAAGCTGTCTTGAAAAATTATTATTATTGTGATTATGATTCAGATTATTAGACTATTAAATTGAATATTGAAAATATAAGAAATGGCTGGCTAGAAAAATTATATGTATGTCCCATCTTTGCCGGACCATCTGGGGGAAGCTGCACATCACATAGGAAAGAAAAGATGTTGTGTCTAAAATAATATTCTACACCTTTCAACTGACCAGAGAAGTAAGATGTTTTTAATAGAAGGAAGAAAGCGTTCACCTGCATTCAAAGAAGATGAATTAATCTACTGATAAATATTAATCAAGTCCAATTAATTGTTACAACAACTGATTTTAAACTCAAGAAAATTTATAAATGTGAAAACAACTGTATTTCATCCACATGCTTGACAGGAAGAGAAGAAAAATTAATATAATGATTTTCAAATTGTCCACTAAAGCAAATAACCTCAATAGTCATCATCATCAAATAGTTATACACCTCAAGAAAGAGATTGTTCCCACATAAAACGGAAATGGTAGCTGCAGAAATATAGACATTATACAAGACAAGTTTGAACCCTTGGAAATTCGCAACAAACAAAAGATCGGTAATATGACTTTTTATATCTATTTTCTTTATGATATCAGAGTCTTAATAAACATTTTAGCAATAAAGTGGTAGATTTTATTTAAAGAACTTTTAAAGACTATTCAGATCGATTAAAAACAAGAATGTCTTACTAATAATAACTTTGAGCTTCATAAATGATCTTGAATGTATCAAAATTATTTGTTTATTAATTTTACAGTTATGAAAAATATTAATGTGTAAAACAATTTTTTTTTTATGGTATTATAATTTTAGTTTTAACTAATATATTATTATTATGTTGGTTTTAAATAATATTTTATTATGGGATAAAACACGCACATATATAATAATATTTTTATATGTGTATAATTGCGAGTGAATGTGAAGTAACAAGTAGTATTAGAATATTAGATTATTTTGTTTCAAGTCAAGTATAGCATTTCAGAGGTAGAAGAGAGGGGGAGAAAATAATTTAAAACTTGTTTCTAAAACTTGCTCTTTCAATTCTATTAACATTTTTTTTTTACATTCTACTTACATATTAGATTTATAAAGTATGTGTGCTAATGAGCAGATAATATTTTTTTTTCTTGAAATACTTTTCTCATGGAGTGAAAATCATGGTCAATGTGACATCCAACTTAATACAAAATACATTTGAAGGGAAAGGGGGAAGAACTTGAAATTAATCTGACGATTGTTGTATAATCAATTATTATTGTTATTACTATTCATGTCAATTTTCATGTTTATTTATAAATTTTTATGTATATGTTAGAAATGCAGTAATAAATATTAGTTTGTTTTATTAAACAAGGCATATATATTTCATTAAGTGTAGTCTTTGTTAAATGTGATTATTCATCATCAATGGTTGAATATTAGTTATTTAAGATATAAGTAAGTATGCTAAAATTAAGCAATAATTATGAATTTCTTTATAAAAATTAGTTTATGTTTAGGCTTAGTCCTAGAGCTGTAGTTGAAACCCTTGTCATTATCGTTATTATTATCATCATCATTATCGTCATCAACGTTTTAATTAATGAGCTGTTTAACTGTTTAAAGGCCATAAATAAATATTGATTTTATAATATTTAGTGATTTCTTAGTATTATTATAACCACATCCCATCATCTATTTCATGCAGGGATGAGTGAATTGCCATCCTAAATTAGTTATATATAATCTGAGCTAGTAAACTTATAAAAATATTGAAACACATTTGTTATGTTAAGATCTAAAAAATGATTTATGTCTAATATACTCCACTTTGGTTTAAAGATGTTTTACTTTTACCTAAATATTAGTGCATATAGTGATATGACTCAAAAAGCAAAATCTCCCATTTTTATTAGAAATAAAGTACCAAAAAAGGGGATTCAAACCTGGTACATGTGAAAGGTTATTAGATATAACCGTGTCTAGATTCAGATAATGTAGTGGCACCCTGCTGGACCATATTCACTTAGTATTTGTTTAAACATGCACTTAACATCAAACCAAGAAATGAAAGTGGACAAGATCTACTGTCTGTATACCTGAGTTATATTTTATTGAATTACTAGTGTACTCACCTCACGTGATTTCATGTACCTGAGTTATAATACTTGTTATTAATAATTTGCTTATAATAATATACTGAATATTTTGGAATCTATATCTTTTGAACCATCTTTAATTATGTTACAATGGATGCCCAACTGGGGGCTTGATATTTTACCATATACCTGAAAAGGGAGTCTAGAGAATGATAGGAGATGTGGGGTTAAAAATAGAAAAATTTTTTTAGTAAATTTTTTTTCCAGTAAAATTTTTTACAAAGTTTTCTTGGCCAAACAGCTTATGTTAGATGATGATGTTTAATATGATTTAATTTTTCATTGATGATGATAAAATGGGTACAGCCAAAACAGCTTAGTTTTGTTTTATCAATTTTGAAAATAGAGATGAATATCACAACTTAAGACAAAGGTGAAATAAATAATAGAATTTTTTTTTTGTGGAACATTAAAATGATTTATTGCCAGATAGGATAGGCATAGTAATAGTGATAAATTATGGGATAGTAGTCTCATGTGTGTTTGGGGGGTTCATTTTGTAAAAAGTCTATGATTTTAGAGGTTTGATTGGATGGTTGATCGTTGGAGTTTGGTTGGTTAGATTGCAGTTTTTGATGATGAGTGGAGAGTTTTGTCATTGCCTTGAGAATGCTATGTATTTCATGTAACTTATGAATGATCAAACCCATTCACTGCTCCAACCCAATTTATATGTTATCTTTATTTTATCATGAAGCAGTTAACAGCAGACCTGCCATGATATCAGCCTATAAGTCTCCAAGAGAGAGAGCAAGGTTTCGTTTTTGTAGTCTATAATAAGCAGGGCATTCCTTGATACTTGCCACATAAGACTCCAAGAGAGAGAGCAAGGCATAGTTTATCTATTTTAGCTCCTAAGACTTAATACTTCTTTTATTGCAACAGAGTTTGCTTCATTCAATCAAGGGTTGTAGTAGTTAATAGTGACTGAATTGGGAGGATCTTCTGACTGCTCGTGATACATTGTGTGATTATAGTGTTGTGACTGAATTCTTTTATTTATCTCAGGATTGTGAACTGCTAGTTATTCTGTGGACTGTCAATATCTGTCGGATTTCTAGGAGAATGGATGAATGTATAATTTGGGCTATTACAGACAGACATGCACTATATAGATTATTGTTGTGTAGTTCATTAAATAAGGATATTAAAATTTTTTTTGTTGTATTTGTAATGCATGATAAGGTGAAAAGCAAATCAGTGAGTTAGTCAAAGATAGGTGTCAGACAAGGAGAAGATGTGTAGATTTTTGATGGTCAGGGAAGCACAGATGTGATATATATAGTTTTATAACATGAGTGAACTAAATAATAGTATGGAAGAGGTTATGGAAGAGGAAGGTGCCCCAATACCAGGAATCAGTGATTATTTTCATACTGAAGAAGAGAATGGGGAGGTTTTCTTAAAACAAACACAAAAGGAAAGAAAGGAAGTAGAGGAAGATGCCTTTAATGTTAGTAGCAATAATACAGCCTTAAGTGTGGAAGTAGATGAGGAGCCGGAATTTGGCCAGATTCAGATAGAAAATAAAGAACTCTCAGACATGAAATTAATGATGAGGCAGTTACTTAAAAATATAGAAAGTCTAAGAGAAGATAGTAAGCAAAATATAGAAAGTCTAAGAGAAGATAGTAAGCAAAATATAGAAAGTCTAAGAGAAGATAATAATAATAAAAGTATGGTAAATCTAGAACAAAAGATGGAGAAAAGTATAGAGAGTCTAAGAGAAGATAGTAAGCAAGGAATAGAAAGTTTGAGAGAAGATCTCAAAGCCCAGATAGATAACTCTAGTGAAAATAACAGCTGGATGATCGTGGCTTTGGAAACTAGAATTGAAAAATCCAACATAGAGTGTAAAAATAGATTTGCATCCTTAGAGGAGAGGATAGAAGGAGTGTGTAGATCTATGGAAGTCACCAAACAGGAGGGCTGTCAGGGACTGTAGTCCTTAAAGGCTCAAATGGAGCAGTCTATTGAAGAAAATAAGAAAGAGATTGAGTTAGTTAGGAATGAGGTCCATGGGTTGGTCTCCCAATCCATATCAGAATGCATAGAAAAGAATGCTGAAATAACTTCTGCAGGAATTAGTATCAGATTAGAGGAGGTGATAGCCAAAGTGGACTCATATAAGGAAGCCACCTTGAGCTGTGTAGATCAAACCCTCACTATGAAAAATAAGTTTAGTGGCTTAGAAAAGGAAATACGAGAAGTTAAGGGAAGCATGGCCAATGAGTGTGTACAGATGAACCAAAACCTTAGGAAAGAATTGGAAAACGAATGGATAGCTTTAGGGAGGAGATAGTAAAAAGGGACAAGTCAAGTTCTTTAGAAGAGGGACCCAGAATGAATCAACATGAATTGGGTGTTATGTTGGAAAAGGTTGAGGAGAACCAGAAGGCCTATGTTGTGGAATACACGAACCCCAAGATGGATGATCTCTACCATAAAATAGGGGAATTAAAAGATCATATTAATGTAAAGCTGCAGGATCAGTCAAACCTAAATTCAGGGCAGAGCAATGGTAGCACCAGTCCAGATGACTGTAGGGATAGCTCAGAACAGAGTCAGTCAGAGAAAAGGATGCCTACTTTAGTTAAAAATCCACAAGGTGAAAAAGAAGTAGAAAGGCCGATAGTAGCCATAATACCAAATCTCCCAGTAAAGAAAGTACATGAGGAGATGGCCAGAGAGCCAATTGGGATAGATCATGAAGTGAAAAGAAGGAAAAGAGAGTTGGAGGAAAAACTCCATGCACCAGATGAGGTGATAAAATTAAGAGAATCTATCTCTCCGAAAAATTCAACTGCTCTGGAGAAGTCAAACATAAATTATATCTGGTACAGAGAGTCAATCTCTCTGAAGAGTTTAAATGTCCATTATATCTCATACAGAGAATCAATCTCTCTGAAAAATTTAAATGCTCTGGAAAATTTAAGTGTGCCTTATATTTGGTACAAAGAGTCAACCTTTCTAGAAAATTTAAAAATAAATTATATGTGGCCCAGAGAATCAACTCTCTGGAAGATTTAAGAATGAATTATATATGGTACAGAGAGTCAATCTTTCTAAAAAAAGTTTAAAGATAAAGTATGTATGGTATAGAGAGTCAATCTCTCTGAAAAACTTCAAGGCATATTATATAAGGTACCAAGAGTCCATATTTCTAAATAAAGTTTGTAATAGGAGGTTATATAAAATAATTCCTCCAGATATGTTTTATAAATACCCAGTCATGATGAAAAATGAAAATATTA
Organism: Epiperipatus broadwayi; assembly: GCA_028023455.1. NCBI lineage: Eukaryota > Metazoa > Onychophora > Udeonychophora > Euonychophora > Peripatidae > Epiperipatus > Epiperipatus broadwayi. The sequence continues at coordinate 1,127,430 of JAQFVV010000284.1, read as the reverse complement.
AAAAGGGACTGGATGTACAGGTGCATTTTTATGCAGACCACAATATGGTTTGAAAAGAAAAAGCCATTCCAAATTACCAAGAAAATAGGAGAGAATGCTTTTATGCTTGCTGCTCTTGATGGGAACAAGGGAACCTATAATGCTAGGAGTTTGATCCCTTATCCTTCAGCAGAGTAGCTTGGCAAAGATCTCCAAATAAATAAGTTTTCTAATGAAAAATATGATATTTACCAGTGTGTTTATTATTATTAGTGTATTTTATTAATTAGAATTTTCTTTATTAAATATAGTTAAAACAAAGGTGCTGATGATTTTATCCGAAGGGGGGGGAGTTGTGCCATTACAATTTAGTCACTAGCTAAATGTATAGTAATGTGCATGTAGAAAAGGTAAACCAAAATCATCATCACATTTTTATATAACCATAAAGGAAGTTGTAGGGCATCCAAGTTTAAACCCTACAAGGTCCAGTTCTAAAAGCTTTAAACAGAGAGAGAGTGGGTCAACAATTATATGCTTTATTTGTTTGTGTGTTGATAGAAAGGTAATACACACATTTAAACTATTTAATATTTAGTTTTTCTGTTAAAAAGCAAAGTTATAATGCATACGCATAGGCAGTGTATGTGTAAGCTATTTAATTGTTTTATATTTCAAATATTCAACATTTTAACTTTCTTTAAAATTAACTTATGCTTGATCAATTCTAATATCTTATTCTATACTTCTATTTTGCTTTTCTATAATTGTAATTGGGATTTAAAAGTTACAGATTTAATTAAATAATAGGGTTATAATTACTAAGCTAGCAATTATATTATTTAATATTAGTTTATGAATGATTTGAAACAATGAAGTATGTGTGTACATTACATACAAAAATTTACATTTATTAAACATTGAAAGAAAAGGAAGGGTTAAATCTGTCAAATTATTTTTTTGTACAATTTTATGTTAAAAGAGGAAATCTGTTGAATCAGATATCTATTTTTGTGGCAATTTTGTTTTCGTAAATGATTGTTTGTCACTTTGGGAGCTTAATCTGGGTGAGAACTCTAATTTTGAAATTGTCTTATCTTAAGATCTAAAGAAGGAAGCTCAAAAATTTGAAATGTTACCTAGATGTAAAAAAAAGAAAGGAAATAAGGATTAAGTCTATTTTTTTTAAACAAAAGTGTCTGAAAAAAGGATTAAACTTTTCAGTTGAAAATAAATTAGAGATCTAATTAAAACGAATTTGTCCAAAAATAGCAAGTGACACTATCTCTGATTGGTTAAGTTAGCTAAAAATTGGATATAAAAAGCTGTCTTGAAGAATTATTATTATTGTGATTATGATTCAGATTATTAGACTATTAAATTGAATATTGAAAATATAAGAAATGACTGGCTAGAAAAATTATATGTATGTCCCATCTTTGCCGGACCATCTGGGGGAAGCTGCACATCACATAGGAAAGAAAAGATGTTGTGTCTAAAATAATATTCTACACCTTTCAACTGACCAGAGAAATAAGATGTTTTTAATAGAAGGAAGAAAGCATTCACCTGCATTTAAAGAAGATGAGTTAATCTACTGATAAATATTAATCATCAAAACCAATTAATTGTTACAACAACTGATTTTAAACTCAAGAAAATTTATAAATGTGAAAACAACTGCTGTATTTCATCCACATGCTTGACAGGAAGAGAAGAAAAATTAATATAATGATTTCCAAATTGTCCACTAAAGCAAATAACCTCAATAGAGTCATCATCATCAAATAGTTATACACCTCAAGAAAGAGATTGTTCTCACGTAAAACGGAAATGGTAGCTGCAGAAATATAGACATTATACAAGACAAGTTTGAACCCTTGGAAATTTGCCACAAACAAAAGATCGGTAATATGACTTTTTATATCTATTTTCTTTATGATATCAGAGTCTATATAAACATTTTAGCAATAAAGTGGTAGATTTTATTTAAAGAACTTTTAAAGACTATTCAGATCGATTAAAAACAAGAATGTCTTACTAATAATAACTTTGAGCTTCATAAATGATCTTGAATGTATCAAAATTATTTGTTTATTAATTTTACAGTTATGAAAAATATTAATGTGTAAACATTTTTTTTTATGGTATTATGATTTTAGTTATGTTGGTTTTAAATAATATTTTATTATGGGATAAAACACGCACATACATAATAATATTTTTATATGTGTATAATTGCGAGTGAATGTGAAGTAATAAGTAGTATTAGAATATTAGATTATTTTGTTTCAAGTCAAGTATAGCATTTCAGAGGTAGAAGAGAGGGGGAGAAAATAATTTAAAACTTGTTTCTAAAACTTGCTCTTTCAATTCTATTAACATTTTTTTTTTAACATTCTACTTACATATTAGATTTATAAAGTATGTATGCTAATGAGCAGATAATATTTTTTTTTCTTGAAATACTTTTCTCATGGAGTGAAAATCATGGTCAATGTGACATCCAACTTAATACAAAATACATTTGAAGGGAATGGGGGAAGAACTTGAAATTAATCTGAGGATTGTTGTATAATCAATTATTATTGTTATTATTATTCATGTCAATTTTCATGTTTATCTAGAAATTTTTATATATATGTTAGAAATGCAGTAATAAATATTAGTTTGTTTTATTAAACGAGGCATATATATTTCATTAAGTGTAGTCTTTGTTAAGTGTGATTATTCATCATCAATGGTTGAATATTAGTTATTTAAGATATAAGTAAGTATGCTAAAATTAAGCAATAATTATGAATTTCTTTATAAAAATTAGTTTTATGTTTAGGCTTAGTCCTAGAGCTGTAGTTGAAACCCTTGTCATTATCGTTATTATTATCATCATCATCATCGTCATCAACATTTTAATTAATGAGCTGTTTAAAGGCCATAAATAAATATTGATTTTATAATATTTAGTGATTTCTTAGTATTATTATAACCACATCCCGTCATCTATTTCATACAAGGATGAGTGAATTGCCATCCTAAATTAGTTATATATAATCTGAGCTAGTAAACTTATAAAAATATTGAAACACATTTGTTATGTTAAGATCTAAGAAATGATTTATGTCTAATATACTCCACTTTGGTTTATAGATGTTTTACTTTTACCTAAATATTAGTGCGTATACTGATATGGCTCGAAAAGCAAAATCTTCCATTTTTATTAGAAATAAAGTACCAAAAAAAGGGGATTCAAACCTGGTACATGTGAAAGGTTATTAGATATAACCGTGTCTAGATTCAGATAATCTAGTGGCGCCCTTCTAGACCATATTCACTTAGTATTTGTTTAAACATGCACTTAACATCAAACCAAGAAATGAAAGTGGACAAGATCTACTGTCTGTATACCTGAGTTATATTTTATTGAATTACTAGTGTACTCACCTCACGTGATTTCATATACCTGAGTTATAATACTTGTTATTAATAATTTGCTTATAATAATATACTGAATATTTTGGAATCTATATCTTTTGAACCATCTTTAATTATGTTACAATATATATATATATATATATATATATATATACATTTATCTGTACAGATAAATATATATATATATATATATATATATACATTTATCTGTCCTTAAAGTAAACAAATATTCATACTACAAAAAATATCCCTCAATAACATATTGCAAACAGTATATTATAATACTAAACATGACTAATAAAAAAAAAAGAACATTTTTGTCCCATTTTATTTCATTTCTTTCAGTTCAAAGTTTGTTCCATTCTTATGAGCTAACTGACAAGGGAAACTGACATCATGGGCAAAACATTTTATGAGTAATATATCCCTATATTTTTATTATTATAGTTAATCCTAGTACAGTGAAACAAAATCAAACATTTCCAAAACCGTGTAGCACAAAATAACAATACCATGTTTATTCACATTTTCTGCAGACAATTTTCCTTAAAATGAAACTATAGGTTTGTTATGGTCAACAAGACAAACTTTTTAAAATCACTTATTGATTTTTTTCTACCTGTGGTAATATCTGGAATAATTTTAGAATGATCTTGGCATTTTTAAAACATTTAAAACTATTGTTATTTTTCACATTCTACAATATAGATTAAGAAGTAGATATTTATTTATTTATCTCTATCAGTAAATTTTAATATGTTTTTTAATAATACTAAAAAGAATTTATTCAATCATTAGCAATTATAAATATGATATCCTTGGGCATTTATAATACTGTAATATTTCCACTTTTAATAACTAAGCAAAATTGCACTAAAACAAAATTATCAGACGATTTTTCTTCTTTAGTAAGAATAGGAAATAAGTCCACACATTTTTTTTTCTTTTTAAATTGATTAAACTTTATACTATTAAAGTGATTTTTACTTATTTTGACTTAAAACTTAAAAGTTTCGTCCAAAATTGTTCTTGATTATATTTCTATTAAGATTATAATTGACCAGAAAACGTATTTTCTTTTTTATTTATAAAGAGTGCACAAAAACATTTTTTTTTCTTTTCTTTGCCATTCTAAATAATTCATGCATCATTTTTAAATATATAAATAAAACTGATTGACACAAATAAAATAAAAGTTCATGCTTACACTTTCTAGTTTAATCTTGAGTTTGAAGTCATATTTGATTAGACAATTGATTCCCAATATGGCTCTCATTTTTCCTTTCCAGTATAAATCCCAGGAATTATAAATCAATGGAAGAGCAGTTAGAATTATACGAGTAAAAGTTATTATTCCATGTTTTTAAACAGTCACTATTTTATAATCTTGTTCAGTTCAATCCCCAAGGTTGTTATTTTCAGCTCTTTCTTTAATTTTTTTTAATGTTAGATCTGGAAGTATTTTTCATTCTTGATAGACCCCCACTCCTACAAACCCTTGCATTACATGGGATTGTGGTACAATTAAAATAAACTAATAACATGACAGTGTGCATACAATTAATCTTACTCCATCTACCTTTATTTTTGATAATTACCCAGAATATTCAATACTGTTTTAATTCACTATAAAAATATGCTTAAGGAATTGACTACAATTATTATTTACAAGATTTATAAATTTAATCTTTCCAATTACTATTCAATAATAATAAAATAGCAAACATATTTATAATCCCAAATTAATAATAATACTGTTAGATTACTATTTTGTCACCATAAAATCCTACAATGTGTTTGAAATCTCTTCTCCACTCAAGCAGATTTTCTAGTGTATGTGGAACAGTTTCTGTTTAAAATCATTTATTAAGCTATTAATGACAGATCTACCTTAAAAATTCAAAATTTTGGAATATTTAATACAGTGGCCTAATTAAAAGGTCACTATATATATATATATATATATAGTGACCTTTTAAGAGTATATATATATATATATATATATATATACACACACAGTTTATCATTGCATGAAAATGAATGTCATGAACCATAAGCTTATTATAAGAAGTCAAAACTGTGATACTCATTAAATATGATCAGTCTTTGGAATACTGTTATTCATTATTATGTTTTATAAATTCATAAGATCTAAAAGTGGGCCAAAATGGCATCATCTACGAAATGCATTTAGATGCCATTCCTCCAGATGCTAATAATTTCATTGAATTTTTAATATTGGTTTTCTTTTGCTACTATCACATTTTTGGCTTTTTCAAAAAAATCTATGTTTTATTTTACTCAGCACTTGGCTGGCTTCACAGTATTTTTTTGATTTCTATATCACATTTGTGGTTATTTAATATTATTTATTTTACTCTTATTTATTTTTTATGTTGTTTTATTACATATTTTATGTAATTGTCCACAAGAATGTATATATCTTTAATTTTATATTTAATTTCATACTGTATATTTAATATTCGGTAAACAATCAGTTCTTTTCATAGGTTCCTCATCATCAAGAGTGTTATCACCTATATAAGTTCATTCTTTATATCTGCACACATACATTTTCTGTTTTACACAATATTATCATTTATGTTGATTTAGTATATGTTCTATAATAACTTGGGATCACAGCTTCTTTCTTCATGATGGATTGAATTTTCTTTTTCCTTATACCAGTATTATCACTTGGCTTTGAATCTACCTATGCTTCAATTTCTATTTCACTAGTATAATCAGAATTTAGAAATGGATTGTACATTTTCCTACATTCAATAATAACATTATTTTAGTCCTATTGGATATCTTGTTCAGTGGACTACTTATTTGCTCCCCCCCCACCTTTTTGATTTTGCAAACTCATGTTGATGACTTCTTTTAGTTATTATTAACAGGCAGTTAGTGACTTTCATTTTTCAACTTGATTTCTAAAGAACTGAGTGTAGCTTTCACTACTCCCAATATGAACCATTTCCTGCATCACATGATAACATCTTTTCCTATTGCTCTGCTATCTAAAACCTTTTTGAGTTAAACTTTATATTTTCCGTTTATGATGTTGGTAGTTAGTTAATGAGATTTATCATTTTTATGGATATCTTGGAAATACTTATATATTACCGCCACATGCTCTGCTTTTTCTAGGCTTGCCATGTATTCCTGCTTTACCTTTGTAAACTGGGATTTTTAAAAATTAATTTATGCTAATATTCATTTTAGTACTTCTGACATTTTTTATCTCATTGGCATCACTCTTACAAATTTTTTCTGGTCTAATTTTTTTTATATTACTTTTATCACTTTCTCGTTCTTTTATCAATTTTTAATCCACTTCGTCTTTTGCTTAAGCAACTTTTTAAAAAAAAATTATTGTATTAACGATCTCTTTCAGGATTTAAATTACATTCTCTTGGATAACGCAAAAACTGATTTTCTTCTGGTATAATAACTTGAAATTGTTTTTCAATTCATGTTTTCTATACTTCTCTATCTTAAAATTTCTCAATTCTTTCTATAATACTGTGCATATTTTCTTACAGTATACTTTTACTACTATCGTCATATCTTTGGACGATTTTTTCCAAATCCATTCCAATACATTCCTTTCTAGAATTTTTGTCTTCTGCTTACTTATTCTAGTTAGTACTTGTAATGTCATTTTTTCTATTGGTTTATTTCATAAACTCTTGTATTTTTTTTTGGTTTGCTTGGATCAAAACTTTTCTTGATCGTGTAGAGATTATCAAGCACATCTATAAAAATATTACACATGGGAAAATAGAAATAAATTTGAATTACTTCATGTGTATATGTTTAATTAAAAGAACCTGATATAATATTTAGCTAAAGTTTAAATTGTATATCTAAACTAGAGAAAACGTTGCGTTTAATAAATGATTAGTGATAATTATTGCTCTACTTATCAGGATTGGTGGGGTAAGGATCATTTATCATTCTCCAAATAATAAGACTTGGTTCTTTTCAATATAAAATTATTATAATTTTTTAAAGTATATTATGTGATTTTTTATTTTTGCTTTTTTGATATAACTTTTAAGAATTTAATTTGCATTTAAAAAAAAAAAAATTAACAAGGATTAGAACATTGAAAAAAACTGGCAATTCATTTTTATTGTTTCTCGAATTTTTATATTTAAGTTATGAAATAACTTTTTATAGAGTTACTTAATAATCTCCATGTCATCAATTTTTTTTCCGAGTATATAAGTAAAGATATTTTTAAAAGCCAAATTATACCCAAAATTTATTTCGTGCTCAACTCACGATGATCATCAGCTCAGTCTATTGTCTCTCACATATATCTCCAACAAATGTTCATTCCTTAACAATAGAAAATAATTATATTTTGATTTACTAGTGTCAAACTTATAGCACCCACAAATATGATAGAGCACACTATAGATTAATACAATAATGATTATCACTAATCATTTATTAAACTAAATATTATCCCTAGATAAACACACACACACAGAAATATTTAATATTTTTTTTCTTACTCATAGAATTGAGATAATTAAAATTTGTACATTTTTTGTACTAATCTATAATTTCTACTCAGTGGTAGCACCCAACATTTTTGAGATCAATATATATATATATATAATATATATATATATATATATATATATATATATATATATATATATATATATATATATATATATATATATTGTAACCCTTAGTTTCTTTTGTCAAAAAAACTAATGATGGGGAAATAAATAGTAGGATTAGTTTCTTAACTATTTCCAAGTAAAATTTTTTTTAAAATTTAGGAAAAGTTAAAAAAGCTTTATTTAGAGAGATTAATAACTGTATGGCTTAAATTTAACATTTATAGAGAGAGATCTGTGTGTGCTTTATTTAAAATTATAGCATATTATTATGTAATGAAGGGGGGTTGACTATCGCACACACTAAACTACTTTTAAAATGTTGATTTCTATGTTTGAAAGAAAGAGTCTTTGTGAATCATAATATTTATGAATAAAATGTTAGTACAAATTAAAATTGGACTTGTTATAGCTTTGTGAATCATAATATTTATGAATAAAATGTTAGTATAAATTGAAATTGGACTTATTATAGATAGCATGTGTTTGACAGTTCTTTTAATGAGAATAGGTTTAAATTTCAGGAAATCAGAAAAGATATTTTGTACTAACATGAATAAAAGAGATTTTGTACTAAAATGAATATGAACAAGCAGTCACTATTTAGTATTGTAAGTCTGTGGATGCTTATGTGAATGTATGATGCATAGATATATTTTTTTTCTTCATGAAAATTTACACAACTCTAGATTATTTGATAGTACAATGTAAAATAAATTTATTTTATATGGGTTTTACAGAAACTGGTTTTTGTTTTCAGTTCTAGATTTGAAATAAGAAAATTTTTTATATAATATCAGTTCTATAAAATACCAGTAATTCTATATTTTTTTTGGAATAGTTCTCATAAATCAAAGCAGGGTAAAATGTGTTAAGAAAGAATAAATTAAAATGAAATTGGAGCTGAAAGCAATGAACTAAAAACAACATTTAACAGATGGGGTCAAAGGTTGACTTTGGATAAAGAATCATAAATTAGAAGAAACAAAGCATAGGAAAAGGAAAACTTGCAGGTGTTTTTTCCCTAATAAAAGCTAAGAAAAATAAAAGGGGGATGGCTCTTGCTAATTCAATATCAATCTGGCTTTTCTGATTGTTTTCTCTGTCAGAGACAGCAATTGACTCAACTTGTTGAATAGTGAGAATATATTACTTAAAGATGAAGTGCTAATTCAATTATAAATGGTGTATAATTTTCTCTCTCCAAGATCAATTATGGCCAAATTAGCTCATAACTAAAAGTTTTGTACTCAATATCTTGATCGTCATATTGGTTTTTAAAAGTTCATTTAAAGAAGATATCTCAAGAATAGTACCTTATCCATGACTTCATCAATTAAAACTCCAAAGAATGATTGGACTTGTAACATAAAGTTAGTTAATGACTCATCACTTTTATTACTATTTTTTTTTTTTGATTGTGACTCCAACCTAAAATTATAGTAAAAAAAAAGAGCATCTAGAGCACTATTTTATTTGAAAATTATTATTTTTTTCTGCTGAAAGAAACTAAAGAAAGAAAAATGATGATGAAAATTAAAAAAAACTGAAGTTATGGACTAAAATGTGAAACCAAGCATCTGAATTTGAACCCAGGAAGAAAAGTATTTAAAAACATGAAAGTAATCTACAGGACTAATTCTCAACAGTTTTAATTATCATGATCAATGTAGCTACATCTTGAGTGAAAAGAATTTTACTTGCATCTATAAGATATAATATGTTTTCCAAGGCAGTGGACCAAAATGGTAATTGGTATTTTTGGACAATACTGACATGTTTTCTGTCAGCTATCAAGTATTTAGACTGAGTTTTGAAGGAACTCAAACCAAAGAGAGACAATGTGTAATGTTTTATTGTTTATTTATTTTGCTTTTATTTATATGTTCATTGACATGTGTAATAGATCTGTAACAGTTATAGAATTTTTTTTATTTTTTTTTTAAAAAAAGAGAATGAGTTTGACTCATAAAAAACTATTGAAAAAAGAGTGTGTTAATGTATAATGATTATAAAGCATAAATGCTTGTATATTTGTCATATGAAAAAAAAAAGATTTTTTATCAAAATTATATGCCTATTATTAGATGTGTGAAAAAATATTTGAATAGTCATGCTATGCCTTAACATGTTGATGCAATATGTTATGATTATAAAGATTGGATGGGTGTTGCTAAGTACTTGACTTTTGCAATTAATATAGTACATGGGTTTGCTTCATCATCAGTCAGACTTTGTCATTTGCATTAAGACCATAATTGCCCTGTGTGTGTATATGTGAAGCTATAAATGCTGAGTATTACTGAGGTAAAATTGTTGTACCACCTCAAATGGATAGATAGAAATAACTATCTTATAATTTAGTTTCTATGTATGCAGTATTAGGAGATCAAGGACTTGATCCCTGCTCCATTTGTTTTTTATTAATTAATTAGGGAATTATTGACACAGTTGTAGTAAAATGTTTTACATGCCCATTTAAAGTAAATGTATAGAGACTAGTTCCTCATATAATTCTTAGCCTCAGAAAAAAGGCAGTTCTCTGGCATATACTAATATTTGAAGTTAGTGAATTGTTTAATTTCCCTTTCTGAGACACTAATGTGTGCATTGTAACGCACTGTATAATGCTATAAAATATCTGGATGTTTTTGCAAGATAGGATAATAGTTGCTATTACAGAGTGATGGTTGTAGTCAGATGTGTGTGTAGATATGGGGGATGACAAAGAGTTACTTTAATTTATAAGCTGGCCGATCTGTAGTCAGAGTATATGGAAAGTAATAAAATTGAACATCGTCAAACTATGGCAACATACTGGCCTCTCAAAATATATACAGTCGCTAAAGTGATAATATGATGATTGGCATTACAGGGGGATAGCAGTGAATATTTAGTATGAATGGAAATAAAACTGTGGTTTTATATTCCAACCAATTATTTAGAATGGTTAAAAGTTTGGATATAGCATTATCTTTACATAGGAAATACAAAATACTTTGCTTGTTGGAATAGTTCAATTTATGATTGTTGTAATAAAGGGGGGGGGGCAAGAAGTTTATAGGCTTTGTGAAAAGTTATAAGATAATTTCATATTTATATTTAAATGTGGAATTCTGATTCCATGCGTAAACACATTAATATTAAATTGAAATATGGATCAAATAATGATTCGGTCTTAAGGAAACTTAAATAATCTGAAAGTATATATGCATTTTTTTATGATTATTAGTATTTTTTTTAGTAGTTAAAGTAAATTTCATATAAAAGATAGTAAATTTTTATTTTATAATGAGTATAACATTTGAGATTGTAGTGATATTATATGTGTGTTTCTTTCTTATTTATATATAATAAATATTTGCTATTGTTATAAATTTACATGCTTGTCTTGTGTTTTAGTGTTTCAAATAACTCCAGAATCTATATCCAGCACCTATATCCAGAACTAATATCAGATCACATTTAAATTTATGAACTGTCTTATATTGATTGATTTCCATAGTTGACTTACATAATTCATTTTCATGATTGATTTCCATGATCGATTCCCATGGTTTTACTTCCACGGTTTACTTCGGCAATTAATTTCCATAATTCACCTTTGTAAAATATTAACCAAGAAAGATTTTTTTAAATAGATAGGGGGGGGGGGCATCATTTCGTGGGGACAAACAACATACCTGTCTCGTAAAATATAATAGATTTAAAAGTACTAATTAAATTTGGCAAACAGATAATACGAAAGAGAATAAAATGAGAGAAAATAGTCAATTTAGATATATTAAATTTAGTTATTTGATTCGGTGCAATGTTAGGAATATTAAGAGCAGACATAAAATCCCTTTTCTACTTTTGGTATTTAACCTGATTCCCACTGGTAAATTCACATTAAAATTTAATTTAGCAAGTCTTGAGGTCATATCCATTGCATTGTAATCATTAGTAATTGCACCTCATTAGCAAATCAAGACCTTGAGAAAGAGTACTGCGATTATTAAATCTAGGAGCTAGCTTGGAAGTCAAGTAGTGCAAGTATTAAAATCGGGAAATACTACTGTAATAATGATAATGAATCTATAGATAATTGGAAGGCATATATGTGTGTTTCATGAAATAATATTAATAGTTATTAGTTAAGAAGATATGAAGGAGAGTATAACAGAGACATTTAGTGTTATATAATTGTGACTATTAGAAGTGATAGATGCTGAAAACGAAAATAATAGTAGCTGGGTTAACTGAAAAGGATTTACAACATTTCTTTTTTATACTTTAAATTAAATAGTCATCTTATAGTATATATTATAAACATAAGTTACGAGTTCTCCGCATCAATTACTGATTTGTTTCTAGTCAGTTATATATTAAAAATATACACAGCATTCTTGTAATTACCACTCGAGATCATCATATGTCTATATAGGGTTGTGGAGGAAAGTTGTCCAGATTATTTAGTTAGCAGTAATAATTTATCATGAGAGAATTTACATAAGGGTTATTAAATATAAAATTAAGACCATAATATATTGAATTTGAATTCCTTTCTTCATTAGATCCTATAGTTATAAGCAAGGATGGTGATCTCTGGTGAGTATTATGATTTCATAGTTACAATTTGGCACCCAGGTATACATAATCTTATTATTACTATCATTAGATAAACACACTAGCATTCCTTGTTTTGTTCCAGAGTTATTTTCAATCGACTATCTACTTTCACTAAAGTGAGGTTAGAATATATATATACATATATACATATTCTAGCATAAATACTAAAAAATTACATATATACATATTCTAGCATAAATACTAAAAAATTCCATATACCTATAGCCAGCTTAGGGCATTTCCCATCTTCTTGAGTAGCAATCAACCATTGAAATTTAAATCACATTATAGTTACATAACCAAAACTTTCTCACGTAAATGACTACCTTTTCACAAATTATGAATACTTACACAGTTACATTGCTTATTCAACACATTGTCCGTAGTATTTATAAAATTTGATTATTTAATTTTTCTATTTTTCAAGTCATTTTCCACATATAAAAAAACACTATCAAAGCAGAAATCTCCATTGTAAATAACTGCACTAATGAAGAGTTCTACTTTGATAGTGGTTGTTGTTTTACATATGGAAAATGACTTGACAGAAAGAAACATTAAAAAGATATATTTTATAAATATTACAGACAATATATTGAATAAATAATGCAATTGTGAAAGTATTCATAATTTGTGGAAAGTTGGCCATTCACATGCTATGCGATTATAATGAGATTTAAATGCTATGCGATTATAATGAGATTTAAATTTGAACTATTGATTGCTACTAAAACTGGTGAAAAATGCTATAAGTTGACGATGGCAAAGATTTTATTAGTATTTTACATATGGGACTTTGTTAGTATTTGTTCTAAAATTTTTTGATTATTATATTTATTTTGTTTGATATATATAACGAAACGAATATATTCCAAATAACGGTAAACAACTTAGAATATAATATAAATAAAAACTCGTAGAAAAATATTTTTGATTATATTCATTATCAACTCAACTCAAATTTCAAAATGGAATCATCTATTACCAACCGGAAACACATGTCAATATAAATATCCCACAATTCATTAATCTTAACATATGCTGACTGTCTATTTATTATCCTATTTTTATACCGACTAATAAAAACTGCCTCTTTAATTTTTATTTTTTCATTATCTCTCTCTTGACCTAAAATTTTTAACTTTTTTTTTTTTTTAAATGTCATAAAATCGGCTGGGATGCGAACCCGCAACCCGGGCAACTCCCTGCAAGTGCAAGGCAGTTGCGCTGACCTCTCGATCACCAATGCAAGACAAATTTTTTTATCTTTTTTATATCAAAATCAAATTTAAATTTACAATTCCTATCATGATCATAAAAAACAGATTCAGTATATAACTTCACTTCGTTATTACTATCACTATATATATGTACATTTTTTAAAACACTTTTATACAACAATTTATGCTCTTTAATTCTTTTCTCCATATTACATCTAGATTCCACCACATATGACAAATTACACCCACAAAAAATTCTATAAATTACATTAATCATATTATTTTTTTCTAATTTATCTTTTGAATTATTAACCATTCTATTTACATTACCCAACCCATAAAATGAAACATTATATACTCTATTATAAACTTTTTTCATAAATTTTATTTGATTATTATTATAAAAAGGCAAATAAATCCACTTCTTACTCTCAATTTCTTTGATCAGCAACATTTTTATTAATTTTCTTATTAAATTGACATATCACTTGATAAATTTTTTTTATATTATAACCCACACTTAATAATTCACTTACATTAATTTTCAATATTATTCTTTTTATCACATGAATATTTACACAAAATATTAGTTTTGTATGGAACTATTGATAGAGTTGATTCAATTAAGATAATTCATCAAGCTTTATTGGAAAAGAAAGTTGATAATCAATTATTATGTTTTGTGATGAAGACTTTACATTTTATTGAACAAAATATTGTTATATCGTTTAATGGTAACTTTTATAAAAATGAGTAAACGATGGCCAATGGGTGGCATAGTTATGGAGTTTTGTTTTGTCTTATTATAAAGAAAAGGTTGTAAACAAAAAAATATTTATGGGAAATATTAAGATATAAACGAGATATGTGGATGGTGTTTTTGTACATGCTTCTTGAGAAATGACTGATAGAATTTTTGATCAATATAATAAATTAAAAGGTGTTAAATGGACTATGGAGAAAGAATATAATAATAATATTAAATACTTAGATTTGATAATTTCAAGGAACAATAATATGATTGACTATAAATTGTTTATTAAACCTATTGAAATAAGAGGGTATATTCCATATTTATCTAAAGTGCTACATAATTATAAAATGTTTGGTTTTCAGTCTTTTTTATACAGAAATAATATTTTGTGTTAATATTCATGTGGTAAAAAGAAAAATATTGAAAATTATGCAAGTGAATTATTAAGTGTGGGTTTTAATATAAAGGAAATTTATCAGGTGATTTGTCAATTTATTAAGAAAATTAACAGAAATGTTGCTGATTGAAGAAATTGAGAGTAAGAATTGGATTTATTTGCCTTTTTATAATAATAAAGTAAAATGTATGAAAAAAGTTTATAATAAAATATATAATGTTTTATTTTATGGATCGGGTAATTTAAATAAAATGGTTAATAATTCAAAAGATAAGTTAAAAAAAAATAATGTGAGTACTGCAATTTATAGAATTTTTTGTGGATGTAACTTATCATATGTGGGGGAATCTAGATGTAATATGGAGAAAAGAATTAAAGGGTATAAATTGTTGTATAAAAGAATTTTAAAAATGTTTAAATATATAGTGATAATAATAATGAAGTGAAGTTATATATTGAAACATTTTTTTTTATGATCATGATAGGAATTGTAATTTTAAATTTGATATAAAAAGATAAAAATTTTAGGCAAGAGAGAGATAATGAAAAATGAAAAATTAAAGAGGCAGTTTTTATTAGTAGGTATAGACAGTCAGATAATGTTAGGGATTAATGAATTGAGGGATATTTAAATCAACATGTCTTTCTGGTTGGTAAAAAATGGTTCCATTTTGAAATTTGAGTTGAGTTGATAATGATTATGAATATAATCGAAAATATTTCACTATGAGTTTTTATTTATATTATATTCTAAGTTGTTTACAATTATTTGGAATATATTTAAGTTTCGTTAATGTATTATTAATATTAGCAGTTGATTTATTTTGTTATATATATATATATATATATATATACAATATATATATATATATATATATATATTGTATTTTTTTATTAGGTCTAGATAAGTTTTGTAAGTCAGTTTCTTAAAAAAATTTAAATTAGAAGACATTTAATATCTATAGATGCTATAATAATGTTAATAGAGTTTTTAAAGCTTTGTTGAAATGAAGTTAGAATATATAAAAGCTATGATAAAATGCTAAAATTATGAAGCAAAAATTAAATATTATAATTTTTGTATGGTTGGAAGAACTGGCCATAGTTATAGTAATGAGAATTATGTATTAAAGTTTTATTAAACAAGATGTGTAAAACTAATTTTAAAATAATAATTAAAAATTAAATAAGTTGTTAAATGTTTTTTAGATATATTAAATTTATTAAGCGTTAGCAGATAACCTAATAATAACATGAAAGGCTAAAACCTTCGACAAAAGTATCTTAAAATGCTTATGTGACAGCCAATCAGATGTAATAATGACTGCACATGGAACTCTCAATTCAAGAACATATGCCAAAACATGAGAAAAAGATGGGATCCACTTTGTTCTATACTTAAATTTATATATAAATAAATAAGACTCAAGCATGAATTGAGAGTTCCATGGCTAGCACATAAGCATTTTAAGGTGCTTCTGTTGAAGGTTCTAGTCTTTCATATTATTAAATGTATTTTAATAAAAATAAATTTAAATTTATATTATAAGTATTTATTAATAGTTTAGTATTTTGTGGGATATGAAAGTGTATTCAGTTTTGTTTATTGTATAATTAATGTCAAAATTATTATTCCAAATTCTACCATTATATTTTATTATTTTTTATAATGTAATATTTTGTAGATAAATATTTAATTAATTTTATTTCAGACAGTGAATATAAAAAATTGCTACACATTTGACTTTTTTTAGTCATATGACTAACAATACATGTATTTTATTGTGTGCTAGCAAGGTTTTTAAAAGAAAGTTTTAAAATTACTTTCAGAATTGTTTTAAAAATTGAAAACATTTGAATATCATAAAAATAAAATATAGGAAGTTATTTAATTAATTGTCTTTAAAAGAGTTATAATTAATAAAGATAAATAAAAAATAGATACATTAAAATTAAGTATTAGATAAACTGATAAAGTATTTAAAATGTATTGTTTTAAAATGTTTAATTTGTTTAGGTATAATTATAAAATTAACTTAGACTTAAATATTCTAATAATATTAGGGTTATAATAATGACTCATAGTTATGTTTCTAAATTTTAAAAAACATGGAAGTCACCTTTATGCAAATTAGTTTTGTAGGTTAAAAGTCAGGTACCCAATCAGATTTAAGTTAGAACTGGTATATAAATGGAAGCTCTCATTTTTCTAACACTTGTCACTTACTACCACTTATTACTACTTTTTTATTTTATTATTTTAAATAGTACCCAGTATATTATTATAAGTCAATTCATTTCAATTTTTTAAACTTTTGTTATTTTTTAAAAAAAAGTGTAAAAGAATATAATATTTATTAAGTTAAAATAAGAATGTTTCCCTAACACCACTAAATTTCCTGCTACTTTTTTTTTCAAACTTAAGTTGAATTCATAGTGAATTATGGAGTATATACCATAAATAATGTGCATAAGAGGGTTAACAACAAAAAAACAAGGAAAAGTATAATTTTTCTCATGTTATTTAAAAACTTTTATAATTATTTAAATAGAATGCTTTGGGTATTAAGAAGGATATTATTTGGAAATATTATTCAAAAAACCAACATGTATGTGTATAATATTTTAAGGATTTTTAAAGTTATTTGTCATTTTTCAATTACTTGGAAAATATTAAAACTGAAAGTTTTTTTTAAAGTCATACAAGTAATTAACATTGAATTTATACTATACAAATATATCATTCTTTGTTTACACTATTGTCTGCATATGTTTTTAAAATTGCAATAATTTAAAAAAATATTTATTTGAAAGTTATTTAAACTTTTGGAAGAATAATGAAAAGTAAAAAAGACAAATGTTATTATGGATATCAATTACTTTATTAAGTATTGTCAAAATGTGTGAATATTTTGCTATCATATAAAAAACTTGTCCTTTTAATTATACATCAAAAAAGAAAATTAATGGATAATAGAAATAAGTATTATCAGGACTAAAGAAATAACTTATGGAATATTTAAATATAAAGTGATTAATAACTATATATCTGCATTATGAGATAACAATAATATTTTGAATGGAATGAAAAAAATGTGTATTTTCTGCTGGCATGTACACTGATTTTGAATAGCTGATAATGATGCATCTGTAAGCCAATGAATTTCATGTGAAGGAAAAAACACTGGAACTTACATATAAAAGATATTTTTTTAGAAAATAATATTTCATTAAATAATTGTTATCCTGGAATGCAACAGATAATAGATTGTGTTGAAGTACTTTCAGGAACAGGATGGACAATGAATTTTTCAAATTTTCTTGGGTTTAAAAATCAACATTATTTTTTTATTTGTCAGTTTACATGCCTAGGAAAAAGAGAGAGCTTAGTGTTAGACAGCTTTCAGACAATGTTTGCTGCATAGCAATTGGGGAAGGTTTCCATTTAGAATCATTGAGTTGTAATAAAAGGTTTTAGTTGGACTTTATTGGAACAAAACATGAATTGGAATTACATAAATTTAGTTTTGAGTTATTATGTTAAATACACTAACCTTTAGGTTAGAATGTATTGTTGGAATAGGAAAGGTTACATTTTAAATATTTTTTTATTTATTCTAACATTATTGATATTCTTTAAAAAAATCTTTTAATATTGAAAAATTTTTGTGAACATTTTTAAAAGTATAATTGGTATATTGAATGACTGATATTTCTGATTAATATCTTTTTATGCTAAACTTGGTCCAGAAGCCATCTAAAATAGTGACTTGCAAGTCAAAGAATCACTAGGTAATTTATAAGTATTTTATTATCATATGATGTACATTTTATTCTTTTTTTAGAATTGCTTGGAATATTTTTGAAGATATTGCTTTTATCATAAGAATGTATGAACAAGAGTGTGTGCTTTAATTACACATATAATTTTTTATTATTATTATTCTAAGATATAAGCTATGATTTAAAAAAAAAAGAGACATGCATACACATTTTTCTTTCTTATATTACAAAGTGTAATATAATTTATTGATGCTCAAAATTTTTATATGATTCTTTACTGAATGAACCATATTTTTGAAATATTTGAATATTGATTTTAATGTTTTAAAATCAAAGTCATTTGTATTTTTTATAGCTGAATTTTAAGTGAATAAAACCTTTTTCTTATTGTAGTTATGGATTGATAGTATCATATGTTAACTTTGTTTGTTATTAAAAGTAATGCTAGTTATTTTATGGTGTAGATTGTTAGATCTATTATGAAGTTTTAATTGGTAGTAATAGGGAAGTACATATAAAGAAACCATTGGATGCCTTATATGTAGGATATGTTAAGAAGATAGGGAAATAGCCTATATTTTAATCTTAATAGTTTTATGCAAGTACAGTTAACATATCCCTGTGTCTTGTATATATTTTCCATGGACAGTGTTGATATTTTTGTATTTTATAATGACCTATAGGAGCTGAATAAATAACATGGACAGTATTTTTGAAGGTATTGGAAAGAAAAGTCATACCTCACACTGTTTTCATGTGGATTATAAAATATATTTTATACTATTGAGTCTTTACTCTAGTTATTCCTTCATGTCCTATGCATCATATTGCTATCTCAATTTCAACAGTTATTACATTGTATATCATAGTATTTTATGAATGACAAATAATAAATAATTTTGGATTGATGTATTGTTTTTCAAAAAGAAATGATAGATTTTTATTGTTTGGATTAAGATGAAATACAAATGAAATTAAATGTAAATGCTGATAGTAAAATAATAAAAAATCATACATACTTTTTCATATTTTTACTAAGCAATTTTGATGATAGAAAATGACATCTATTCATTATATTTTAAATTAATTTTAATATTTTTGATTTTACATAAATGAATGCATATTTTAAGAGAATGAAACATCAAAATGAACAACACAAAGTGTGATGAATGCTTGTATTTTATGAATATTATTTTATATTGTTTTTTTTTTAAAAACATGAAACACATATAAATATTTTCAAATAGTATCTAGTATAACATCAACATTATTTTTGTTAAATTCAATTTTAATCTATTGAATAACCTTAGAACATATTTTCAAAAATGAACATTATTTTAAGTATTTATATTTTTGTGTACATTTATTAAAAACTATATTGTCTATAGATTTAATTAGCAGACAATTTAATTAAACTATGAAGTGTAGGTCTAAATTAACATTTTAGTTTATATTATGGATGATAAATAATGCATAAGCCATAGTGAAATCTTATTTATTTTTTGATTTTGTATAATATTGAAAAGTGTAATTTACTCTTACTTTAGTTAAATCTTTATTTTGTTAGATTTTATTTAGTGAAACCTGTACATACTGTAAATAATTTTGTTTTAATGAAAAGTATAATAAATTTGTTAAACTTGTTTTTACAAATCTCTATGTTATGTTGATTTATTTATTCACTATCACAAATACATGATTAACATAATTCAAAAATAAATATGATACATTTGCACAGTATAAATAAATTATTTATTTTTACGAAATAATAATCATCCAGAATATGATATTTGAATAATTTTTCTTTTGTAATAATATTATTATAGTCATAATTGATCACACAATTTAATGCATAGAATTTAACATTGTTTGTTGCCACATGAGAAGGAAAAGAATTATATTATTAATATTATTGCTATTATCATTATTATTAATTGTCATAGTATTAAATAGTAGGTAGGATTAATAATTACTTAATTAGAAGTAGGAATATTATTTATTATTACTGTTATTATTACAGTTAAGGTGTAGTTAAGAATGATACAAAATCCCTTATCATTCTTGGTTACGGGAGATATTTTAAAATTGATGAGATTTATTTTCAAGTACCTGAGATAATTATAATTGTATTTTAGTTAAAGAGATTAGAGTTTAGTTTAGTAGTATTAAACTAATTTATTTATTATTTTTAAAGTCCTAAGAATACTATGAATTTATTGTTATTTGAAATAATAGGGGGGGTAGTGTTCTTATACCGTTGAGATTGTATCCTGTGGGATATAAGCTCAATGTAATTATTTACTGATTTACCTTCACTAAATTGTCTCATGATTTATTAGTATTTTATTAGTTTAATTTTCATGAATCGAACCATATATTATTTATTAATTATTTAAAGCTTGTCGAATGGTAGAAATCATTATAGGATATGTTATTATTTATTGTATTAAGATTATAAGAATTTTAGCAGGAGCATTATTATTTAGTTGAACTAGTTTTGTTTTCTATATTATGTATCAAACTGAGGTGAGGGTACACTATATATATATAAGACATATTTTGCAGGTTCATCCGTTTAAAAAAATTTTAAATATTGATATACTGACGTTTCGACTTGATCACACAAGTCATCGCGCTACAATCACTGATTTGAAAAAAAAACAAAAAACGTTAAAGTTCCTCCAATAGCAAAAATGTTAAATTAAGAATGTTTTTTAAAAAAATCTTTCCATATATATATATATATGATGTATTTATAATGAAAAATTGAAAACTTTGTTTTTAGAAGATTATCTAAGTTCACAATTATAATTTGTATATTAAACTATTTATGAATGCACTTAAAGATCTAACTTAATGATGAGAATAATTTATGAAAATGTTTTTAACTATAAACTGTTTGAGTTTAAAATTATTTTAATTAAAATTTATTTAATGTAGTAATGTTAATTTTACTATTAACAATTTATTAATATAATTATCATTTACAGTAAGCCGAATTATGTTTCTGTATATTTGTGATATTGTTCTTTTCAAATCTCATGATACCCAGATCCATATATATTTTATTGCCAGAATTATTATTTGTTTCCTAATATTCATATGATTTTTTATGACTTTTTTATTGGCAAATCATATTCTATTGGTGTTTAAAATAACTTTGACATACTAAGCTTTAGAAGCCAGTTTTTGAAGTCAATTCGTGTGAAAAAAAATTAAACTTTTAATGTTTTGGTAATTACTGCTTTTGATTTGTGTTTTTTAGATATGTAATGCCATATAAACTTTATATTTATTTTATTTTAAATAATAGTATTGAAGAAATAATATCCTCATAAATAAATTAATTTTCTCATATGGATTAATTTATGTCTTTTATAGTTTATGGTAAACAACGTATTTAATATAAAGAAAACATAAATTACATACTTTTATAATATGCTTCTTCATCTCCAATAAACCATTTCTCTTGAGCATAAAAACTAGGAAAACCAAATTCTCTAATTTTCAGTACGAATTGACCATCAATTACACAGTTAGAAGATTTCAATCTCCCATGATGATGGATATCTGATGAGTGAATATATTCCATTCCCTAATCATTATATAACTAATATTAATATTATATTGATGAATAAATACACATTAATAACATTTGATCACTGTAACTAAAACATAAAATAATGGAGTATTTAAACTGGATATATCAGTTTCACCATATATTAATAGCCAAAGCAATATAACATTGCAAAAACCTTCAAGGATACACTTATAAATAATTAATAAAACCAAGACACAAATTGTCTAACTTGCTTTTAAGCTCCATCTAGTGAACATTTTAATACAAGCTTAAAATCAATTTACACATTCTGTGTCTTGTTTTATTAATTATTATAAGTGTACCCTTGAAGGCTTTTGCAATGGTATATTGCTTTGGTTATTAATATATGGTGAAACTTAACTGAGTTCAGACCCATATAACTAATTGGTTTGTAAGACTGGATTTGAAGACATTTATGTGTCTGAAAAATTCAAGTTTTCAAATTCATAGTAATTATTAAATGTTTGAGTTGGAATGTTAGATCTAGTCTCTGAAATTCTAGCTTCTCACTGAGGTGAGCCATAAGCTCAAAAACAATTTGTCTGGGAATGATGATTTTTCCAACAGATATGTTCAATTCTTTCTCTTTTGGCACTTATAATTAAAGCTTGTTTGGAGCTAGTGCTAAGCTCCATCTAGCATATATATATATATATATATATATATATATATATATATATATATATATACAGTAATATTCACCTAAATTATAATTACTTTATTATAAGTACTTTTGACTATACGTCTTCTTATTAACTATATAGCATTGAATAATGAAAACGAGATATCCTTTCAAAATACTCATAGTTCAATTTCTTTAGTTCTCCCACACTTTTGTTATTTTAAGATTTGATGATTGCCGATTTATTAATATTTGATTATTTCTTGAGATCAACATAGCCTCTTATTTTACATTTGTTGTGACAACTATTGTGGCAACGTTCAATTTGCATATTTTTTATATTTTTATATTTAAATTTAAATCCATATTGACAAGATTTATTATGATCAATGATTATTCAATGTTATATAGTTGACAACGATTACAAGACATATAGTCGAAAATACTTCTAATTATAACAGCATTGTGGTATCTATTAAATGAATTGTTTATATTTAATATACTTAAGCTATTATGTAGTATATGCAACAACATGCATATTCTAAAGATAAATATTTTTTAAGATTGATATTCTTTGACTTAAGTATTATTGACATTGAGTTTGTGAAACAAAAGAAAATCTTTTTTTATATTTTTTACACTAAGAAAATTATATATATCTTTGATAATACAAAATAGCTTTTTTTATATTTTTTACACTAAGAAAATTATATATA
Source organism: Epiperipatus broadwayi (assembly GCA_028023455.1). Lineage (NCBI taxonomy): Eukaryota > Metazoa > Onychophora > Udeonychophora > Euonychophora > Peripatidae > Epiperipatus > Epiperipatus broadwayi. The sequence continues at coordinate 1,103,672 of JAQFVV010000284.1, read as the reverse complement.
TCTTTGATAATACAAAATAGCCTTTTCCTTTTTTTATGACAAGTGATTTCTGATGATGATAATTCACTACTGATGAATAGCCCATGGAAGACACAGATGAATAATGTAGCTAGGAAAGGTAATAAAAAATTCATATAAACAAATTATATTTTCAATTATTTAATGACAAAAGAAAAGTAAGTATAAATAGTTAATTCACATGAGTAAAATAAACAAGATGTAGCAGTTAATGTTCAAGTAAATTAAAGCTCAACAATTACTTGTAAAAAATTGACAGTTGTAAGCAAATATATAGTTTAAATTGTCTTTACAATAACGTACAAACATTATTATTAGTTGAGGTGGCATTCTGTTACATATTATCTGGCTGTTATTTACATCAATATGGAGAATGTCAACCCTTAAGCACTAAAGGTTTGACAAGGTGTTCAAAGTATTAAAATAAATTAACTTAGGGTGAATTGTGACTCATTTTCTGAAAATATTACCTATTTCAATGACGTGTTGTTTTTCTTTCTTTGTTTCACAAAAAACGTCAAAAATTAAAGAATAATAGCATAAATGAATGAGTAAGAATAATGTATTTTCTATAAAACGTTCCAGCACCTTTGATTGCATGAAATATATTGATGATATAAAATAATACTAGAATATATAAACGAAATCTAAGATACATTTTGTGTCAAATAATGTTTCCTTCAAAACTTAATTCTAAAAATTTTCCAAACACTGTATAACATTTTTTATTGCTTTAGAATAAATAAATAATCTTTAAATAATTATTATTTAAATGTAATAAATATAAACTACATTATCTCACATACATATAAAATACAATATTTTTTAAATAATACTTCTTTTTCCCCATCCCTTTTTTACTTATTTTTATAATAATATTCTTTTTAAAAATAAAATTTTATCTGAAAAATAAGTCCTAAGAATAACAAAATAATCTTGCTCACATCATCAACCTGTTACTATTATTTCATTATATTAAAATTCCATTCTAAATAATCACTTATTTAATTATATAATGTTCTTGTGCACTAAATCTAATCAAAAAATATATACACTCTTTTTTTTCTTTCCGAAAATTTTATTTTTTCCATCACCATTTATATATATATTTACTTGTTTACCACATTCAACATTTCGATCACCATATTTGTAGTCATTTTCAAAAATCTACAAAAATACATATTTACATCTTTATAATTATCAATACAATTAAAAATAAAATAAACACACACACACACACACACACACACACATATATATATATATATTGTGATGGAAAAGTAAAGTTTTGGAAAGAAAGTAAAAAGGGGTCTGTATATTTTTGATTGGATTTAATGGAAAAAAATATTATATTTTATAAGTTATATATATTTTGAAAAAAAAAAAAGAGATGTGCTCTGTTGTTAAAAATGTTTTAACATGGTGATAGTAAGTAAAATGTATTTATTTAATTATACGTTTATATATACATACGTGTACATAATAAGTGTAAAATGCTCAAGGCTAAATGTGTTTCTAAGTAATCATTAAAAAACAGTCAACACTTAGACAATCCCATTATTGATATTGGGATTGTCTAACTGTTGATTGGTTTTAATGAATACTTTTATATTTACACATATATGCATGTAAGTAAAGTATAATGTCAAGCCAAAATAAAAATATATATAATTATAGCAATCGTAAAACTTTCTCATAGTACAGCAAATTCAGTATTAATATGATCACAAAAAATAAATGAAGTGAAAGTTAACAATGGTATAAATCAGTCCCACTAATGGATTTTAAATATAGTCTTCTATATATTTAAACTAGGCAACCTTAAGGAAAAAATTCAATATATTTCTTATGCTAAATTAAGTTAACATAGTTTCTTCATATAAAAACAGATTTCTAAACTACATATATATTTATTATAAAATTTAAGGTATAAATATAGGTGAAGAGTTTAGAATGTATTTTTTCAATAGTACAGAGCTCTATGGATCTGTCAATAGAATTTGATCTATAAATATTGTTACATAGTATCTTTTGAAGCATACTTCAGTCAGTTATAATCGTTATAGATGATTTATGTGGATAAATGATAATTTATGTGCTACACATAAGAGTATTGTTTTGTTATGACAATGAAATGGCCAGTGAATTTGTATATTAGTGGCATAGTATGTAGCTGAGCAGTAGCTTTTATTAAAATGAAGGTTGTTCAACCATTTTAGATGCAAATTGATAGGTTATATACATTTGATGTATGAATTGCATCTTTATTTGTGCTATTCCTAAGTTTATTTATGAAAAGTTTTAAAAATTTAACATATTTTCTGAAATTAAATTGGTTATGCATAAGAAGGACAATTTCTGAATTTGAAATAGATAATTCTGGAGTATGAAGATTGTAAAACCTTTTAGTGTTAAGGAATCTCTATATACACAGTGATAAATTTTATTTTAATATAAAATTGGCAAGCTTTAAACCCTTTTGGATTAGTGATTCAAAATTTTGCATATTTGATGTCGATAGAAAAAGATAATTTACAGAGTTATAAAAGAATCTTAATTAAAGTTTGTTATTCCAGGATCACATTCGATAAACAAATAAAAAAATTTAATGTCAGATGTAAATTTGATAGAATATCTAAATCTAAACGATGGATTGATATGCATTAGATTCTTAATGTACATAAGAAAATAATTTTGATTATGCATAAATACCCTGATATTGATTTTATCTGTCCCTTATCACTACAGAAACATATTAACATTTCTAAAGGTAGGGTGAAAATCATGATAAACCTCAAATGATATATGCCCTTGATTGTCAATTTTGATATACTATATATTTTGGAGTGATATGTGCAAATTTAAAATTTAGGACTACTCAGCATGCTCATCTACATAATAAAGCAGAATGCAGTAGCTCATTCATAAGTCTGTGTTTATAAACTATGAAAACAAATCTGGTCATTTTTCTAAAACTGCTGATAATAAAATTATTTGGTTTAGAAAATAATCATAAAAAACGTAAATAAAAGACTTTGTATATAGTTCATCAAAACTAACATTTCTATTTACTACGTCAATTTCCAATTATACACATGCATGTATGATAATATCTACGGTAATCAGAAATTAGTTTGGTCCATTATAATCCTGCTATGACAAAGACATGCTGCATCAAAATTCTGGCTCAGCAAAATAACCGATATTGTTAATATTTACGATCATAAAAGCTGGAAATTCTCTACATACTTTGGTAAAATATATTCTTACATATTCTGCAGTATATACATATTAATATACACATACATTTGAATACAAATATATTTTATATACTTGAAGTTTAGATGTTATTATAGAGAATTTGAACACAGACTTTGAAACTCCCTTCAGCTATCCATTCTGTCATACAATCAATACAATGACAACATATGTGAAAAAGATAAAATATCTATATATGTATTTCCTGCTAAACCAACACTCATCAGTTAGTGCAGATCATCATCCCCCCATATATATATATATATATATATATATATATATATATGTTCAGTTTATTCTAAGAAGGCAAATATTCAATCTTAAATGGACAGGATTTAATCTATTCCATTCTGATGATGGAATTTCCAAATCCTTTGTTGATGACAATATTATTGTCATAACCACATTAACTTTACATCATTCTGACCACTCATGTATAGGACTGTATCCATTAAATACACAGAAAAGGAATGAGTCGTTACAGGCTGAATCTGTAATATTTGATATCAAGTAAACCTAGATTTTAGATGTGATAAATTTGAACAGAGACTTTCAACTTCTCTTCAGCTACCCACTCTACCTCATACAACTGATACCCATAACCACACACACATGAGAAAAAGATAAATGATCTTCAAAATATGCATTTCATGCTAAACCAGCACTCATCAATTGGTCTGGATTATCATCTCCCACACACATATATATAATCAGTGCTCAGTTTATATTAAGATATAAAGTATTCAAATTTTAAAGGACAGGATTCAATCTACTCACTTGTCAGTCACCCATATTATTGAAAATCTGATGATGCAATGCCCAAATCACTTGTTGATGCCAATATGAGGGTCATGCTCAAATTGGCTTTATTCATTCTGCCCTTTCATATATAAGAGTTTAACCATTAAATACAAAGAAGAGAGAGGGTATGATACAGGTTGAATTGGTAAATTTGAATACAAGTATATATTTTATTTTTGGAGTTTAGATATAATTATAGGGAATTTCAACATAGACTTTCAAACTTTTTTCAGTCACCTCCTCTATCTCATCCAACTGATACACATGATCACACAAATGAGAAAGAGATAAATGATTTTCAATAAAAATATTTCATGCTGAACCAGCTATCATTGGTTGGTTCAGATCATCATTTCTAATACACATATGCATGCACACACACACACACACACACACATATATATATATATATATATGCACACACACACACACACATATATATATATATATTCAGTTTACATTAAAGTAGCAAATTTCAAAACTTTAATGGACAAGCTACAATCTACTCCACGCTTTAACTCTTCAGCCATTCATACCATTGACAATATGATGATAGGTATTAATCAGTTGTATGAGCTAAAGTGAATAACTGAAGAAAATTTGAAACTATGTGCTCAAATTCTCTGTATTTACATCTAAACTCCAAGTATTTAAAATATTCTTGTATTCAAATGTTACAGATTCAGCATATATCTTGTCCTTTCCTCTTCTGCACATGTACTGGATAAGGGAATCACAATGATTTAATGCTGATATGAGTATGACAATAATATTGGCATCAACAAGAAATTTAGGTGTTACATCATCAGATTTTTAATATGATGGAAGGCTAAAGAGTTGGAGAATGAACTAAATTGAAGCCTGTCCATTAAAGCTTGAAGATATGCAATTGAGCACTTATTATATATATATGCATATATATATATATATATATATATATATATATATATATATATATATTGTAACCTCTGCCTTCTTCACTTATTCACTTTATTAGATTTACAAATGCCCAGGCACCAATTCTATACAAGATAGAATAAAATTTATAATTGTAAATTGCTTTTAAACTTATTTAAAAGATTCTTATATTGTAATTACTCTATGGCTTAGCTCAGTTGAGGTTATAGGATATGGTCTTCATATAGAAGGCAAATAAGTTGATAAAAACATTTATAAACAATAATTCTATAATGTTAATTTAAATATGTTCTAAGCATCGATTCAATACTAAAACTATTGCACAATCATCAATTATCATATTTAGTATAGGATAGATAATGATGAGGGTTGGGTACCTTTTATATCTACATCACCATCTATTCTAAGCAAAGTAAAATATATTATTGGCATTGTAATACTGAGATTTATTAACACCAGACAAATTAAATAAAACTCGACTTATACTGGCAAATTTAGATATTCTATAACTATGTTATGTTAACCATATGTGTGTGTGTGGAAATGGAGAATCGAACATATAATAAAATAATTCATATGGGTATTAATTCAATAAAATATTTATTGAAAATAAAGACAAAATAACAAAACAAAATATATTATTATCTTAAACATCTTGCTATTAACTCTACCACTTCCCTTCTTACTTAGATAAAATACACTTCTCTCTAACATCTCATTTATACTGAAAGAAATGAATTGTTAAAAAAAAATGAAATGAATATGATATTAATATGATATATTATAAAGATTTTGATATTCATTTGCAAACATTAACTTTAAAAATAGTTTTTCTTTTTTTACTATTCCTTATTACCTAAATTTTCGAATATGTGTGCTTATAAATGTTATAAATATAACGCATTTATCAATCATAATATTTATAGTTTATTTACGCAATAATTGAAATAAAACAAAAGTATAATTTTGGAAACAATAATAATAATAATATTTATAACAGTACACACACATTCGAACATAAAATTTATGTATAGAATGATTTTTAAATCCTGTAAGACAATATATTTAACCAGTTACATTAGTTTAAATATATATAAATTACATTTCTAGTATACAAAAAAAAAATACTTATCGATACGTAATCATTAGATGATGAATTGTTATTAACTTGAAAGTCATTATTTGAAATGTCAATGATATATATACGATGTATATGCTGCTTCTATTAATTATAAATGAATCACAAAGAAAAAGTTAATCCTGACGGTTAAAAAAAAAATTTGATATTAACTGTGAAAGTTTCCAATATTGAAAATCTTGTAATAAATATATTAGCATGCACTGGAATTATCTTTTTAATCACCCAAAATAAAATCTCCAATTAAGTGAAACAATTATATTAAAGTTTTAAGGTTTTATCCTTTTAATTTTAAATTTGATATAATTTTTTTTATTCCCATTGTTAACAATTTCTCCATCACAGTATGCAGTTACTATAGACGATCACTAACTGGCATTCAATAATATATTTCATTATTTATTTCAGTCATATATATATGTGAATAATAAATTCTTTAGTTTATAATTCTTTTTCTAAGAAAACAAATTATATTGAATAACTTCTTTTTTTTTAAATTTCGCTTTATGTAATATTAAGAATAGGCTTTTAAAAATTGAAAATATATCAAGCATTTTGCAATAGTATTGAATATGTTTTCTCACAATTACTTTCATCTCTAATATTTTCCATAATTCAATTATTATCAATTTACAACAAAATGTTAAATGTTTTATAATGGATATTCTTACGTGATATTTAGGCATTTTAATAGTGAACTCCAATCACTAGCTGGCAAAGTCAGAGCTGAAACCTTATAGGATTTTATTTTTTTATGTTCATCTTGTTTTTCCTTTTAAGTAGTCTCCACAAACTTTTCTTGTCAACACACACTCATGCCCTCTTTTTTTATTATTATTGATCACTTGGCAACACTCCAAAACTAGCTTGCTTTATAAACTGACAACAATAGAGTATTAAAATAAAATAAAAATATCAAATATTAAATATTAATTTACAAATACAGAGATAATTTTTACAATTCCAAATGTATTATTAGAAACAATACATAACCAGTAAATAAAAAAAAATATAAATACGAAAATCATTTTAATCAATTATATATGAGCACTGTATATCTGTTTTGTTTAGCATATAAATTTTACTATTACAATCTAGATATTATAAGTAATTGTATGAAAAAAAAATGGACAAAGTATGAAATGATGTAAATGAACATACATCCACATACACAAGCTAAATCTTAGATTGGAGTAGGCAATAATCTAGAACACCAATGAACAACACCTGCTATAACCTCCAATTAATTCTACTCTTATATCAACATTCCCTGATGTTTTTCTGTCTTCCTTTTCACTATTAAATATATAACTTTAAATTCTATCAATTAGTACATCCAACTAAAGTTTAATTATTTTAAATCTAATTTAAAATAGTAAATCTCATTTCAATTCATTTTTCTCAGATAACTATCTGTAGCCATTGTTACCATAAATGTAAACTTCCCACATTTCTTCCTGGTGCCAACCTGGAAGGTCACAATATATATATATATATATATATATATATATATATATATATTGAAGATCATTTATATTTTTTGTAAATGGGTGGTCATGTGTATTGATTGCATGAGATATAGTGGATAGTTGAAGGAAGTTTGAAAATCTATATTTAAATTTTTCATAATATATATACATCTGGGTCTTGTTTTATGCAGATTATTTTAATACGATTTTGAAGTTATACAATTCGTGTTTCTTTTTAATATCTTTCATATTTCACTATATTTATTAGATATCAAGAAATTTAAATTATTAATAACTTATTTTGACTTCAAATACTTTTTTTTCAAAAATATAACATTATATTAGCAGCTAATGTGAATATGGCCTGAAGCTGTATTTATAATCTTAGCTTCTATGTAAATAACCTACTTATACTAATGAATAAATAATAATAATAATAGATTTATATGTACACATAAAAATATTGCAATAAATATTGAAAAATTTTAAACTTTTAAAATGTATTTTGTTAGATATTAACAGAAATACATATTTTTTTAGATTTTAAAATAAATAGTAATGAAGATTTTATTGCTTTTATAAACTGAAAATAATCTTTCTGATGATAATGTATAATCTTTTTGTTTTGATTATAATCTCATTTTTTAAATATAGAAACAGAAAACCATTAACACAGCACAAGACTAAAAGTGGTACTAGTTGTACATCATGTCACGAATCTGATTTCTTACCAGTTCACAAATAAATGCATATTGTCAAATAGTGGTAATGATTGAAATATATATAAAAAATTTAAAATTAAATACTGTAGTTAATAAAAAAAGTAAAAAAAAAGTTTGTGTTGTATTAATTTTTTTCAAATATTTGAAATTTTTTATTAGTCATACTTTATTTCCTTATTTTTTAATGCAAATTTTAAAGTACTTTTTCCTTGTTGCTTTGCTTTTATGCCGATTTTTGAAAATTACAGAACCTATTATGCACCATTTTTCAAGGTAAGTTACATTTATTTTTGTGTGATTTCTTTTGTGTGCATTTTCTGAGGAGCACATAAATGAGACCCAGGTATATATATATATATATATATATATATATATGGACCCTTACCTTCTAGTCAATACAATAAATAGAAAATAAAACTAACTCAAATAAAATAATAATGTTCCAGATAAAAAAACTTATAATCTTAATATAATAAATAATAAAGACATCCTATAATAATTTCTACCATTGACTAACTCTAAATACTTAATGAATAATATATGGTTCGATTCATGAAAATTAAATTAATAAAACACTAATAATATCACGAGACAATTTAGTGAAGGTAAAGCAGTAAAGAATTACATTGAACCTATATCCCACAGGATGCAATCTCAATGGCATAATAACACTATCCCTCCTATTATTTTAAATAATAATGAATTCATAGTATTTTAAAACTTTTAAAATAACAAGTAATTTAGTACAATATTACTAAACTAAACTTTAATCTCTTTTACTAAAGTATAATTATAACTATCTCAGGTTCTAGAAAAATAAATCTGATTTTTTTAAAAACATCTTCTGTAGCCAAGTATGGTAAGAAATTTTCTATCACTTCTACTACATCTAAACAACAATAATAACAATAATAAATAATAATATTTCTGCTCTTAATTAAGTAATTATTAATACTATCTACTATTTAATACTATAACAACTAATAATAAAGATAACATAATATTAGTAATATAATTATTTTATTTCTTGTGTGGTATCTTAATATGGTATAATCTGTAATATGTAGCAACAAACAATATTAAAATTTTATGCAGTAAATTGTAGGATCAATTATGACTATAATAATATTATTGCAAAAGAAAAATTATTCAAATATCATATTCTAAATAATTATTATTTCTAAAAATGAATAATTTATTTATACTGTACATATATATCATATTTATTTTGGATTCTGTTAATCATGTATTTGTAATAGTGAATAAATCAATGAAAATATTTAGAAAAAAAAAGTTTTAACCAATTTATTACACCTTTTTTAAAAACTAAACTATTTACATTATGTACAAGTTTCACTAAATAAAATCTAACAAAATACAAATTTAACTAAAGTAAGATTGAGTTACAATTTTCAACTATATAAGAAAAAAATCAGGAAGTAAATAAGCCTTCACCCTGGCTTATGTATTATTCATCATATGTAATATAAAAATGATATGTTAATTTAGACCTACATTTTATAGTCCAATGAAATCGCTTGCTAATTAAATAAATAGACAATATAATTTTAATAAATGTACACAAAAATATAAATACTTAAAATCATGATCATTTTGAAAATATGTTTTAAGATTCATTCAATAAATGAAAATTGAATTTAACAAAAATAGTAGTGTTGATGTTATACTAGATACTTTTTGCTTGGCACCATTCTCAAATCCTTATAAGTGTTAATGTTTTTCTAAAAAATAATATAAACTAATATTCATAAAAATACAAGCATTCATCACACTTTGTGTTGTTCATTTTGATATTTCATTTTTTAAAAATGTGCATTGGTTTGTGAAAATCAAAAAATATCAAAATTATTTAAAAATATCATGAATAATTGTAATTTTTTAATCCTCAAAATTGTTTAATAAAATATGAAAAAATATTTATGATTCTTTATTATTTGACTATCAGTATTTATATTCAATTTTATTTGTATTTCATCTTAATGCAAACAAAAAAAATCTATCTTGCTTTCTTTTGAAAAACAATACATCAATCCAAAATTATTTATTATTATTCTTTCATAAAATATTATGCTATACGATGTAATAACTGTTGAAATTAAGATAGCAATATGATGCATAGGACATGAAGGAATGACTAGAGTAAAGATTCATAGTATAAAATGTGTTTAATAATCCACATGAAAACAGTGAAAAAAAATAGGTATCACTTTTGTCCAATGCCTTCAAAAATAATGTCCAGGCTATTTATTCAGCACCTACAGATTATTTTAAAATATGAAAATATCAACACTGCCCATAGAAAATACATATTAGACACATGGCTATGTTAACTGTATTTGCATAAAAACTAATAAGATAAAATATAGCCTACTTTCCTATCTTCTTAACATATCCTTAATATAATACATCCAAGGTTTTTTTTATATACTTCCCCTGTTACTATTAATTAAAAGTCCAAAATAGATCTAACAAGCCACATTGCAAAATAAATAGCATTACATGTAATCAAAGCTAACATATGGTACTATTAATCCAGATCTATTATAAGAAAAATGTTTTATTCATTTAAAACTCAGCAATAAAAATACAAATGATTTTGATTTTAAAACATTAAAATCAATATTCAAATATTTAAAACAATGTATGGTTCATTCAGTAAAGAATCATGAAAAATTATGAGCATCAATACATGATATTAAACTTTGTAATATAAGAAAGAAAAAAAAAGTATGCATATCTCTTTAAAATCATAGCTTATATCTCAGAATAATAATAAAATTTACATGTGTAATTAATGCACACACACTCAGGTTCACACATACATATGATAAAATCAATATTTCAAAATATTCCACGTAACTCTAGGAAAAAATAGTAAATAAAATATATGGCACAAAATAATTAAAATGATTTTGAAAATTACCTAGTGGCTTTACGATTTGTAAAATGCCACTATCTTGACATCATCGGTCCAAATTCAGCAATAAAAAAACATATTAATCAAAAATATCAGTCACCCACTAAACACTATTATATTTTAAAAAATGTTTGCAAAACTTCAAAATATTTTTAAAAAAAATATTAACATTAATGTTGTTAGAATAAATAAAAAAAAAATTTAAAATGTAACTTTTCTTATCCTAATGATACATTCTAATACTAAGGTTAGTATATTTAAAATAATTCAAAACTAAATTTACATATTTTAATTTATGTCTGTTCTCCAATAAAGTTCAGTTAAATTTTTTCATTACAATTCAACAAATTCCAATGGCAACCCTCATGGTTGCCATGTGAAGATCATTGTCTGAAAATTTTTCTAACACAGAGCTCTCTCTTCTTCTCCCACAGTGCATAAATTCACAAATAAATAAATAAATACTAATGTTGATGTTTGAATCTAAGAAAATTTGAAAATTTATTGTTAATTCTGTTCTTAAATGTCCTTTAATACAGTCTTTATCTGCAGTCATCCATTAGCTATCTTTGTTCTTATAGACAAATTAATTTTTGAATATTGTATTTTCAATTTATTTTTACATCTTATTATTATCAATTTGTAAATAAGTTAATTATTTTATATAGCATGATGTCTTTTATAAACAATAATATTTAAACAGCATTAAACTGTTGCACATGCGCTTTGGATTTTTAAATATAAAATGAATAAATACTAACACTTCAACCACATGATAAAGTCTGAAGTGTTAGTATTCATTCATTTTATATTTAAAAATTCAAAGCGCATGTGCAACAGTTTAATGCTGTTTAAATATTATTATTAATTTGATAAATGACAATTACCTTTACAATATATATTATAACTCTCATTGCTGAGTTCACAGTAGTTGTTATTATATGAAGATTTTTTATTATATATTCTAGAATATTAAAAAGTCATGTGTATAATATACATTTTGAAGTCTTTTGAAAATGATAATAATAATTGTGAAAAATGAAATGTATTATAATTTTTATTTAGAAATAAGAATTATTATTTTAAAAAGACAACAATATTGCTAGAAACCATTTCCAAAACCTTTTTTTTTTGATAGTCTGCTTTTCATAAAAGGTGGTAATTTATTACTCCTTCATCATGTCACTTACTGAATATAAGTCAGTAAAAATTGTTATAATTATTTAAGTAAAACTAAAACATCATTGGGGTAAAAAAACTCCAGAATATCTTCCCTGGCTTTTCATATAGTGTATCTCAATGCCTTCATATTAATTTCAATCTTTCCAATGCTGAAGTTAAGTATATAAGATTTGCTTGCTATAAGAAGAAAACTAGCCATATAAATTGATCACCACATAGAAATATTATTCTATGAAGTAGTTTGTAAATCTATTTATTTTGATGTTCTAAATATCTATGAAATTCATAGAAAAATTACAATGGAACTTTCATAAGAAAATTCATGGGAAAAATCAAAATAAGTGAAATGTTAATATTGCTCACAGAAGTTTAAAATTAATGAATTTAATGCTCATATATCCATATTCACTAAGAAAGAAATATAAGTGAGCTTACAAAGGTATCAAGGTAATTAATTGAATTTAATATAAGCTTTTTTGATGAATTATAAATCCTCAAAAATTTTCTCTCATGCCATGCTCTTTACATAATTCTAAAGTAAATATTTACATACATTTTTTAATATTATCACCCAATTGTTAATTAAAATTAGTGTCATAATTTTTTTGGTAATATTTTTTTTACGTGGTATTTTACATCCGAAGTCCAAGCTGATTATACTTTTATCATTTAATAATAGTTTTAATATGGGGAGGAAGGAGTAAAAATCAGAAAATGTAATTGAACCTACACAAAAACTTGTGTTTATAGGTGTTCAATTTGACAAATACATATTGCTATATAAATTAGACTATTGAAATTAAAATATATGTAGTCGCTTCATCATGTTCATCATTGCCCTTTAGTTGTATTTAAATTTGCCTAGTGTAAAAAAATAATTTACAAATATTATTTGTTTTTTTTTTATTGTTAATTCTATTATTTGCAATTGTTTAAACAGGGTGGTTACAGCTTAGAAGGATATTTTAATCTAAATAAATTGACTAAAGATGCTAAAATCTAGATTGGTTGTAGTCATCTCCAAAGTGCATCAAAACTAGTAGTGTTTGTTGTTTGACAAACTTGAAAATTTTGACAGTTTAAACAGGCACTTTTAAATTACTACTGAAATGTGGACTGTCAATAGAAGTGGAGAAACATTCACTCAATTTTTTTGATAATAAGTAAATAAATTAAGAGTCTTGATGGCCAAACCATTATCAGAAAGTCACATTGTATGCATACTTAGGCATAGATTCCTTAATCACATTGAACAGACGCTAATAGGTACCGATGAAAAAACTGTTGAAGAGATACGTGAATTACCAAATGTGTTTGATAGCAGCAAATCTGCAAATGAATGCTATTGAGAGTGGATATTTATCCCACAATATAGAGAGTCATGTAAAAGGGGACATGAACCCTAGATAAATTCCATTAGTTACAAAAAACATGGTATGGAGGAAGACCTAAAGGTCACCCGTTAAGTATAACTACCCAAAAAGTAGATCAACAGATGGTACCAATGTTCACAATAGACAAGAATAATTTATCTGTCTGGAAATGTAACTGATATTAATAATAGAGAATATTATCATTAACCTGATCATGAGCCACAATCACTTACTAAAAAACCCAAATCATAACACTGATAAAGCCATAAAAGTTATAATGGTAGGATGAAAAGTAAAATAAATAAAATATTTAGACACAAGTAAAGTTTATTCCTTATATAAATAAGAATGGTCTCTAAGTTGATGATTATAAACTTGTTAATAGGTATAATACAGCTTATAAAGGAAAATTCTACTGAGTATAACAGTAATGACTAGTTTTAAAAATCACATGATCATATTTTCTATACTAGCACATTAATTGTTGATAAACAGAGCAATGGTTTAACACCAATCCTGCCTAATAGGATAGTGGTGGCTATGGTTGTAAAAGAGCCAAGACACCAAAATGTATGGGTGCTGAACTGAGTTCAGACCCATATGACTATATAAGCTATTGAGCTTAGATTGAAAATCTTTTTTTGTGTTTTCCAATTTCATTCTCTTAGTTTTGTAGTTAAGTAGAGATAAAAGGTGGTTGCTAGAGGGTTGCATTAGATCCTAAGATCTAGATGCAGTGCTCTCAGATCCAAAGCTCCTCACTGACGAAAGCCGCAAGCCAGAAACTAGTCTGGGGATATTGGATGAGTAGGCATTAGATAGGGATTTTATGCACAAGCCTTCTGGCATCCATTGATTACTCTGTTTAGCATAGGTGGCAATATTGTATGGAGAGTTTTGCTCTGTTTAGTTTTAAAAACTGAACCGTACTGTTGATATACTAACGACAATTGATAAAACTAAAAAAATGAAGTGTGTTCAGGATATGCAGAGGAAGTTGCAACTGAGTATCTTAGCAGCTTACAAAGATATTTTACTTTAAATAAATTCACTTGAAGAGGCTAAAATATGATTACTTGTAGCTATCTCCAAATCGCATTTAAAGCATTGTAGGATTTGTTGTCTGACAAACCTGAACATTCTCACTAGTTTAAACAGACAATGTTAAATTTCTTCTGGAGTACAAATTGTCAATAAGGGATCAAATACTATATTGTCCAAGAGAAGTGCAGATATTTTAAATAAAAAAAACCTAAAGGGAACATGGAAAACAAAACACAGAATTGAGAGATATTAAAACACAAAATAAAGAGAACATGAAAAACATGTTCACAGAAATGAAAAACCAAACTGAGAGTCAAACAAAACAAAACACACAATAGATTGAGCCAATAAAGTGAACAAATAATGGGGAGATCAGAAAAGCATTCTGTACAGTTAGAAAGTCAAATTGGTGAAGTAAGACTCGAATTCAATTAAATAAAAATTGAGCAGGATAAAAATTTGCACAATTGCATGGGATAGTTGAAGATGTAAAAATAGAGAATATGCAAGACTGATTCAAGCATAGCAAGAAATCAACTATTTAACTCAATGTTATTTTAAAGTATTCAAATAAAAGGTGAGAGTCAAATTAAAGTGCAGTAAAAGATAACAGAGGGGTTAGTAAAAATACAGATAGATATAAAATAAATGTAAATCAAATATAAGATAGACTTACCTATGGAAAAACTAAGTGTCCCATATGAAAAAGTCAACCTGATGTTAGTAGGAATATTTACACAGATGTTGATAGATACATATATAATGCTCATTTTAGTAGACTCAGTCAATACTTAAAAATTTGAGTTTTTTCAGGACATGCAGGGAAGGTTCCAATTGAGTATCTTAGCAGCTTAGAAATATATTTTAATTTAAATAAATTGACTGAAGAGACTAAAATCATGATTGCTTGTAGCCATCTCCAAAGCACATTTTAAGCTTGGTGGAATTTATTGTTTGACAAACCTGAAAATTTTAACCAGTTTAAACAGTCACTGTTAAATTCGTATAGGAGGGCTGATTGTCATGGAACAGTCAAACCCTATATTGCTCAAAAGAAATGAAAACACAGAGAGTCATTCACTCCATTTTTTCAACAGCATATAGCCAAACTAAGAATCTGGACAAACCATTCCCTTATGTGAAAGACAATTGTATGCATAGTTTAAATGGAGTTTCTCTTATCACATTGAACAGTTGCTAATAGACTGATTGAAAAATTGTAGAAGAGACAGCTGAATTACTCAAAGCATTTGATGACAGTAAACCTGCACATAAAAGCAATTGAGAGCAGGAATTTAAACTCCAACACAGATAACCATTTAAAAGGGTACCTGAACATCAGATAAATTACATTAGTTACAAAAATCTATGGTATGGAGGAAGACTTGAAGGTCAACCTTTATGGATAACTACTCTAAAAAGAGTCACCATTTCATGCCACTAGTCCCTTATAGAACAAGAATAATACATCAGACTAAAAGTGAAACTTATATTAATAATAGAGAATATTATCACCAATCAGATTATTGAGGGAAAGAGATATTTTGCAGAGATAGTGAATGAGTTTGTTGAACATTGATCATGTTATTTTCTGTATTGGTATTGATGATGAATAAAGAGATTTTCATTGTTATGAGATTTTTTATATTTTATTGATACTTCAGAGTTATCTCAGCATTGTTCTCAATCATATTATAGTGAGCTAGGAATAGTCTAATATTTGTCAAGTTAATTAATTGAATTAATTATGCACTTTTCCTTGATGAATTATTTTAAAACAACAAAGATTTTCCTCTCGCACATGCTCTTCATATAATTTTACATGTAAATATGTAGATTATTATTATTATTATTATTATTATTATTATTATTATTATTATTATTATTATTATTATTATTATTATTATTATTATTATTATTATTATTATTATTATTATTATTATTATTATTATTATTATTATCATTCTATTTGTTAATTAAAATTATTGTTATTATTGTTAATAATTTTGTTGTTTGTTATTTCTCATCCGAAGTACAAGTCAATTAATTATTTTATTATTTAATAATAATATTGTGGAGACAAGGTACAGATGGAACAGGTGGTAGGGATCAGGAAATACAATTGAATCTGCATAGACATTTATTTTTATATTTATTCCATTTTATCATTACCTGTGACTATTATAGATTTATCAACTAAAAATAAAATTGTTTAATCATTACACCATGTGCACATTATTCAAAAGTTATCTTTGTTCCCCTAGACAAAAATAAGTTTCGAATATTGCGTTTTCCATTTTAAAGTTAATATTATTATGATCAATTGTGAAAAAGAGCAGTCACCACATGTAAAATCAGCCACGAAGGTGGTCTCTCAAAAAAAGCTCTGTCACAATCAATACTAAGTTGTTTGAAAAAAGAAGTGTTTAAGTATAAATTCTAACATTTAAAAGTATTTTTCTTTCAAAGAAAGTTTAAGATTTAGAAAGGAAAAATAGAACAAATCTATTGAAAAAATATGTAGATGAGAAACAATCAACTTAAATTTAGAAGGTAAGTCTAATATAATGGGAACAAAGATTATTAAAAAAAAAGCAACTAATAAAGAAAAATTTAGTGAAAAATGAACTTTTGGAAATGCTGGAAAACTTTAAAAACTCAGATAGTATCATTAAGAAAAGTAAAAAAAAAGTGTGTTTGGAAATTACGGTTTTCAAACTAAGTTTAAAATAGAAATACAATGTTCTAAAAATAATGATGACATAAATATGATAGAGAATGATGAAATTAACAATAAAGGAAAAGAATAGTGTGAAAATATTCAGAAACAAAAAAGTTATATTAAAAAACCAGGAGCTCCCCAAAACAACGTAATCTATGTGTCAAATCTGAAGTCATCGGAAATGGTAAAAGTTGGCAGCACTTTCCCAAGATTCAATTATGATCCAAATTTTTGAGAATGATATTATAGAACAAGATGAGAGCAACAAATCAAGACCATTTACGAGGTTTTCCCATGTAGGAAAGGGAGCTATGAAAAAAAAGGGTGCAGAGGCAGCAACATTAAAAAATCAACAATCAGGGAAATCAATTTCAACCAGTAACAAAATAGATTTAGAAGTAGAAAATGAATACCTGAGTAGACAGATAAAAACAAACATCAAGAGAAGACCACTGAAAAAGAAGGAAAGATTCTTCCCATAAGAGAAGCAAATGGAAGAATGGAAAGTAATAATATGAGCCAAAATAATGATTCAATAAACCAAAAATCAGCTAATGAAGTACAGAAACTATTCCCAATAGTTTAGAAATGTTTGAAAAGATTCATGAAATCCTTAATAGTTAAGAACTTGGCTCAAGGGGCAAGAAGTAAAATACCTGATTATACAAATGCTAAATCTAAAAATAATCATTTAGAAAGCCAATTAACCCTACTACAGGAAGATAAATATATAACCGACTATAAAGACGGAGCAAAAGAGAGTCAAAAATTAAGAGATCAGAAGATAAATCATCTTTTGAATGACAACTTTCCCCCATTAACAGTTGATGAAAAAGTTAAATCATTTAAACAAACCAGTCAAAATTGGGCCAGTAAGAATTAAAATGAAAATAAAATAGTGCCTATGACATATGCAGAAAGTATGAAGATGAATGTAAACATGCAAAACAATAATGATGTTCATTTGCAAAGTGGTCATCTGAGCAGAGATGAAACAAATAGTTATATAAGATATTTTCAAGTGATGGAATTAGATGAAGTGGGTATGAGTGATGAAATGACATCAGAACATGATATTAAAGAGGACATTAAAAATGACTCCTCAGTATATTCTGTAATCTCTGATAAATTTAATCAAGTCATTCCAGCAGTCCTAATGCGGATGTTCCAGATATACAAACATGATAACCCATTGATTATGGCAACCAAAGATGAACATTTAAATCATTTTAAATTCCCTGAACATGAGTCATATGCTTTAATTAAACATCAGGGCCATGGGCAATCAATATATAAAATCTTATTTCATGCTAATGACCAATATTTAATTGTGCAATTCAACAACTCCTTCATGAAAGAAGCATTTAAAAATAAATTCAAGATTCTGGCTAATAAATTTCTGATTTACATAGACTTAAACAAACCTGCATATGTTGATGGAATGATTCAAAATTTGAGTTGCAGATTTGCAAAACATTCTAGTCTCATTTGGGAAAATTCTAAGTTTTCAATACTAATATATCAATTTCCATTATATTTATATTTTGTACAAAATATAAATATAGCATTATTGGGGACAATAATATAACAAATTCAGCTAATTTTAAATTATTAATAAAGAGAGAGATAATTCCATCACTGATCAATTATCAAGGGTCTCTTTTAATTATCATGATGAGAGGTGTAGCTCCAGAATGTTTTTTGGAAGCATCGAGGCATATGCTCCAATAGAAAATGCAATTTATGTGAAACCATAAGGAAAAAATTTCACAAATGTCAAGCCAAAAATTATAACAACAAAAGATCATGGACAGGTATAAATATAAGAGATGAACAGAGAAGGGATAAATTAAAATTGATGAACAAGAGAGAAGAGATATTGATTGAGACTCAGAACATGGATCAAGAGGTTTCATTGCAGCCTGATACTCTCAAAAATCTTTCACTGGATGAAGACATTACATCATCTATAGGAGAACTTAGCTCTTGGTATTCAGAAACCTCAGTACAAGAGAACAAAAAATGAAAGAAGAGTGCTGCATAAAGGAAAAAAGACTGAGAGCAAGAGATTCCATCTTTTGGACTGTAAAAGTGAACATACAAAGAATTTGTTGGATTTATCTGATCAAGCAATAGCTTCATCACCTCAATCAATTCAGAAGACAAGAATAAGTTTCCCTTGAATGATCCACTAATAAAATCTATTCCAGATGAATTTATAGATGGTAATATAGAGATGATCATCCCATATAAAGACAAAGAGAATTTTGAAAGTGAAAAAGAGACAATAGAATCTCCTAACATCAGTGAGCAAAAAGAAATACTGCAGTTGAAGGAATTTGATGTGACTTTAAACAAGCAGTATCAAAACAAGTATGAGATCAGTTAAGAGCTGAGGTCTTGTTTGGAACTTTTTTAATTCAGCTGTGACATAATTAAAAATTGCTTTCATAATGTAATTCTAGGGCCAGGACCTATGCTTTAGAGGTCCTGATATCTTATGACTTGGGGAGGCAAAGATGCATAATAAAACAGATCAGCAGATTGTCAATAGAATAAATACCTTTGGTTTCTTTCACTAATCTTATTCTAATATAGCTGCAGAAGGAGTTGCAATTTGTAATAAACAAAAATTCCCCTATCACTTTTTTTTAAAATATTAAAATTGACAATAACTGCCTGATTGCGATTATCAAATTCAAAAATTATATCTTTAATAGAATTAACCTGAAATCATTCATAAAATTATATAAAATATAAATATAGCATTGAGAACAAATCCATTTCTTACTATAATTATTGAGGACTTTAATTTAACATATGATAATTTTCAGTGTAAATAAGGACAAATGATAAACTGGAAATTAATTAGCTGTCAATCACTGTTTTCGGATAGGGACTTCTCCTTTTACAATAAAAAGGAAAAATCACCGAGTGTCTTGTTATGTGTCTTCCTGAAAATATTTCCTTTTTATTTATTTTATAACTCCATTAAAAGGAAGCTTCAACCAATTGCATTCTCAGACCACCTTTCAATTGGTAGTTTTGAGTGTAGTAATTCTAATGATTCTGCATCGGAGCTCCCCAGAACAATTAGAATGTTAACTCGGACCAATATGAACATCTATCTGGTATCTGAGGCATACATATTGTTTAATGGAGTTGATATAAATAATCTTCATCTGTATCAAGCATGGATGCAATTTACAGAGATTCTTGGTAAATTGATTATTAAATGACCTCAAAAGCCTGATGTCCTACTCATATACTATTCGAATTGGATAAGATTGTGGGGAAATTAATGAATTTTCACAATAAAGCACAGAATGTTGAATCAATGATAGAGTTGAAATTGAAATACAAAAAGAAGCAGGAGGAGGTTTCTGAATATCTTTCAGTCAAGACATTATGGTAATTTATACACCATGAGCATTGCTGGACCAGGGTCTATCTTAGATGGGTCCTTGGGGCTGGCAGAAAGCCAAGGCACCAAGAGTGATGGAGATCTTCCATGCTGTCTAGGATATGTGATCATTATGTAGAAAATTTCAAACCTGATGGATGATGTCAGATAAAACTCATCCTGGCTTGCATGGAATTCCAAAATTTGTCCTGCTACATTTAAGTGCATTTACAGCACCAATTATTAAAAGGATGGCAGACCTTTTGGCTGATGGTTCCCAGAAACTCCCAGGAATCAATCTGATTGCCATGGTTCATCTGGTTAAAAAATTAGAAGGTCCTCAAAGCCTGGGGAATCTTAGGCCAATATTGATGATCCCTCCATTGGTAAAAAGAGATGATGGCCTAATTAAGAATAATATTCAAGATATTATAATTAATCAGTTGTCTAAATGCCATTTTTCTAAGAGTGGAAGCTTGATGGCTAGTGCTGTGAGATGATTTAACCTCTTAATAGATATCATTTGCATGAAGATATTGCAGCCAGTCACAGTTCAGCTTGATTTTGCTTCAGCTTTTGATTGCATTAAAGTTAATGCACTTATGAGGATCCTAGAGGGACTCAAAGTACCAGATGCATACCTCCAGATGATAGAGAACTTCCTGTTTAATAGGGAGGTATTTTTGTCTTTGGATTTCTATTCCTCGGGGCTCACCTCTGAATGTTTTTTTTCACAGCCTATGTGAATCCCCTCCTGTTAAGCACCAAGACATCTCTTAAAGGGATTGCCATATCTTTGCTGTAGGAGAAGATCCATCACATTCTCTCATATGGATGATGTAGTGGTTTTTATTGATTCATGGGAGAAGTTTACAAGGCTTTAGGAGCTCTTGGACTAGTTCAAATATGAATTTGGTTTAAGAGTCAATAAAGAGAAATCAGCGATCTGGTCGATTAAGACCGAGAAAGTTCAAGGCTTCACTTCAGAAGTTTTTGGTTTTTCATCTAGCTTCCCCCATTTAAAATAAGGAAAGAAATTGAAGATGATCTAATGAGGAAGATAACAAAATGTATTGGGTTGTTAGTGAAGATCTATTTATCTTCATTTAGAAAAATTGCACTTGTGGTCATGCTTCTTAACATCACATATTGCCTGACAGGTTTTTCTCTGATGAAAACGTTTGTAAAGAATATCAAAACCCAATGTAGGAAGTTATGTTGGAGGAGAAAAGCTTTGGTCATCAGCCTGGGCCTCCAGATGAACAGATTAGAATTACACTCAGTCAAGACTTTATTAATATAGTGTTCTTATAATGTACTTGCCAAATTATTCATAAAAAACCAAGATATGGAGGGGCCCATATACCCAGAAGAGATAATACCTACTGAGAGGCCAACTCCTAAAAGTGGAAAGCTTTGGATACAAAAATAAATCTCCATTGTATTTGACAATCTAAAAATAAAGAAGATGGAAAAAATATTCAATAATAAACTGAATTACTGGAACACATATAAACTTATGTATTCTGAAAAGTCAAAAACTGACTATATTCTTCTGATCAAGATATTAAGGTTCCCAAGGTTGACCAAACATCTAAAATTGGAACTGAGGTTTGTTGATTTTTTAATCAAGATCAACCTCGGGGCTTTGCCGATTTCTGAATTCCTACATATAAAAATAAACTATAATTTGGACTCTATATGCACACTATGTTAGCAAAGTGATGAGACTATGGGATATATTTTGGAAGAGTGTCAAATGTGGAATAGCATAAGTAACATCATTTAGTCTTTCATAAAAAATAAAAAATCTGCTTGTGTAAATTTGATTAAAGCTTTCAATAATGGACATTTTGGAATCATAAGATTGGCAACATTCATAAATTTTTGTATATGATCACTGAAAAATAAAATTTTCTTTGAAAGTGGAGAAGAATATGACATGATCAAAATGACTTTGCACTTATTAGAAAAGATTAAAGAAATTGATTTTTTTGCCAGAATTGGATATTTGATCAGATCTGGTCCCTAATAAACCTAAGATAATATGCAGTACCAATGATGATAAGAATTCAATGTTGTAAATAAACAAATACAAAGAAAGTCAGATTGAACCATTTGCTTAAAAATGATATAGATAAATTTGTGTGAAAGAGACTAAGATCTATAAAAGAAGAGAATGGAGGTCACTAGCATAAAAAACAAGCCAATTTTAATGACACATATTAGTTTAAACAGACTAAAGAAATAATTATTTTAGGGAAAAATATGAAATAAACCAAAGATCATAATGTGTATGAATATGAAATAAACAGATCATAATGTGTACAAATAATGAAAGACCAATGCTATTATGATGTTATTTAGCATCATAGTGTAACCATTATAAACTAGTTGATTGTTTAAACATAAGGAACATAACTTTAAATTTTGTAAACTAGTCACCATCAGTATTGATATGTATGGTTTTTCCCATATAGATGATTTGGTTGTTTTCTCATCCCTGGTGTTCGCTGCAGGATGGCGTTGATGCTAATCACAAACATATACATATAACGATTCCGGGACCAGACCTGTGTAATTTGATATAAAAAGATCTGATTTATTAGATTTCTAATAAAATATTCTAGTAACTAATACTATTATATGATGTTAGTCTTTCATTTTTGTAAATGTTTATTAATATTATATTGTTTTTTAGTTTGTGTGTGTGTCTTTAAAGTTACGGTGTTTTTCTAATTTTTTTTTTACTCTAGGTGTGTCTTTTTAAAGTTACAGTATTTTTTGTCAAGAGTCAATCAATAATTTGATTAAAAAACAATACATAATTCTAAATCTATAAAAATAATGTAATTTAGACAACATTTACTATTATGATTTTGTGTATGTTTTAATAATACACATACATCACTACAAATGGAAAATAATTCACGGCAACAACTCAAAAGGAAAATAAACCCTCCCAAATATTTAATTAAAGGATTCTATGTTAAGTTCAAAGACTAACAAATAATCTTCGAACTTGGGGGAAGTATTGTTATGTAGGTGTATAATTAAAATACATACAAAATAATAATAGTAAATGTTGTACATGGGGCTTTAATATTGAATCATATGTACGTGTATCAATTGTCACATATAAGTTATATATATATATATATATATATATATATGTGTGTGTGTGTGTGTGAAGATAAAACAAAATACTTCGTTCATTTCAATTCATCTTAGACTTTAATAGCTGTGTTATTTTGTAAAACAGCAAAAAAAAAATCCTTTGAGATAGGAAGGTTAATTAACCAAGGACCTTTGCAGATCAACAAGTTGAATAATTAAAAAAGTAATCGGGCTGAAAAAAGGGGTAATCAATCAAAGCAAAAGGTAAGTCTAAATCTGCTTTTGCAAGAAACTGGGAGGGATTGATCCGACCAGGACGGACAAGATTTGACCAATCAAATCCAGAAATATTCAGAACTGGTAAAATGAGTGCAAGTGTAAAGCATCAGCAAACTGGAAGTTCTACCCGATGCAGATGAACTGTGAAAGGTGCTGAACGTCACTTATTTAGCATAATAGTGGACTGCTGGCCTCCAAACATGCAAGAGTCAGCATAATAGGGACTATAAAATAGGTCACATACATTTTTATTCTTCTTATTTTGGTATACCTTCGGGTTTTGTTGATCTAAATGTATAATGATTGTTTTAATGTATTTGTGTAAATATGTAGATATTAATGTATTGTAATTAAATCTGCTTTTCTTATTCTACTGGCATTAGTCTCAGGGATTAGGATTCTTGTATGCATATATAGGCAGGGCAAGGTTGGGTTACTGCATAGATTGTTCACCAGTGAGTATTATATAGAACTGGCAGACATAATAAATCTTTATTAACATGAATTCACATTTCCTCACCACAAAGACACTTTTTCTGTTTCAACAGGATATGTTTATTTTGCAAATATGCCACAGTGCTGGCTTCAGTTGATGGCAATTGACACAGTGGCAGCCATTTTATTTGTTCTTGAACAAATTCTTGTGAGAACATTATTTGTCGTGTGATTGTCAAATAAATACTGGCATGTACTCTTTCAAATAACTTTTTGAGGGTTACACATTCCTCATGGAAGCTTCATGTCATTATTAATAAACTAACAATACTAAAGTAAGTTACATCACATTAAAAAAAATATGTCTAATCAAATTTTAAAAAACTACAACTGGCTCAAATACACACACTCTCATACCAAACTACAGAGATAATAGATATTCAAAGATTATGAGAAAATGAATAACAAAGTCAATTACAGCAGCCAGTAAAGGCATTTCTCTTTGCTTTTAGCATAGAAAAAAAAACCATAACCGGCAGCTGTCATCGGGAACTCTTTCTGTATTTTATCATAGAAAAAAATCTCTTTGTGTTGGCTTCTGTTGCCACCCAACATAACATGAGAACTCTTTTTCTGCATTTATAGCGTAGAAAATTTCCTCGTTTGTTGGGTGAATGCTGGTGAAACGGTTTATTTCTAGGAATTTACCTAGAAATAGAGACATCTCGAGGCAAACACCAGGGATGAGAAAACAACCGATGATTCTTATGGAGTATAAGTAAAATTTCTTTTGAAAGATAAATTATAGTTTTTTTCATGATTTTAGCTAGGCATTTAATTACATGCCTATTTTCATTTAGTTGTTAAATATAATTTTTAATGGGAATTTAAATAAAGCTTTTTTGTATTAATTTAATGGGAATAACAGATATGGCAATTTATTAATCAAATTATATATATATATATATATATATATATATATATATATATATATATATATATATATATATATATATATATATATATATATATAAAATACAAAGATTTTTATGGATTTAAAGATATGATATATTTTGCAGTTCATGTATGATTTTGATTGTAAATATACTGACGTTTTGTATTGGTAACACAAATCTTCAACTGAATGATGAATAGAATATTATAAAGACAGCTGCAAAACACTGTTAACACTGATTTATAATAATGTTCAATAAAAATCATACATAGATGAATTCACAAAACAAGGCAAATGAGGATGCTAGAACAAGTGCTGACCCATAGGAACATAGGACAGATCACCTGGGTACCATGAGGATGCTAGAACAAGTGCTGACCCATAGGAACATAGGACAGATCACCTGGGTACCATTAATTATACCTATAGATTTTCCACAGAGTGTGAGTCCTCTCTACAGACAATACAATAACTAATTATAAAAAGGTTTTTTACATTAAAATAAATATTATCTCTGGTTTTGTTTTATTTAACGTGTAAAAATGGAGGTTTTTTTTACAATTTAAATATTTTCATTCCAGGTTCTAAAAATGTCTATATTTCTAGGTTCAAATTCAAAATGCACTTGGAACAAAAAAAATGCTAACAGTAATATACTACAAATTCTTAAAATGTGATAACTATTATTCAAGCTATATCTTAACCATTTTACATTCTTCACTTACTTTTGTTCTTAACATTATTACTTTTAAGGAAGGAGAAATAAAACAACACATTAATAGACTATTCAAATACTTAAATATATATGGCTAGCAAATTGAAACATTTTTATTTTTTTAAAGTTCTTTAACTATAACTATTTTTTACTAACAACTATAAAACACATACATTTCAATTTTTTGAACTGACTTCTTAATAAGCAATTACATGAAAAAATGCAGCAGGTAGTAAAGATATATTTTATGTTACCATCTTCATTTCAAGTGCATTTGAAATAAAGCAAGTAACTTAATATCGTAAAGCAGGTAGAATAAATAATAAGCAAAATAAATGAATAAAACTCTATGTGACCATTGAAGTGTGCTCTTATAAAATAATTAATAATAAAAACTTTAGCAAAGTGGATTTTCTGAATAATAAATGTGAAAATGCAATAGTGGCAACGAAACAGAAAAGTATTAGTTAATAAAAAAATATTACAGCATGTAATAACAGCTATACAATAAAATATTGATTTACAAAAAGCATTACTTTTTAATAAATTTGATATATTAAAATAATAGAATATTATTAAACTTTATACATCAATATCCCTCTTCATAAATCATCTCTAAAAATTTACAATACATGCAATTATTATCACTCAAAAGTTTTCATATTTATCTAATATGATCTTTCTTTAAAATATTATATACACAGAATAAAACTATGTGCCTATATTCAGACCACCAGTAAGATATTATATCCTTTATATAATTACACAGATTTGAAAATCATTGTGGAGACACTTTTATAGATTTCAGAAATAATGATGCCCAACACTCACAATGTATTTAAAGTTTAAATTGTAGCAGAGTAAATAATATATTATAGAAATAAATATGCCTTCAGATATTATAACCTCATAAATTCCAGGCAATGTGGATAATAAGAAATATGAAGAAGAAAAAAAAAGAATAGGCATTTGGTAACTATGTGCAAGCAGTGCCGACAAATAAGCAAGCCATGCTCTCAATCATGAAGGGGCTAAATGCATATAAGAAACAATATATCCACATAAAGTTACCTAAACTTATATACAGATTTATTCTGTAAAAAGTATTAACTACCCAAGGCATAAATTTGATAATAATGATAAACAAATAACATTTATCATGTCCATACAAAGGCATACAATGCATACATTTGGTCTAACACTACATGTATGTAGACATATTGGCATTCCATAATGATAATAACATTCAAATTTATAAACTATTTAATTGTTCTCACACACCTATATTCATAACTCTCTCATTTATTAATTTTTATCAGATACATGTCTAAGTGTTAACTAGCTAATGAATATATATATATTTCTGGGACCTGTATATATATATATATATATATATATATATATATATATATATATATATATATATATATATATATATATATATATATATATATATATATATATATATATATACAGGTCCCAGAAATATTCATTGTAATTATATAGCCCTGTATCAGTAACAGGTGATTGCATTTTACTAAAAAAATGAAATAACCTGAAATTTAATTTTTTTATTAATGACCTAATACTATCTTTAAAAGCACTTGTATATATAATTTGAAAGTTTTGAGATATTTAATATTTTTTCTTTAGTGAGTATTTAATGATAGAAAGGGGGATGGCTTTTCACAGAAATTGTCAGTTTAGTTTAAGTTGACCCAATTTTGTTTTATTTGTCTGCAGAACAGTGACTGATATTTATTTAGATAATTCTCTGGGTTGTTTGCTTATAATCTTTCAATACATAGTGTAAATAGTGCAATTGTGTTTGACTCATTATCATAGAAACTTATATTTCAGTCAGATTGGTTTAGTACCTGTAGTACAGCATTTAGGGATATACATATAGGCATGTGCCATCTTTATACTTCCTTTTCCATTTATGTATTTCATTAAACTATCAACTATCATGTTTTATAGCAAAATATTTGATTCCCTAACCCATATCTTGAATAAGCAGATTAAACACAATTTAAATGAATTAATAGATCATTGTATCAGAGGATTGTCAACAGACAAATACACTATTAAATATTTTATTTGCTAAAATAATAATTATTTTCTTTATTTTGTTACTTTAGAAATACACAATATTTTATTCTTGGTTCAGTTTAATATTTTTTTAAGACAATTTTTTTTCTTTCTTTCTTTTCCAAGAGAGAAAGATTTGTGCATATTTTGAAACTAATTAGCTCAGTACAATGGGCAGAGCAACTTTTATTTCTAGAGTTTTGAACTTTTAAGTGATCATGGATTGATGGAAGAGCAGAGGCTGGGGTAGTAATCTGATATAAAAGGGGAATACTTTTACAAAAAAGTTGGCTTTTCTGATTTCAAAAATTCTCTCTCCATAAAAAGTTTTATTAGTACAATTTTGTTTCTACAATGTTGATTCTTCATAATTTAAGCTTAAAACTGAAAACTACTATAAATTTTCTGGATGAAAACAGTTCAGAAATTCTACTAAGGAAAATAAGAAAGAAATATGCAGACATAAAACAATGATAGAAATAAGATATATCTCCCTACTTTTAAATGACTAATCTAAATATAAAACCATTATTTGAGATGTGTATGTGTGCCTATATTATAAGTTTGTCTTGCCTAACTTTAAGTTGTAATATTAAAGAAATAATTAAAATGTGTGTTTATATGTCAAATCTACTTTATCTAAATTTTGTCTCTAATGTTAAAGAAGTAATTGAAACATATAATTTGATTTACCTAGATTTAATCTCTAACATTAAAGAAATTTTGTTATTATTCTGGGAGATTTATGTTGAACTTTTTCATAAAATACTTCAGAAACTCTTTGTTGATAATTTTTGCTAACTATAAAGGAATAAAGATTAAATAGAAGGATATGTTTGGATAACTTATTCTAACCTGCTTTATTGTTATTATTGATAAAATATATACCTAACCATTTGTGTCTGGAAATAAGAAACAAAAAGTGTGACATATAATTAATGAATTATTAATTTATCTCTAAATGTGGTGATAAATGAACAAGTCAAAGAGCATGAAACTGGACATGAATTTCTTTTATTTTACTGTTCTTTTTATTTGCACTTGATTTTTTTGTTATTATTAAAGTATAATATGAATGAACTTACTGTGAATATAAGTGGATTTTATGAACTGGGTAATTTTTACCTTGTGAATGACTTTTTAAAAATTTAGAACAAATGCTTAAACAGGTGCAATGAATTAAATAATAAATTATTGCTTTACTTATGCCATAATAAATATTTTTTTGCCACCATGAAGAATTTTCATATGTGATATTGCCAGCGGTTTCATTAGCTGTCTCTAAAAACTTTGAAATACTGTTAAATTAGACCCAATTAATATTATTTATTTCCTTGCAGGAACTTGTTATGTATTTATCCATATTTATGATTATACAAATGATCATCATAATTTAGTACCTGACAAAGATGTGTCATCTGCAGACTATAAATGAACTTTTCATTTAAGCCAAGAAAAAAAAGCTTTAATGATTATTATTATTTTTGCTAGCATTCTATAGATAGGTAGATTTATTATTTGTCTTATGATTTTTTTTAAATTTGATTATTATTTCTCTTTCTAGAACATCTCACAAAGGTATAATATAAAGAGATATTATACTGGGTAATTAGTATTATTTTAATATATTTTATATTATGTATTTGTATTTCTATATGCATGTGGCAATAGAAATATCTGTTTGCTATTTAGGAGTTAACAGCTCATTTGAAAAGGGGAAGTTACATAGACTTTATTGTTTATCTTTGCATTTTAAGAAGTTATGAGGGGTATTTTTTAATAATTATTTTACTCCAAATTTAAAGATTTGTTGTTTATCCCAAGCCAAACGTTTTGTGTCAATTTGTGGGCTAATGCCAAATAAACTAAAGAGTTATTTTGTCTTTTTTATTTAATAATAATTATTATATTTCCAAGTTAAAATTATACTTGTCAGAAATTAGAGATTTATTCATTATTTCTTTTATAACTTATTAATTAATGTCGTTACAGTATTTGTTATCAAATATGATTTGAAATTGTTTAAGTGGTTATTATGCTTATATAGCTGTCTGTTATTTGATTCAATTATGTAATTGTTGAATTGAAAGTAGAAATAATTTAATTCCCATCGTTTTCGAATGATGAAGGAAGGTTAGGTATTTATTTAAAGGTGAATTTATTTTTATTATGCTTAGATTGAAAGGTATTCCATGGCTATGCAGAAGGAATTGTTTATGTTATATATTGTATTGTCAGGGTTTGAGAAATCTATCCCTTAGTTTATTAAAATATTCATCATGAGTGGATTATATATTGCATTGTCAGGGATTGACAGAGCTCTCCCTTAGCTTGTTGAAATATTTGGCAGGAGTGGATTATATCCTACAGATTAAGGAGTTGTATTTTATGAATCACAGTATGTGAAGCTAAGGAGTTTTTTTCCCTTGTTTTTTGGTGATAAGACAATCAATGTTCACACCAGCATTTAAGCCTCAGAAATTAGGCTAGGGAGTCACTGTGTATTGTTATTTTATTTTTCACTCATGTATTTGAGTGGAATGCGTTTCCATTTTTTATTCATAGCCAAGTGTAAATAGGTTGCTGATAAAAAAATAAAATAAAGATAGAATTGATTTTTCTCACAGAACAGCTGAAGTAGAATTAGTGAAAAAGCTTGGTTGGCCATTGTCATCATCAGTATTATGACATTTATCCCAATTTCATAAGTAAACTGATTGGATTTAGCTATGTTAATCATTTTATAACAAGTGGCATAATTCAGATGCATGCATAAAATATTATTAATTCAGAAGGTATGGAAAAATACATCATTAATGTGTAACTTTAATCATTGTTTCCAAATCATATCATATTAATTATTTTAGGTTTATACCATCAACTCTCAGAATGTTTCATCTTCATTTGAATGAGCAAGCAAAAAAAAGTGTAGCCATTTAATAGAATTATTCATTTAATTTGTGAAGGATAGCTTAATCTACCCCTCTCATATTTATTTTGATGTGCATTTGAAATAAAATGACAAGCATTTTAGTTTCAGATTTTATAATTTTAGTGCCAGTGTTTAATAAAGTTTTCTTTTCCATTAGCATATCAGAATTGATTGATAGCTTGAGTATATTGAAAATAAAATAAAAAATAATTTTATGTTTAATTATTCTGGTATGGTGTTTAAATTAGGTTTCCTTTTCCATAAGCATATCAGAATTGACAGGTAATGTATGTGTATTTGAAGTAAGATACCAACAAGTTAATTTCCTCATTTCTTTTTCATAAGCTTATCAAAATTGACTGATAGCTTGAATATATTTTATAAGTAAAATACCAAGAAGTTTAGTTTCATATTTTATTTTATTGCTCCTATTATATATATTTTTTTTCATAAGCTTATCAGAAGAGACTGACAGCTGGCATGTATTGAAATAAAATACAGAAAGTTATTTTTGTTATTTATTTTCATGTAGACTATTTAATCATTGATGTTGAAATTATTCCAAAACATGTATATCTGTAAACTAGAAAACCAAATGTTTATTAATTATCTTGTAATAAATGTTTTATTTATTTAAAAGATTTTATTCAAAATTATCCTTTGACATGCATTTGTGTACTATGTTTCCACACATGCACAAACACTTGCATATCCAATATGATATGATTGCACTATTCCATAATTTAATGACAAACATATACAAATCTGATGATGTTGCTTTTCTTGATCCAAACACTATATGAAATGTTTGATTATTTAATGATACTCTGAAAATTTTATTACTCAGTAATTATTTAGATGATGAATTGAAATCAAAATGCACCCTATTTCTTTCATTATTTAACTGCCATTATCTTATTAGGATAATGCTTAATTTGTATCATTCTTTTATAATAGTAATTAGCAGTTGTTGGAAAGTATAGTTTTAAAATTAAACCATGCAATAAATTAATTCCCTGAAATATTCCCTTATTATTTAGATTAGACATTAATTCAGTTACTTAGTTTAAATTACTGTACAATTAAAAGTCAAGTAATGTTATATTTTATTTTGTATTTAATTCTAACTTACTATACAGAATAGTTAATCTGCATTACATCTTTAATTTATTATTTTAATTCTATCACATGGTAGAGGTTTCTCAATGCATGTGGACAATGGGAGGAGAAACTATGACTTGTAAATTTAAATGATAGAACTTTACCAATGTTAATTAATTATTTATTTAAAATTTAATATGTTTTGTTCTAATTAATCATAATGTTTCCTCTCATATCTAATATATATTTTACACCCTACAGATCTCTGTAGCCCCCAACTGAGCTAAGCTAAAGTAGGACAGCATTTTAAGTCTCATTAATAATTTATAAGGAGAGCAGATTAGTAATTAATTCTATGATCAACAGAATTATTACCTCTGGGTATCTGTTGATAGAAAAGTAAGTGAGGTGTTGGGGGAGGGTTACAATATATATATATATATATATATATATATATATATATATATATATATATATATATATATTGTAACAGGATATATACATGTTACATTTAAATTTTAGTACTTAAATTTTTTTTATAGATATCTAATAATGAATTAAAACCACAGGCATTCAAAATGCACAAATAATGAGTTATTAATTTATTAATAAGTTTAATTTAAATATTGAAATAAAATAAGCTTAAAAAATTATAGAATGGAAGCAAAGATTCTAAATTTTAAATAAATATAATAAAAACCATTTAATTTTAAAAATAATGAAGAGAGTTTTTAACAAAAATAAAATTACGAACAGATCTTTAGGGCAAAATGACTATTAAAAAGATTATTATGAAATAGATAAGAATCAAGAAGTAGAAACAAAAGACTTGCTTTTTCCGCCTAAGATATACACAGACCACAGAGGAAAATCTACTGAATATGTTTGATGGATCCACACATTCCTAGATAAGACACCTTGGGATGACAAAATAAAAAATTCAAAAGAAATAAGTAATTAGAAGATTAGAATTTTTAAATTCATTTGTCATTGCTGAAAAATTAAAAAAAAAGCTATTGAGCCATCACCAAAAATGTAATCTGTCTTAATCGTGCTTCCATCGGTTTGGCCGGCTGAAGACAGCCTACATCTCCATGGATCTCAGGATTGAACCACTGGAACCATCTTCATAAAGCATCGTAAGTCTTCATAAATCATCAGCAGCAGCAAGAAATAGCCATTTCATATATTCAAATCTTCATTGCAAAGGAATGAGCCCGGAAAAAAGAAAGTATAAATTATAAAGAATAAAAGTGAACTATAAACTCTCTTTAACTAAAAATCTCCAAACTTTATTTTCTTTAAATATGAACTGTAGACTTTTGCTCTTGATCAAATCTGAACTTTATTTTTTATAAACTTAGTAATTTTAAAGTCTTATCTAAAATTTAAACTAAACTTTTTAAAATATGTATTATATTTTTTTATTTATGCTTAGTATGGGATCTGTTTGTAATAGGGCAGGAGTTTGGATTGCAAATATAGTTAAAGATAAAATCAAACATGTATCATTATTTATGCATTATTAGATTTTTTAAAAAATAGGTTAAATCTATTATTTGATGTAAAAATAAGTTGAATACAATGTAATTTTAAAATAAGTTAAATACTCTAAACTAAATATTTTTTTATAAAGTAAATTACATTCGAATATCAGCCTTTCAAGCTAATTGTGCAAACGCTTTGCGAGTGTTAATAATAAATGAATACTTTCTCACCAATACAAGATATAGTATTTATGCAGGAATAAAAGGAATCCTCTTATCCCTACAACTCAAATATTTATATATGAGCAAATCTGAAGTACTGGCAAAGAAAGCATGATGATAGAATAATCACTTTAAATTACTCTATACAATGTCTGAATGAATGACGTCGATGAAATTGTCTAGAATTTACTAAATGTCATTCCAACTGAAACTTAATCATATATAAATAATCATTTATTTTATATAGCATCTGTATACAATTGTATTTACATTCGAATATCAGCCTTTCTTTGCCAGTACTTCAGATTTGCTCATATATAAATATTTGAGTTGTAGGGATAAGAGGATTCCTTTTATTCCTGCATAAATACTATATCTTGTATTGGTGAGAAAGTATTCATTTATTATTAACACTCGCAAAGCATTTGCACAATTAACTTGAAAGGCTGATATTCGAATGTAAATACAATTGTATACAGATGCTATATAAAATAAATGCTTATTTATATATAAAGTAAATTATTAATTTGACTTAAATTTGAGTGTAGATGGCCACTTAGACTTGTTTAAGTATATGTTAGTTTAAAGGGGGTTTGATTTCAGACTATTTGTTTTGTAGTTGTGTCAATGCTGGTGGAGGGATATATGGATTTTTATATCAATGTAATGTGAAGTGTGTTAGCATTTAGGGCAACATGCCCAACTGAATGCATGATCCCAAAGAAGTAGTCATGGTATTGAAATGGACATGGAGTACTTCCTACGACATTGACCCCTTTCGGCTCTATG
The DNA here is from genome assembly GCA_028023455.1 of Epiperipatus broadwayi. Classification (NCBI taxonomy): domain Eukaryota; kingdom Metazoa; phylum Onychophora; class Udeonychophora; order Euonychophora; family Peripatidae; genus Epiperipatus; species Epiperipatus broadwayi. The sequence continues at coordinate 1,068,563 of JAQFVV010000284.1, read as the reverse complement.
GATAGGGACTATAAATCGGCAAGATAGACTGCTCTCCCATCAACACATAACTTTTTCTTTTTATTTTATAATGATTCCTTCACCAGAAAGATGTACCTTCCTGTACTGGATGAAGGTCATGTTCTTCAAATAATATCACTCTGTCAGATGCACCTTCCTGTCAGCATGATTCTATGCTAACATGTTCACATTGCATTGGTTGCTGATATATATCGGGAAGCGAGGGTTGGTGTGGCTGCAGACTTTTGGCTTGGAGTCAAATGTTTTGAAAATCTTTTAAGGGTGTCATCTAGGTGGCCTATCTATGCTCAACATTCTGAGATTAAAAATTAAAGTTAAATAATAATAATAATAATAATAATAATAATAATAATAATAATAATAATAATAATAATAATAATAATAATAATAATGATGATGATGATGATGATGATGATGATGATGAAATATAAAGCATAATTTTTTCATAGTAATTATTTTTCAAGTTTGTGTGTTGTCACCTATATATACATGAATAAAATCTTTTATGTTATTAGTACTGGTAGTGATCTAGTTTTTTTTTTTAATCTTTATTAAAAATATATTTCAATAAATATGCTTAAACCCCTGCTACTACATGAGCTAGTCACATGGGCTAACAGTCATAATAAAATAAAAATTGGATCTTTAACAGTGCGTATATACCTACTATATAAAATTTCCAGGTTCAAATAGCCTGGTGGCGCCCTGTATGGCAGATATCGTAAGACTTAAACTCCCAATTCATCCCGACCATTATAATATATGTATATATAATTTTTTACCATTCCACCTATTTATCTATCTATCGATTTATGTATTTGTATATTTTTATTCTTTCATTAAACTACCTACCTAGCTATCTATTAATATATTTATATAAGTTTTAATCCACAATCTATCTATCTATCTATCTATCTATCTATCTATCTATCTATCTATCTATCTATCTATCTATCTATCTATCTATCTATCTATCTATCTATCTATCTATCTATCTATCTATCTATCTATCTATCTATCTATCTATCTATCTATCTATCTATCTATCTACCTACCTATCTATCTATCTACCTATCTATCTACTCTATCTATCTATCTACTCTATCTATCTATCTATCTATCTATCTATCTATCTATCTATCTATCTATCTATCTATCTATCTATCTATCTATCTATCTATCTATCTATCTATCTATCTATCTATCTATCTATCTATCTATCTATCTATCTATCTATCTATCTATCTATCTATCTATTCTTACTTTTATTATATCAAGGATCAAAGAATATCGAAAGATCCATTCTAATTTAATCATAGAATTTTCCAAGAGAGCCTAATATATATATATATATATATATTAAAAGTTATAATGAAATATTCTGTATAATTTTATTTACATTTCATTTATAATATAACTAAGTGAAAAAACAATTATCAAATTGAAATAACATAATTCAACAACGGCACTCTTAAAGTACAATTAAATTAAGAGAAGTGCATAATATATCTATACTTTATACGTATGATATTTTGAAATATTACAGTTTTTGATCATATTTATTCAGACAGACAACTTAAATTCAATACATTATTGAAATAAATAAAAAGTATATATACATAAGGAACTTGAACTCTGGTTTTCAAACTTACACAGCGATCCATTTTATACAACTAAAATACATATCTACATACATGTGAAAAAATAAATGATCTCCAATATACATATTAAGTGATGAACCAGCACTTATCATTGGTCTAGATCACTATCTCTCACACATATATACAATCACTGATCAGTTTATATTAAGATAGCAAATGTTCAACCTTTAATAGACAAGCTTCAATTTTCTGCACTCTCCAACTCTTCAGCCACCATATCATTGAAAATCCAAGATTGAAATGTTCTGTCTTTGATGATGCCAATATTATTGTCATACCCATGCTGATCTTAAGACAATCTGACCCTTCATGCATAGAACCTTAGTATGTCTATTTAAACATACAAAATAGGGATGAGCAGAATATATGCTGAATATATGTATATTGTCTAATCTAGACAATGTAATTATGAAGGACTTGATCTCAGACTTTCAAACACTCCACCACTACTGAAGCTACGAATTCAAGCCCCTTATAAGTTAGTTTAAACAATATACATGTATTTGAATATTACATATTCATTCTGTCCATTCTTCTGTGTAATTAAATGAACATATTAAGGTTCTAAGTGTGAAAGCTCAGATTGACTTAAGGTCAACATGGGTATGACAATAATATTAGCATCATCAAAGATTTTAAGTATTTCATTCTTGGATTTTCAATAATATGGATGGAAGAACAGAAAGACAGTGAAAAATATTGACACTTGTCCATTAAAGTTTGAATATTTGCAATCTTAATATAAACTGAGCAAATATTGTATATATGTGTGGGAGACAGTAATCTGGACTAATTGATGAGTGCTGGTTAAACACAAAATACCCATATTGGATATCATTCATTTTTTACATGCATGTGGCCATGTGTATGATGGATTGGATTCCAGTGGAGAGTTTGAGAGTCTAAGTTCAAGTTCCTTATAATTACATTAAGTTTAGTTTAGACAATGTACATATATATATTCTTGAACATTCTAACACCTCATTGAGAAAGCCAGTAGCAGATACCGTTCTGGGGTTGGGGATATTCTGCAAAGCTTGTTAAGAGCTTATTTGCAAGCTCTATATGTAAAATTTGTAATACAAGCTTGTTAAATTAGTTTATGTGACATATGACTTGATTTCTTTGTGTATATATATATATTGTGACCTTTACTTTCTTCGGGAGGAACTAAGATCGGTAAACTAATAGTAATACTAGTTTTGAATAGCCTGAGAAGAAAATTTTTTTCTCTTCCATTGGAGTTTTTAGGGTAAATAAAAATCGGTATATATTTCTTTTAGAAATTAAATATCTTATATTATAATTATACAACATAAAAACAAGAGTATGCTTGTAGTTTAATCAAAATATAATGTATCAGTGTATTAAGTGCAGGGAAGGGGTATGCCTTCCACACATAGTAAAACCTTTGATGAGTTTATTTTATAAAAATTTAAGTTTAAAATTAGATAAATGATATTCTTTAAAAGTGAAAGTTAATATGACTGTTAAAAAAATGTAACTTGCTTATTATAGCAATTGCTTAATATTTAGTTATAAGGTGGATAGCTATAAAATTTTAAAAAATTAAAAAATATGTCTCATATTATTAGAAATTTGATACAAGTAGAGAGCAAATTATTATTATTAAAATGTATGCATGTGTGTGTGTGTGATGTATGAAATTTTAATTATAGAAATAATCTCAAAGTTTTGTATATCATGCAATACATCATTGGAAAGATAATTGGGAGAACAATTATTTTATTTTACTTTTGAATAAATCACTAGTCATCTTCATTCATAAATCTTCAATCAAAATTTTAGGCTATATTTTTATTATTGAAAATATTTTTCTCTCAATTTTCTGACTTTTTTATTATTATTTAGAGTGGAAAAAATATTTCAAGCCCACACTTGGTATAAGGCAGATTGTGAATAATTAGTGTCAAAATTATAGTTGATAAACCAATTAATTCTTAATAAATACCATGGATCAAAAGTTAACTATATAGGTGAAAAGATGATTGATGGGCCTAATTTATAAAAGCCATAATATTTTTTGGGGAGAGTCTTCTCTAAAAAGTTGGTGTTAAGTAAACACATATTAAGTTTTGCTTCATATTCATCATCTGACCTACAAGTGTTTTTTATTTTAGCCAAAATTTTCCAATACAACGGTATTAATAAATCATGCTTACTTCAAGTGAATCTACGTCAGACACTCCGATCTTCACATCAGAAAATGTTTCAGGTACAAACTTTTATTGATATTTATTCTGCCTCAAATATTTTACTTCTAATACTTGGCTGATGTATTTTATAAAATACAAAATGAGACTGAAAGGATAACAGTTGCTGAATCGTGCATTTGTGTTAAATTATTAGAAAGTCATAATAAAGTCTAAGCCGTAGTTTATCTTTTCCTTTAACTGTTGTTATCAAAGAAAAAACTGTAGCAGAAAGTTTAAATATCGGTTAGAATAACAGATTGAAATTAAGAATGAAAGAAATATTAAATAAACAATTGGTAAATAACTCTATAAATATATTATAGTGAACATCTGTTCCACCTGAATCTCTGAATAAATGGAGTAACTAAAACAATGGAAAAATGAAACCCAAGGAATAATTTATTGCACAGAGTAGGAAAAACTAAATTCTACAAATAATTTATGAAAAGTGATATTACATGGAAGTAAAATTTCATAATAGATTAATATCAGCACGAGGATTCGGATGATAGATGTAGCTACTTATTAAAAAATGTGGGTCTTTAAATTCGATTTAGTACAAAAAAAACATTACTATTTTGATAATTGTGAAATCATTATTCCATGGCCATGCATTTTCTTTTAGGATAATATATGTGTGTTTTTCCACTTTGGATAACACTTTATGCTGTCAAACGGAAAACTGTCGCCAAGAGTCCTGTGTGCCAAAAGAGACTTTATGTAATTTTTTTTTCTTTAATATATTTATTGTTATGCTACATAGTAGATTTTCTTCTATTATATATTCTTAGTCAAGCATTATAAAATTGACCCGGTATTAAACTTATGCTAGAATAGAAAATATGCCTTATTTGTTAAATAATTACTTGAGCCCGTATTTTTATTATGAAATGCTAGGAGAGTGTGAATATGAAAGATGTTTTAAAAATATTACTATGCTAATAGTTTTAAAATGAAATTTACATGTTTATTTAATTCAAATATATTTTAAGTATTTGATTAGTATGCCCTAGAGAAAGTCAGTTTAGTTAATATGCGTATTTAAAAAGTAATTGATTCCCACTTCTTAGTCTATAGAATTAACATTTAAATAAATTTTATCCTTAAATTGTATTAGAATAATCGGTTCATACATCAATAATATGATACCCTTCTATTTTGTGAGAGTGAAAATAATCTTTTTATGTTTGAGGTGAATTTAGTTCTTCCCACCTCAAAGACTCACATGAAGCATAGCTCTCTCGCGATTAAATATATTTATATATGAAGATAATGAGAATATCAAGGATATATTCCCAGCTCCATCATTATTAGTTTGCTTCCTGAGAAAAAAATATTTTTATATGGTTGTAGAATGTGATGACCTTAGAATACCCTCTTTTATAGGTGCAGTGACAATTCCTCACATACTTTATAGCATCAGGTAGAAATCACTCTTAGGTTTTTTGTTATCACCTAGAAGTTGTTTATTAATTTATTTTATCTTACGCAAGTTTTATTATTATTTTCCAGGTATAGATAATTTATTGTTTACTGTTTATTAGGTCATTAAGCATCAGTTAAGCATAGTTATTTGCTTAGTGAATAATTTATACAATCATATTTTATAAATTGATGTACTGTGTAGCTGAACTTAGCTCTACCTTGTTAGCGAACTGATAACTATTCAAAATTGAAAGTTTATAATTCGAACTCAGGCAAGCAATGCACATCATATCCGTTTCATGCTGAAGCAAATTACCACTGTACAAGTAAGGCAATGTTAGAAAAACTCATGTTGTTGCCATAGTATACAACATATATGTGTGCACGTAAATATAACCTCTTAATGAATAGACAATCAGCTAATATAAAAACAACAAAATTGTGGAAAATTTGAATGGATTAAATGATGGGTAGTATAAGTTTTTTATTTTGTGTAGATTTGTATTAATGGTTGATAAAGATTGTCAGTGATACAATCGAAAGTAAAATTTGAGTACTGCGTTAAATCAATTTGTTTGAATTATTATATGAATTAAAAATGCAGACATTTAATGGTTATATATATATATATATATATATATTGGTATATCAATATTTTAGATTTAGCTGTTATGAGATGTGGGTTCTAAATGTTTATCACAGAGGGCATAGAAAAAAAATTATTAATGTTTGGGTTGAATTTGAACTTTTTTATGTCAGATGGTATGGACTAGAAATATTGTCATTTATATATTAACAGCAATAATTATAAAGCTTGTCAAAAGTATATTCGATCTATTTAATGTTTTTTCTTTATTATAGTGTCTTTTATAATATAAATAATAGCATGGTATCATATATATATATATGAAGTTTAAGATAAAAGCAAATGCAATTAGGGTAATGAAAATTAGTTATGCTCTTAAAAATCTTATAAAAGTACAATTATAAAAATTTAATGAAGTTTCATTAAATTTATATTTTTGGGTCTATAGAAACTAAATTAGAGAAATAAATTATATAGTGATTTGTTTGAAGTATAACTTTACATAAATCTGAAATTTGACGAATTAGAGCAAAATTGATTTAAGGACTTATTGATATTTATTTAAATGAGTAAAAGTGGAATTTTTCGAAGAATCAGATTATAAACTTATTCACGTGAAAACGAGTAAATAAAAAATAATAACAATAATTTAAAAAAATATATTCATCATGTTTTTTTTATATGTGTACAGTTTTTATAGATATAACAGATTATAATAAAGTAATTATATAAATAAATGTTATATTTAAAAAAAAAATAGCTCAGAATTTTAATTACATTTTGATTGATTGAATAAAATTGGTCTGTATTTTGTTACATACTCTAAGGTGTTTGTAATTGACATTTAAATAGTATATCCAAGATGTATAATCTTTGATGAGTGTCATTTCCAGCCACTATATACATAATATAAAAAGTGTCACAGTAGCAACATCTCTAGCAAATAAATAATAATCTATAGATGAATTAACTTTATTAAATTTTATTTTCTTCAATGATGGGAAATTATACATGGATTTAGACTTATTGTATAAAGTTTTAATTTCCACTAATCCATAGTAAAATAATCTTTAATTTTCAAACAAGTTATTTCACAATTATTTCGAAAGAAGCAACAAATTATATGATTGTTGTTATAATGAATATCTCATAAGCAATTTTCCAAAACTCTAATAATAATTAATAACAATAAATTGGATTTTCGTTGAAATCATATTTAGTGATAATCTTTGACGTTATCCATTCATTTTAGTTCAAGAAGAGCTACCTAAAATACCTAGAACAAATTTGTCTACTTAGTCATTCTGTAGATGACGATATAAAATTTGCTATTTTAAAATGTAGTTAGACCGAATTTTGGCTGCGCTAGAGTTTTACAGTTTTACAAAGAATGACTAAATTTTTTCCAAGAGGTTGATCAGTTAGTATCTTAATTACCCACCATTACTCACAAATCGTTTCTCTTTTAAATTATTCCAGGAAAAAAAAGTTCATTGCCATGGCAATACAGATGAATAGATGCTTAAAATTATCTGGCTTTATTTTGAATTGTAGCTTTTGGAGACTTTGGAGAAAATGAAAAAAAAAATAACCATACACTCATTTATTTTAAATAAGTGGGTAATTTATAACGTTCTTTTTAAAAGTTCTCAGATATATGTTTAAATATTTTTTTCTAATAATATATTTTAAGTAAACAAGATAAAAATAATTGACTAGTTTTACATTTACAACTTTAAAGTTTAAGCATAAAGCATTTTCATACAGACACATATATTTAAAATAGACTATTAGCTTTACTATATTAACTAAATGTAATCTCAATTGTGATTGTCGTAATGTAGTTTTTGTAGAGACTGTTTTAAATTTTCTGTTTTATTATTTTTCATTTATTGTGTTCTATTGTCTATTTCTTTATATAAGATCAATTTTAAGTATGACTGTTTTCTATTTGTACATAAAAATTCAACTGTGTATTTTACCAAAAAGGAAGTAATAGAATGACATATTTTATATATACATTGATTTATTGCTACATTTTCATTAATTTACATAATCTGCTGAGAAATATTTTCTAAAAAATTATATATTCTTTTACACCCGTACTTTGAGAGACTTTTAACTTTCATTTTTGATAATATTATCTGCTATCTGATTAATAATAGTGGTAGATTTATTTTGACTAATAAATAAATTATATATATATATATATGATCACTAGATGGAGCTTTACCAATAGCCCACTATCAAGCTTTGTTTACATAAATTCTGAGAGAGATAGAATTCAATATCTCTTTCAAATTGTCTCCAACCTTTAAACCATGGTTTCGAGCTAGTTGTTTCACATCAGTAAAGGGTAGTCTTCTCTTTATTGATGTGATCCAACTAGCTCGAAACCATGGTTTAAAGATTGGAGACAATTTGAAAGAGATATTGAATTCTATCTCTCTCAGAGTTTATGTAAACAAAGCTTGATAGTGGGCTATTGGTAAAGCTCCATCTAGTGATCATAAAATACAAACTATGAGCAAGTTAACAAAATTTATAACTTATTTTGTTTACCATATATATATATATATATATATATATATATATATATATATATATATATATGACTATATAAGCTATTGAGCTTAGATTGAAAATATTTTTTGTGTTTTCAATTTCATTCTCATAGTTTTATAGTTAAGTAGAGATAAAAGGTGGTTGCTAGAGGGTTGCATTAGATCCTAAGATCTAGATGCAGTGCTCTCAGATCCAAAGCTCCTCACTGACGAAGGCCACAAGCCAGAAACTAGTCTGGGGATATTGGATGAGTAGGCATTAGATAGGGATTTTATGCACAAGCCTTCTGGCATCCATTGATTACTCTGTTTAGCATAGGTGGCAATACTGTATGGAGAGTTTTGCTCAGTTTATATATATATATATATATATATATATATATTGATATATATATATATTGTACACTTATAATTGGTACTGATAGGTAGAGTTTAGGAAATAGTGATATTTAACAAAAAAAAAATTTGAGTTCTTTTCTAATATATTATTTTAATGTTACAAATAGTAGGCTTCAAACTTAGCAGATAAGAGTTTATAAAAGTAGATTAGGTAGTTTGGACTCGTTGTTAGGTGAATTTAATAAAAAATGATACAATAAAATATTTAAAATATATTATTTTTTATTTATTCTAATTTAAAATACTACAGAGATAGGGTAGAAATAAATTAGCAGTAAATATTTTATATTATAGTTAAAATAATTAATTTGCTTAAAATATTATTTAAAATGATTAAGTTAATTTAATATTATTTTAAAAATGTGCTTAAGGTGTCACATGATAAAATGTGAGTGTGTACTTTCAGAAAGTTAGGGAAGGAAAACTTTGGTTTTGGCATGCTAACCAAAGTTTGATAAAATAAAGTGTGGCAAAATTGTCAGATTAGAGATAATATTTGGAAAAATAGTATTTAAACTTATTATTTTATTTAATTGTAATAATTTATTTTGAAAATTAATGTCGGGTTATTTAAATGTTTAAATTTGTTTTAATAAGAATATTAAATTTTTAGGAGAAAATATTTAATAATTGAGGCATTAAATAATTAAAAAAAAATTTAATATTGATGACTCATAATTTTAAAACTTAATTTTAAAAGTCATTTAATGCAGATAAGTAAATTAGTAGTTTTGTGCAAGTAGTCTTCACCAATGAAATCATTAGATTAACATGGGCATAAAAAACAAAATTGAGATCAGTCTAGACATTTCTGACTTCTTTTTCTATCTTCTACAAATTCTAAATAGATTCTAGTATTTTACATTTTAGTTTGGAACTTATTAACCCTATTTATTTTATATTATTATAATGATAATTTATTGTAATTTTATTGTTTTGTTTAAAAGTGTTGTGAAAATTATAACTAGGATAATTAATTTAAAATGAATCACTAAAAGCAAGTTTCCTATCGGTTTTTATTTTTTAAACTTAACTCAAGACATTCAATAATATACAGAATGTGATAGTGACTACATGGGTATTGTGGAAGATGAATACCAAATGCCAGTATAATTTTTGCAACAAACCAGGAGTGAATTCACATAAGAACTATGTAATTTTTTAACTATATGCCTAGTATTACTGACTGTTTATTTAAAATGAATTTATTATATTATGATGCAGTTAATTTACTCTTAATGATAGAAAGAAAACAGATATTCATTAAGAATTTTATTTTAAATATTAAAGTTGTAAGGAGGAGAAAATTAAGATGAGCAACTATGTTTTATAATTGAACTTAAAATGTTTGATGGAATGGAGAATACCTATTTTTGATAACATATAATTGATATTACTAGTTTGTATTTGAATTGTCTTTAAAAAAATCAAAATGAATTTATATTTTAAGAACAATGGATTTGAAGACATATTAAAAGAAATGATTTGAATTTTGTTTTATATACTTGAAAACAATTTGCTATTGAAATCGATAAATGGATTATATTACAATATAATTTATTTAAAAATAAAAAAACAAATTTGTATTTTAAGAGGATTAAAATTATATTCATGAATAAATACCTAAATAATATATATTGTCTTTACCTGAAACATATTTAATGACAAAATACATGCTTAAAAGATATAAAAGTTGTACTGGCTTAAAAAAACAAAATAATTATTTAAATTTATGATTATATGTCTGCTATTGAATATATCAAATGAATACATTATATTTTCTAATTTCTGCTATTAATAATTTTGCCAATGAAAATGTAAACATTATATAACTTATAATCACTGTAATAAATACTTGCTTTATACAATGGCTGAAAAGCTTACATAAAGATTATATCTTAAAAATGGATTTTTAAACTGTTATTCTACATGGATATTAAATCTTTGGATAAAATTTCAGAAAATGACAGAATAAATATTTTATCTTATAGGATATTAATATTTACTATGGATTATTTTACATTGATTTGGATTTAAAAATTAATATTTGTATTTTTTTATGTGGTGCCAAGAGGAAAAATAACTGTGCACAATACTGTTCAGCTGTAACCAACCAATGGGGAAGTTACTTGACAAGCAAATACTAGTTGTGCAATTTAACTTACAAGTAAGAAAGAGAAAAATAATCCTATCGTAAATTTATTTATTTTTTGTATTAAGTTTTAAAATTACATTTTTAAAGTTTACCATTATTTATTTTAAACCGAACTTATTATGATATAGTTTTAAGATAAAATACCAAAAATATTATGTTTAAAAAAACAAATGATTATTCAGAAAGCTATTTCAATCGTAATTTTTCTTTGAATGAATGGTTTTGGAGAAGTGGATCACCATAAATGGTCTCCTCTGTATAATGGAATCATTTTTTAATTTTTATTGTTATTTAAATTATATTATTGCTTGCTAATTTGTTTCTTTCATTTTATTTAAGAACAGATATATTTTAATTAATATTTTTTAGATTTATATTATACGTTGCTTGAATTTAATGTTAAATAATGGAAGAATAAACCAACTATGGTATGTATTTTATAAAAGAGTTGATAAATGCATATGAATGTTTGAAAGCATATAATATTTTCCTAAATATTTGCTTAAAATGTGAACACTTGAATATGTGTAATTTATATAGCGTTATCTAATTATTAAAATGTTACTTTAATGAATGGTATTTATTGGAATATAAGAACATTGTATAGATTTCTACATTATATCATATTAAATAAAGAAAATGTATAGTACTCATGAAGAGCATAAAACGTTTCTAGCACATTGCAATGAATTTAGTTTGTTTGTGTTTTTTTATGTATTGTTTTTTAGGAATTATTTTTTAAAATGTTGTTGATATATTATTTTTGTGATGTTAAATTAGTTATACAGTGGGGGAAAATATTGATAGCGATAGGGGAAGTAATAATATTCTTGTAAAATCCTAAGTACTGAGGTCATGCCAAAAATTGTTATTGGAGAATGTTTTGTTTTGAAATTGTTGAAGTATACAGATAAAATAAGACTGTTTATTTTTATGGACAGTCCCATTTATTCTATGTCTATAAGTGCTATACTAGAGCCATGACTTAATATTAGGTGCCTGATGAATACAGACCAACTATTTTGATTTGCACTGTGCCCATGCTAATATTATCTTATTTTTGAACATTATCATTATTATTCCATGCCCTACACTTTAATTGCTATCTATCACCACTAATAGTTTAAGTTTGAAAAGTAATGCCTGAATCATTTTGGAGTAGTTAATTTTTAAGAGGGCAAGATAAAGTATATAAAGATTTCCTTCAAATGATGTTGAGATGCTTAATAATTACCATAATGTGTAATATGAGAGAAGAATAATTGAAGTGTACAAAATAATTTCTTATTATAATAAGATGCATATTCAAATGAGTGAAAGTGAGACAAATGGAAAGGAGAGAGATTGTCAGAATGAGAATAAAATAAGTTCAAGCAATATTACTTATGGTTAGTTTTTTTTTTTCAAATTTAATTATTGGACTTACATTTAGTTAAATTATATATATTAGGGCTATAACCATAAGATAATGCACCTAAAATGTGACAGTAGGGATCTCTACAAATCTAAACACAAGATTAACGATTTTAAAAGACAAGAGCGGCCACTTGTTATCTTAGACCTAAATTTTTAAACATATAGGTGAATCTAAAGCATTTTGATTTGACAGTGCAAAGCTATTAACTACTTTACTGATTAAGACCACAATTTCTATACAAACTAACATATGTGAAATATTTCGATTTACAATGAGTCAGTATGAAGTTCTTATAATTAGAAATCTTTTAAACAATTTAAAGTTGTAATTAATAATTTGTAAAGCACATACCCATTAATACTCATTACATATATTTTAAATCCATGGTCTTATGATTAAAGCCTTAATATATATTACTTATATAATGAGTATGCACTTTACATATTATTTAGTTAAGTTATAAATTTATAAAACTTCTTCCCAAATATTTTTCTAGCACAATAGTTAAGTAATTTTCTAGAGGGAGATATTTATACTTTATTTTAAATTATTTCTGATAGTCAACCATTGGAATGACACTTTGTTAAATTGAAAAGAAAATTTTAAATAATTGCTCTTTAATTTTTTATTTATATTTAAAAAAATGCTTTTAAAGTGTAAATCTGCATTGATGTATTTACATCATAAATAATTTATCTTATGATAAAATAAACATGATATTAAGTTTTGATTTATAAAATTAAACCATTTTCCCATTCCCAATATAAATAATAAAACCCTATTTTATTAAATGAACATTATAAAACTATTTAACTATCCCCAATATAAAGTATAGAACACTATTTTATTAAATGAACATTATAAAAAGTTAGAGGTTAGAGTAGAATGAAGCCTGTCCATTAAATTGTGAAAATTTGCTATCTTAATATAAAACTGAGTACTGTCAAGCATTGGTTGTTGAGAGGTCAGTGATGGATGCTTTACAAGAAGTTGTCCCGGGTTAGTGGGTTCACTTCCCGGCTGATGCTATTACACATGAAGAAAAAAAACCTGAGTACTGATTATATATATATATATATATATATATATATATATATGATATATATATATATATGTGGGAGATGATAATCTGGACCAACTGATGAGTGCTGGTTTAGCATAAAATACTAATATTGGTGAATATTTTTTTTTTTTTTACATTTGTGTGGTAATGTATATCAGTTGTATGAGATAGTGTGGATAGTTGGTGGGTGCTTGAAAGTCTGAGTTCAAATCCCCTATATTTATAATTAAGCTCCAGGTTTGTAAAGATGCCTGGTTTTAAAATATTTAAATGAACATTATGTATATCATAAGTGTTCTAACTTTTCATTTATTTTATTGTATTTTCTTTGAAAATATCCAGAATGAAGGCTATTCTTATTTTATTCCTTATGTTTATATGTCATATTTTTGTAAATATTTCTTTTATTTATGCTAAATAATATTAATATACATTTTACTTTGTAAATATTTTAATTTATTTTGTTATAAAACTATTGTTAACTTATAAAATAAATTTGTGAATTGTTTTTCTAAAATTTACTTTAGTGAAGTTAATATTAGGGTATGAGCACAGACTTTCACATGACCCACCACTCTCCACTCCATCTAATAACACTGATACACTTAAACACGTATATGTTGAAAAGATAAATAATCACCAATATACGTATTTCATGCTATACCAGCAATCATCAGTTGGTCCAGATTATCATCTCTACACATATATACTATAAGTGCTCAGATATATATTAAGATAGACAATCCTCATACTTAAATGGACAGGCTTCAATCTACTCCATACTCCAACTCTTCAACCGTCCATCCAATTGAAAATCTTAATATATATCTGAGCACTTATAGTATATATGTGTAGAGATGATAATCTGGACCAACTGATGATTGCTGGTTTAGCATGAAATACGTATATTGGTGATTATTTATCTTTTCAACATATATGTGTTTAAGTGTATCAGTGTTATTAGATGGAGTGGAGAGTGGTGGGTCATGTGAAAGTCTGTGCTCATACCCTAATATTACACACACACACACACATATATATATATATATATATATATAGACACAGGTATAAATAAGCCTGTCTTTCATTTAGTGAAGTTGTGATTTATTTGCACATTGCTTAATCATTTTCCACATTGTATGCATGATCCACAGTAAATTAATAATTTAAAATATTATTTATTTAGCACATGATCCTTAATGATTTTTTAGACATTATTTCATTACATTTGATTAAGTAACCAAATAGATTTCTATTATTGTCTGAAATGATCTGATCATTATTAATCATTTTAAACTGATACAATACCAATAAGAGATACGTGATATTGGCACAATATTAGAATATATTATATATATTTTGTTAAGAATGCCACATTAAACATGGGAAAATGATACAATGTATTTACTTAAAATTTATTATATATATATTTTATTTTATTCCTGAATTTTAACCATTAGCTAGATTGTTGTATTGAGAGTCATGAAGATGTTTACTTGCTTATTGTTATTATTTTGATAAAAATAGTTAAATGTCATATAAAATCCCATATCATATTTGACTACAGGATATTAACTAGTTGATTTATTTTATTAATTTGTTAAGAGATGAACCTGAGATGATTATCATTATTATTACTATTATTATGACTATTATTAGTATTATGATTTCTTTTATTACTATTATTATTAGTGTTATTTTGGAAGATTGTACATTTCTTATTGAGAGACGGTGAATAGAGTTATTAATTAATATTTTAATAAAGGAATATCAAATAGTTTTATTATTATTTTAGTAAATAATACATAAATTATATTTAGGATTATTAAATGTGTATTCTAAAGACATAATAGTATTACATAGCAGTTTTATTATATGAGGTTGGTGGGGTAATGTTTTTACGCCATTGAGGATGTATCTTTTGGGATATATTCTCAATGTTTAGCCTTCTGTATCTCACTGAACGTCTCATATTAGGAGATTTATAATTATATTTATTAATTATTAAGAATCTAAGTGTTGTAATATTTATTATAATATTTAGTGAGTAAAAAAATATTATTTTATTAGACATTATATCTTGAGCTAGTCTGTACGTTATATTATTTAAATAGTTATCATTTATGCAACTTAATTATAATACATTATTGTTATCTCAGCCGATTCTTTTGTTTTGTAGTATTCCATTAAGGAAGGGGACAATATATATAATTACAATAGTAAATATAAAATTATAGTTATTCTTTTCTTCAGGAAAATTTTTCCTTTGCTTTACATTTATTTATAACAAACACATAAATAAATTATTAATACTCAGTACTAAAGTTAAAACTACCATTTCTATTATTTTTACAAAGTTAGGATTTAGAAATTTGGAATAAATCGTTTTTAAGGGTTGGGAAAAAGAGAAAAAAATGTTCCTCTCCTCTACTAATTTAGATTTTAGAGATGTATACAATTTTCTCTATTATTTTTAACTTCTTGTCATTTAACTTTATAACTATCTTACTATTTTTACTAATATTGTTTTCTTTCATTTAAAGATAATTTCTACGATATGTTAGGATGTGTGAAATTATTGTTTGTACTAAACGTGGTATGGGCTGCAAGCTTCATGCATTATAAATACTTCACATCCTCTCAGATGCTATTAGCAAAAATACTTTTTTTCTGACCCGTCTTTTATATTGGATAGATTACTCACATAAATTTGAAAAATTTTAAACATATGATTTTGTGAGTTGTTAATTTGCAATGTTTGAATTAGTCATAATCACCAATTTAAAAGAGTGTGACTATTGCTTGACTTGGAAAATGCATTTGTTATTCGTTTTCTTTAAAATAATTATATCTTGATTAATATCATTTTCATGATTGATTCCTTCAACAATAGATGGTAACAAGATTTTTATTAGTAAAGATTTGTATTGTCCAAACTGTAATCTTATAGATGCTAAGTTGGTTGACTTATTTATAGTGATATTAATATAGCCTATTGCTTCTTTGTTTATTAACCCAATATTTGTGGTTTCCTGTCAGATAAACTTGAAAAATGCACTGTTCACATATGATTCTCTCTCATGGGTTAGATTGAGGCTTTCATATGAAACTCATTATATACTTGATATTTTGTTTTGCAACATATTTCTACCATGTATTGGAAATAAATGTGATGTAATGGTCTGCCAGGATTTATTGGCATTTTCCTACAAGTAAAAATTAATAAGATACCTGATAACATTTTGGTGTCAGTTTTGATTACTGAGTAAGCAGCCATTTAATTGGAGAATACATTGGAAGCTACTAGAAACAAATATGTCCTTATTTAATAGTGGAAAATGTCCATAGAAATCTATGACCCATAGTTTATTAGGCTTCTTTGATAGAATAGGCTGTAGTGTTTCTGCATATGACTTGTTGGTATGTTTGGACTTCAAGCATGTTTCACAGTATTTGAGTCATTTCATAATAGATGAGCACATATTGGGCCAATAAAACCATCTCCTAATTGTGCACAATTTACTATTAGATTTCTTCATCTTATATATAAAAACATTTTGTGATATCCTGTATCTTTTTTTACTTTGGTAACTCTGTGCCTGTTATTGTTGAAATCAAATTGGCTAGACAACATGGTAATATTTTATGTAATTTCTCACTGTTTTACTGTAATGTGAGATAGTTCTCATATTTTTAAATTAGTGAGAATAATATTGAATTCCAATAAAAATGGCATACATTTTGAAATTACCAGACAACAACTAAGTTCTCCTTTCATGTGGATGAGTAGGGTAATTCACGTTCTTTCAAAATGCTCTTATATAGCTTTTGTAAATCAAGTTGGTGCATAACTACTTCCAACCCACACACATTGCTATCAGTCTGAATGTAAAGTATTTCATTATATTAGAGTATGGTAGCATTTAATTTTTCAAAAATTTGGATATGATAACATTTGAATATCTGAGTATAAATCTCATCCCAACTCCATTTCTTATATTTTTCTATAATCTGGATAGATGACAGTATCATTAGCAAAGTTTTTATGGAACTTATAGTAGTAATTTCATATATCTATAAATGATATTAACTGTTTTTAATGTTTTGTGAACTATGTCTGGCTGAAATTTTATTAAAATGTAGTTTGTTCCAAGGGCTGCTACTATATGTCCTAT
The DNA here is from genome assembly GCA_028023455.1 of Epiperipatus broadwayi. Taxonomy (NCBI): domain Eukaryota; kingdom Metazoa; phylum Onychophora; class Udeonychophora; order Euonychophora; family Peripatidae; genus Epiperipatus; species Epiperipatus broadwayi. The sequence goes on along the minus strand of JAQFVV010000284.1, from coordinate 1,050,881 downwards.
GAAATTAATTTGTTTTGCAGAAATCCTACATTTTTCTAAGTTGATTTTCATATTATGAGCATTATATTTCCTAAAAAAATTTCAAAGTGTATAAAATGATCTTAAATGTTAGGAAAAGGAGGAAAAATATTACCAGCATATATGGTGAAGATGATTCCTCTGATAGTATCTTGCCCAGGCATCTAATTAGATGGCTCTGATAATGTCCAATCCAAATGGCATCATCTCAAAGCCATACAATTTTCATTTATACCTAAAGGCAACATATTTTAATCTTCAGAATGGATGGCTATTTGTCAGTAACTGGATGAAAAATGAGAAGTGGTTAAAATTGTTTTGTGATTAAACCTAACTAGCAGCTCAAATACTTATGGAAAGATGTCAGATTCAGTGAGGGTTACCTCGTTGAGAAAACCGGCATCTAAACCAATTGTCATTGATATATTTTTTTGCAGACTATTATGAAGGGATTAATATGGGAAAATGCACTATTTCTAATGGTACACCATTTCATCATTTTATTGATGTGTACTAAACCTCAGCCTTGCATTACTACAGGTTTGAGTAAACTCTATCTTTAAATGATTCATCACATTTCAGCTGAGCATGGTAAACATGTCCTTTAATGATTCCTGATATTCTTGAGAATATAATCTTATAAGTAGATATTGATATTTTTTCCTATGATCTAAATTTAAAACATCAGTATTTCAATTTCACATTATTTCATTGGGTGTATTTTGTAAACATAGCTAATTTATTAACTGTTAAAAATATTGTTAAAATTATATGCTTCAGCTTTACACATAAAATTTTGAACTTTTTTTAAGAACATTAAGTTATTAAAGTTAAAACTAAACAAAATTGTAATAGAAATGATAAACTTTACGATCTTAATTGATTATACACACACACACACATATATATATATATATGGTTTTATTTTCGATTATAAGAATGAGAAAATATTACAAAGTGAAAGAAACAATAATAAAAAGAAACTAAAGGAAGCCATGTTAATGTATTAATGGAAGCATGATTTAATAAACAGACATGCAGCAAACATAAAAATTAATGAAATGTAGGAAGGTTAGACATTGAAAGTATTAGTTGACAAAGACTACAAAGCTAGGCAAAAGCACTCTTATGTGGATATATAGTTTTTTAAAGTTGTACTTTATTTATATTTAGGTTACTGTATTTATAAATATTTATTTACAAGATTACATATATAACATCGAAGAAAAGCAGATATCAAATAATATATATATATTGTCTTTCCCCTGAACTGAATATAATCAATTTAATAGACAACATAATTAAATTAATTATTTATTTCCATCAAACTGACTTTCATTCAAAATTGAACCTTATCAAGATGTTACAATAATTCAAAAAATGTCACATGATTTACATATCATCTAGAATACCCTCTATTGGCCAATCCCAACCCTAAAAAATGTTTCATACTTTCCAATTTTTATTTAATACTCATTTTCCTCCCAACTTTATTGAACCTTGCAGTAAATTCATATATTTCTCTTTATTTTCTTGTATATACATTGTCTCATACAATTTCCTTTCTTTATAATTTCTACAACATTTGATCACCTCAAAACATTTTTCACATTTCATAATATGCCATGTTTCTAAAAAAAGGGCATATATATATATATATATATATATATGGGTACAGTTTAAAAAGTATAATTGCAATTTATAATGTCATAATTAACAATTTGTTAGTCTGCATTCAGAACAGATTATATTTACTTCTTTAAATGAGGTTTATTTAAATTTCTTTGTATCAATAATTTCAATTTCTGTGGTCAAGATGCAATATTTAGTATCTATATAAATATATTGGACCATAAATTAACATGGGATTCCAGATTTATTGTTAAAAGGAGGTTACCTTGACAACAGTTTGATTGTTATCTACATTAGAATTGTCTGTGTTGATGAGTTTATATATATATATATATATATATATATATATATATATATATATATATATATATATATATATATATATATATATATATATATATGAAATACCTCTAAACTTCCTTTAGAACAATATTCTGTTACAATGCCTAAGTAAGGAGGATCAATACATGCACCAATGAAGCGAACCAAATTTGGATGATTGCATTCAGCCATCTAATAAAAAAAGAGTATAATTATGAATTTTCATGCTATCTAGAATTAGTATAGCTTCATTTATCATTTAAAGCCCATATTATATATAAATTAAGTAAAAATATAAAAATTAAAAACAAGAATATAAGTATAATTATATACAATATATAGAATAGAAAGATATTTGTAGATGTGGTGTCAAAGTTACAAATTATTTGTTAAATTACTATTTATGTTGACACTTTTATGTAGTTATGGTATCTTAATATTTGCTGCATTTGTTAGAGAAAGTAAAAATTTTGATTTATTAAACATAAAATCATTATTTGCAATAAATGAGATTATTTTTAGTGTGTGATGTAGGGCTTTAGTTATAGTTTGTTCTATATCTTATTATTTGTTAAAATTAAAATTAGTGATTTATGGGATTTGAATTGATGATGTTTGCTCTATGATTTTTGAATTTAACAGGAGTTGAGGAGGGATAATTATTTAACTGAAGATTGAAATATTGTATATAATATTAATTACCACTATTATATTTATTATTTTATGTTACATATATATATATAAATTTATGCTTAATTTATTTACATAATTTTAAATAAGAGAATAAATTAACTTGATCTAATATATATATATAGTAACGGTAAGTATATACACATGTTGCTTAAGTGTGTGTGTGTATATACGAGTTACATAATTTACTTATTATTTAAAAAAATCATAATTAATAGTTTGGGAAAGTAAAAGTTAAAATAGAAAGAAAATATTAGAAATAAGTTAGAAACTAGTTAGTAATTATAACTTATCTTTCTTTTATATATTTTTATTTTATTTTGTATAATCGTATCACTAATACTCTTTTTTTTAGTTTAAAAAAAGTTTTTTTATGATTAATTAAAATAATTCATACAAAACTAATCAGGCTCTGGTGATTAAGATTCCAGATTGATTAGTTGAATAATATAGCTAATCAAAGAGTAATTAAAATAGAAAAACCAGAAAATAAAGAAATGTAAATATTAATTAAAATAATTTAAAAATAAAATGTATTGATAAAGTCATTAAAACTCGAACAATGGTGGGCTCAGAGTAGTCAAGCATTGTTAGCCAAGATGTCATCGCAGCAACCTTGCAAGCAAGTAGTTGTTTGCAGATGGTTGTGGGTTTGCCTCCTGGCCGATGCTATGACATATAAAAAAGGTGGGGTCAGAGCAGTATAAAAAGCTGACATTCTCTATTGTCAGATTATTAGATTATTAGCTTATTAGATTATTATCCTATTGAATTATTAAAGAGAAATAAGTAGCTAAAACCAAATGCTGGTGTACAGCCATTTTCCTCTGCCGATCTCCTGTGTGCCATTAGACAAATGCCATGGTAGTCTACTCTGACTCGCCTTCTGCCAATGTTTCAACATGTCCCACCAATTCAAGTGAACCAGACATACCAGAGGACAAGTAATCAAGAAGCTTCATTTATGTTACAAATATGTTCACTGAGAATCTGAGTGGATCCTGAGAAAAGGGTGATCACCCACATACAAAAACCAAGTACTGGGTGTAACCCACTTATGGACACCAAAGGCTGTATTGAAGCCACTTATGGACACCAAAGGATGTATTCAAGCCACTCATGGAAAACAAAGATTGTGTAAACTGCTTATGGAAATCAGAGGTGGTGTTTAAATCACATATATACTACAGAAACTGTGCTGTACTTATCCTGGGTAAATATTCATTGATGTCATTATTAAAACTTTTAAATTTTATCTGGAATAAAACTTTATATATCACTCATAAGCATGCATATTTGTTAAATGTATAATATCTCTTATGTGTTTTATAGTTTTTTCTTCTTCTTCTTCATCTTCTTCTTCTTCTTCTTCTGCTTCTGCTTCTTCTTCTTATTATTATTATTACATTTATTATTATTATTATTACATTTATTATTATAATTATTATCTTTTAATAAACTTGTGTAAATTATTAATGTTGTTTTAAGACTCTCTCCATCCATCTAAGTAAGTGTGTAGCTGGTCACATGTTATGAACTAGTCATGGGTCAAGTGCTTGAAATGTGTTAATGACATTTCATGGGTTCCAGTGTACGTATTGAATAGCACCCTGGATTTAAACCCATTATAAATAATTCCCTTCAGGTGTTTCACATTTCATGCAGCTGGGGAGCTACCTCGGTCTGGAAAGGTGACTGTTGGTTTAATATTTTTATTAAATCTCAGTCTTATCGGGGGTGTGATTGATATGTAATTATTAACCACATTTACTCCTCTGCTTGAGTAAGGAGTCTCTGAAAAATCATATTGCAAATTATTATGATTTTTATAAAAATAAAATAATGAGTAATTAGACTTAGAATAAATAGTAGAAAGTTTAGAATGTATAGTATAACTAAATCCCATTACAATATATAAATAACAGTGTAGTCTATTTATAAATATTTTTTATTACATTAACCCTTTTCCCGCCTCCTATGAGGCTCCTCGTAGACATCTGATGTCACTCTAACTCTGCCAGTTCTTATGCTAAAAAATTCGTTTGATAGGTTTTGAATAGGTTTTTAAAAGTTCTGTAAGATGGTGCCCTCTTCCGATTTATTTTACAAGTAAAAAATAAAAAAAAAACGCATTTAAACCTAAACAAAGAAAGAACATCGTTTGTAATTGGTTGTTAGTGAGCTCTCAGCTGAAAAAGACATTCTGATTGGCTGGAAAGAACAAAGAAACCGCCTGATCAAAGAAAATAAAGAAAAACGCTGAGATTTTCATTTCGAATTTAATTTTAAGTATTAAAAAAATATAATTTCAGAAATTAAACTAGTTTTTTAAAAAATATACTAAAAAAACAAAATTATTTTCGAAAAATATTGAAGATTTTAGTAAAAATATTAAAGAAATATTTAAAAGAAATATTTACTTTTCTATAACGTAAAAGTCGACCTTTTTGTTTATATTATAGCTTTTATGTTGCCGAAATTGAATATTTTAGAATAAATAAATAGCAATTTATTTTTGAAAGAACTTTCATTCTCTTCATAACCTGAAAAATTAGTAATATACTTTTTATAAACGTATCTGAGTTGAATCTAATATTATAGGCGAATATGTTTTAACAATAGGCTTTGTCTTCAGTTTGTGAGTTGGCCAATTAAAAGATTTGATTTTTACCTCATACAACCAATAATATAATTAGCGGTTAAAAGGTTAAATTGGGTTTTCTCTTGACTAAAACTAAATCTTGGACTTGATTTTTGATATGCGTTATGATTGTTCTATTTAATATATATATATATATATGCTATTAACTGAAAGGAGACCCTTTGATTCCTCTTGGAGTCCTTAAAGGAACTGAGCAGGGCAAATTCCTAATGTCCACTCCATACGTTCTTGTCATTGCAGCTGTTATTACTATGTGATTATTCATATATGAACATGGATGGGCTGCTCACCAACATACATTAGCCAGCATGGTGAGTTTATTGGCTATTTACCTCTGAGTTTAAGATCAAGAAACACCATGGTCTTTCTTCTCAGTGCCTGCTAAGGCAGAATGAATGTTTGGGTAAATGATAAATATTTTTCCAATACATATATACAATTATGACAGACAAAAATAAAGCATGGCCCTTATTCCCAGGAGGCTGTAAAGTCACCAACCAAGGCAGCGGTTGGTGGTCGAAGGCGGAGGGTGCTAAGAATCCCCTGATTGTGGACCCAGGCTGCCATTTGATGACAACTTTTTATTTAGGTACTTACAATTGCAGATCACTTTCAAGTGAAGGAAGATTGCAAGAATTAGAAGAAGAATTGTCTTATATTAAATGGGACATTATTGGACTTTGTGAAGTTAGAAGAAAAGGTGAAGAAACAATTGATTTAAAAAGTGGACATATACTCTATTATAAAGGCACACATATTGGAAATACAAGTGGAGTAGGATTCATTATAAATAAAAAATGGAAGAACAATATTGTGGAGATTGATGGTGTATCGGACAGAGTTGCAAGATTAGTTATACAACTTAATAGAAGATACAAAATGCAGATAATTCAGGTTTATGCCCCAACAAGTTCTCATAGTGATGAAGTAGTAGAAGATTTTTATATGGATGTACAAAAGTCTTTTGATCAGAGTAAACAGCATTTTAAAATTGTTATGGGAGACTTTAATGCTAGAATTGGTAGACAAATGAAAGATGAAATTGCTGTAGGTAATTTTGGTTATGGTAATAGAAATGAGAGAGGACGTAGACTTGTGGAGTTTGCAGAAAAAGAAAAACTTTATATTATGAATTCATTTTTTGAGAAAAATGTTGAAAGGAAATGGACATGGAAGCATCCAAATGAAGATATAGCAGAATTGTATTATATTTTGACTAACAGGAAATACACATTTCAAGATTGTAATGTTCTTAATAAATTTAACACAGGAAGTGATCATCGATTAGTAAGGTGTAAGTAACGTGTTAATGTAAAACTAGAGAGACAAAAATTATTAAGAAAAACAATATTTACAGTTGATATTCCTAATCTTCAGAAACATTCTAATGAATTTAAATTAGAACTTACAAATAGGTTTCAAATGTTAGGAGATTTTGAACATGATTCAGATTTGAATGAAATTAATATGAAAATAACTGATACACTTTTAAAAACTGCAACAAAGATAGCTGGTAGAAAAAAGCAGCAATTGACTAATAAAATTTCTACTGAGACTAGAGAATTTATGAAGAAAAGAAGGAATATGAAGATATACAAAAATGATGTATTAAAAAAAATTGAATATCTCGAATTTTGTAAAATGGTACGGAAAAGAGTTGAAAATGATATAAGAAAGTATAACTGTGAAATAGCAAGGAAAGCTGTAGAAGAAAATAAGTTTCAAAGATGTTAAACAACATTTTGGTATTGGTAGGAAATTTATATCTGCAATAAGAAAAAAAGATGGAATTATTACTAAAAAGAGAGATGACATCATGAAATTGGTAGAAGATTTTTATCAAGAATTATATAGTAATAAAGAACAAGTACCTCCTATATCTATTACATCTTTCGAATTGTCCAGAATTTTAAATGAAGAAGTGAGACATGTAATTAAATGTATGAAGAAAGGAAAGGCTCCAGGAAATGATGGAATTATAATTGATATATTAAAAGAAGCAGGTGAAGAAATAGAAACAATTTTAGCAAAGTTATATACCAAATGTCTAAATGATAAAGATGTACTGGAAGATTGGAAGAATGCAGTAATAATATTAATATTTAAAAAAGGTGATGAAGAAGATATTAGAAATTACAGACCTATCAGCCTTTTATCAGTTTTATATAAAATTTTTACCAAGATAATTACAACTCGTCTACAGAGAACATTGGATTTCCACCAACCAAGAGAACAAGCTGGATTTAAAAGTGGTTTTAGTACAATAGATCATATCCAGGTATTGAGAGAAGTCATAGAAAGGACAAATGAATATGAGTTGTCATTATGTTTTGGATTTGTAGATTATGAAAAGGCATTCGATTCTATACACATTTCTTCAGTGATTAAAGCGTTGAATCATCAAGGTATAGATCCAGGATATTGTCATATTTTAAAGAATATTTATAAAAATGCAACAGCAACAATTAGATTACATAATGATACTGGAAAAATCAACATTGAGAAAGGTGTAAGACAAGGTGACTCCATATCTCCAAAACTTTTTACAGCAGTGCTGCAAGAAGTATTTTGTGGATTAAAATGGGAAACTAAAGGAATGAAAGTAAATGGAGAGTATTTAAGTCATTTAGATTGTGCAGATGATGCAGTTGTTTTTGCAAATAATGCTTCAGAGCTGCAGGAAATGTTGCAGGAGTTAGCAGATGAAAGTAGAAAAGTAGGACTAAAGATAAATGTTAAAAAGACTAAAGTAATGTTTAATCAATTTGCTCAAAATATGAAAATAAAGATGGATTATGAAGAATTAGAAGAAGTTAACAGTTACAAATACCTTGGTCAGATTTTTAATACAGATGGAAACATAATGGAGGAAATTAATCATAGAATTAAACTTGGCTGGAGTGCTTTTGGTAGAAATAACTTGATACTAAAAGGAAATATGCCTATGTGTTTGAAAAGAATGGTTTTTAACAAATGTATTTTACCAGTTCCTACTTATGGATCTGAGACTTGGACACTTAATAGAAGAGCAATACAGAGACTTCAGACCACTCAAAGGAGTATGGAGAGATGTATGTTGGGAGTAACAAGAAGAGATTTAAAATGCAATGTATGGGTAAGACAACAAACAGATGTTACTGACCTTATTGAAAAAATTAAAAGATTGAAATGGAGTTGGGCTGGACATATTGCTAGAAGAAATGATAGTAGATGGACAATTGAAATTTTAAACTGGATTCCAAGAGATTGTAAAAGACCCAGAAAGAGACCACATGTGAGGTGGATGGATGAAATAAGAAAATGTGCAGGAGTGTTGTGGAAAAGAGAAGCTAAAGGTCGGAGAAGATGGATTAAACTTGGAGAGACCTTCATCCTGCAGTGGATTGATAATGGTTGATGATGATATATATATCGAATTTGCTCACATTTAAAATTATATAAATAAACAAAGCATAATCACCAACAAATCCTGAAAGAAAAATACTGTCACATTGTTTTCTAATTGTATATTTACATTATATAACTCACTGGAAGGTACAAATATATTCATTTCTGTTACATGTACACACCATTCATGAAAGATAAATTTTGAAACATGGATATTTCATTTTTATTGTAATCTTACATTACAACAAATAATTCATAAAATCTATAATAATATCATAGTCATTCTGATTTAATTTATTTGAATCACAATGAAAAATGAAAGTAAAATTTAATTTATATATTTTTTGAGTTAATAGACACTAGACTTACTTTGTCAAATAATGATCAAATAATACTCTGTTATATTAGGCTTCTTCATCTTATGATTCACAAGTACAATTGCGTTTTTAAAAATAAAACTACTACACCAAATATCAAAATGAGACTATAGTAGGTTTGTTCATTTATTACATATCATCCATTGAAATAAATTGTGATTTTTCCAATGATATCCATGGAATTAAATGATTTTAAATAAGACAGGTTACTTTTTGAGGAAAAAAAAAAGCATAGTATTTTGTATATTGAATAAGCTTATTATATTATCGTGGTATTCATTAGTTTTTATTACAATATTTTAATATCGATGAAGGAGACAATAATTATTTTATTAGTTAAAGTGTCTTAAGTGAATCAAATATTTATAACATTTTAGTAATAGTATGATTATTAAATTTATTCTATAAAAGTGGTGGGTAATATTGACTTTATATTGGCTTTAGCAATTCTCATTATTGTAAAATGATGATACCCATAATATTTTGTAATTTTAATTATCATTCCATTTTATGTTCAGTAATTATTAAAGTAGAAAATATTAATTAATACTGAAAGTATTGCACACAAATTCTATATCAGTTTTTTTTGAATATATATATATATATATATATATATATATATATATATATATATATATATATATATATATCAGTCACAAGACACATGACTTATATAGCTTGCATTACTAATATGTAATATACAAAGAGCCTGCTAATAGCTCTAAACAAGCTTATTTATTTTTCTTTATTTACTTTTTATGATAAATGCTACAAAAGAAATTACATGAAGCTTTTATTTAAGATTGTCCCCAACTCTTGACCATTATAGATCTCTTCAGTGAAAAGCTAGGACATTAGATTCAAAATCTAACTCAAGCCAAGCATTTATCTAATTCTTATATATTAAGAAAAAGATCTCAATCTTCAGATAGCTACATGTCTTCAAATTCAGCTCTTTAACTAAAGAAACTATATGGGCCTGAACTAAATTCAGTGATCCCATATATTGGTAGGCCCAGCAATTTAATATAGCCAAAGTCCCAATAGCAAAAGTATAATATTAATAAAAATCAGTCATAAATCACATGACCTATATAGCTTGCATTACCAATATGTAATATATAAAGATCCTGCTAATAGCTTTAAACAAGCTTATTTATTTTATTTTTTTAATGATAAATGCTATAAAAGAAAGTACCTGAGAGAGTCAATTGAAATATTAAAGAGACCTACTGGTTTAAATAGGACTGTGAGATACAACATATTCCAGGCATATGGAAATCTCTCATTTTATCTATGTCGTCTAATATTGACTTTAAATTAATAGGTGATAAAACTAAGAGGAGTATACATTTTGATAAACCTCATATTTTGAATACTAAATAAACTATTTCAAGCTGATTCTCATGATTCATCTTGAACTCAGTCATGTTAAAATTTGAGATCAAACAAATTTTCTTGCAAGAGTTTACCTTGACAATGACAGATGCTAGTTTGTCAAAATATTGGTATATAATATAAAATAATACCTGGATTTATCCAAAATACTATATATATATATATATATATATAGTATTTATATATATATATATATATATATATATATAGTAAGAGATGGCTTACAACAAACCTTCACACCTGTTCCAGAGTATTTTTCACAATATTTGAATTCAGACCAAGTGTTAGGTAAATGGGGTGTCCTACATGCTTGCTTATACACATGTGGTGTATACATATATAGAAATACATATAAACTAATATGTTTGAGAAATTTATTCTTTTTTTTTATCTATTGTGAGAAAGCAAACAAATTCGTTTTATACATGGAGTATATATGTATATAAACATACATATTGAGAAATATGTTTGTCTATTTGTAGAAATTAATTGTTTTTCTGTTATTCATTTAATACCAGTAACTAATAATTAATTGACTTATAAGACAGACATGACAAAGGTCAAAATTTATATGAGGTCAAAATTGTTGCTAAATGATCATATTTGGAATAATGAAGATTAAATAAATAAATAAATAAATAAATAATAATAATAATAATAATAATAATAATAATAATAATAATAATAATAATAATAATAATAATAATAATAATAATAATAATAATAATAATAATAATAATAATAATAATAATTTGTCTTTTTTGTTAGTTTGTAATAATAGATTTTAGCTAGCATGAGGAAAACAGTATAGTGTTTACTTCACTTGTGATCTAACAACAGAACTGTCAGCACTAAGAAAAAAGACTTTTATTTCTTTTTTGTTTTAAAAAAAGAAAAGATAAATGTTAAGCATCTAAAAACAGTAAAATTTTAATATCAGTAGTTTCAAGATAATATAAAATCTTTATTTTGGATAGAAGGAAACTGGAAAGTTAAACTTCAATTTATAATTAGCAGGAATGAACTAATGACTTAATTTATTCTGCAAGCTAAAATTCATTATTATGGAAATGATGAAAAAAAAGTGAAACTACTAAGAATTAACCATTTTTTAATCTAGTTCAATATATAAACATATTGAAGCCATGTTATAAATAACAGTTTATACTAAAGGAATCATTACAATGTATTCAGGATAAAAAGCCAATACTGTAGGACCTACTAAAGCTAGCTTCGAAGTCATTATGAAATTAGGAAATTGTGAAATTATAAAATTTTAAAAGTTTCCATTAAAATGTCTGTTTTACAGAACACTGGTGTACATCAATTTTCCGTGGATTTATATACATTCAGAAAAAAGAATTTGTATGTTTTGGTTTTTGACCAAACAGCATGAAATATATGAATATTAATAGAATTGGTGAATATGAGCATTATACAGGGAGATTGACATTTAAATTTATAAACTCTTAGTGGGAGATAAAATGCTTGTTTTTCTCAGGATATACAGATATTTTCTTTTTTGATTCACATGATTATTATTTTTTTTGCTTTTATTATTGCTACTTGAAAGTATATGTATGGTAATTTTTTTATTGTGTATTCAAGATTTTTTTTAAAATTTGATCACCTGTAATTTAAAAGTGGGAGCCATGAATAGATGTGTCATATGTTGATGTATTGTAAAAAAGGAATCATAGTCAAATAATATGTATTATTTTTAATAAAAGTAAATTTACAGATTCCTCTGGAAATTCAACATTGATCCATCAAGGTGACCTCAAGTAAGGTTTTTATATATTTAACATTGAGGGCAAACTTTAGGACAAACAAAGCTATATTATTTACTAATAAGTTTTAATAATATTTAAATGCAATTTTGTTTTATTTCTGAGTACACAATTAACCCACTGAGTGAATGGACTTTTTCGTATCTATCATTATTCTTTACTATGATTTACACACACATATAGAGGGGAGTGGGACCATAAACCCTAGCCTAAAAATACCATTCTAATAATTACATTAATGGGGTAGTTTTAGAATTAGTGAACTCTCATTTTGCTTTTTTTTTGTTTTATGTATATTTTAATGAATTATATAATATAATTTTGTATATAATATACTTCAAATTATTTTGTTTCTGTTGTGTGAAGTATCAAAATGATAGAAAACTATTCTTGATAACTGAATATTTATTTATTTCATTATTTTTTTTTTGTTTGTAAATATTTATTATATATGTTGTTAATAACGTATTAAGTTGTTTAAACCCAACTGATCTCTGTTTGATTATCACCATCATCATTGTGCATTTATACCACTAGATGTTTGATCATCATTATCATCATTATAAATTTACACCATTAACGTTTTGGTGATCATCATCATCATTATGTATTGCTCTTATAAATGATTGATCATCATCATTATTTTCTATATCTACACTTATATATAATGGCTTATTTGGTTAATAATTTAGTAAGTCCATCCTGAAGAGAACTTACTACAAGAACTCTCTGAGTTTGAATTCTGTGGTGTAATGGGGCCTAAAAAGGGAGATGTATTCAATATGCATTAGTCTAGGTCATATTGAAATATTGTAAGTAAATTATGAGTTATTATACTAAAAGTAGATATGATTTAGAACTAGGCATTTCATTGTGACATCTTTAACATCCTATTCGAAGGCCTAGGTTTGACAGTAGTGAGATGCTCTCCCTTTGTTATATGCTATTCCTGATTCAATAACATCTGGCACTCCCAAATGGGATGTCAAATCATAAATTTTGGATATGACTTGTTGTGAGTTGGTTGACACATTTTATTCAAATCATCCAACTACTGAGTTGTATTCACATCATCTTATGGTGTACCCCATGGTTCTGTTATAATATATATATATATATATATATATATATATATATATATATATATATATATATATATATATATATATATATATATATCTATAATAAAGTTTGATATCTGTATTCGTTTCACAATATATGTAATATACAAATCAATATATATATATCAAAATACAGTACAATTTATATAAATTATATTCTTTTAGAAGTACTTTCGACTATACACTTTGTAGTCTTTATCAACTATATAACGTTGAATAATCAAAACGAGACAACCCTTAAAAATACCAATAGTTCAATTTAGATTTCCCACAATTCTGTTATCTTAACATTTGATGACTGGCGATTCATTAACATTTGACAATTTCTTGAAATCAACATAGCCTCTTTTATTTTACGTTTATTATGACAACGTTCAATTTGAATAATTTTCATATTTTTATAATCAAATTTAAATCCATATTGACAAGATTTATTATGATCAAATATAACAGATGATGAAGGTTTATTTACATCTGTTCCATATTGATTCTCTTTTTGAATTCTATTATATAAAAGCATATGTTCTTTTATTCTCTTCTCAAATGTACACTTAGATTCACCAATGTATTGTACGCCGCATCCACATATCAATCTATATATAATAGAATTTTGATTAAACTTTGAATTTTGAATTTTAGAATTATTAAGCAATCTATTTATGTTATTTGTAGAGAAAAAAGCAATATGACACAAACCATTATAAATTTTCCTAATAAACTTGACCTGCTCATCTGATATAAATGGCATTGAAATCCATTTCATTTTGATATTTTTATTTTTAATTTTATTATAGTGTTGATTTCTTTTAAATCCTTTAATAATATTAGCAATAGCATTTGTATAATAGCCAATTTTTAACAAGTCATTAACAAATAAATGTACATTTTTAATTTTATCACTAGAATATTTGCATAATTTTTTCATTTCGAAATAAGAATGATTTCAATCCAGACAGCTTATGACACATAGGTACATGTGATTCATATGGAATAAAACCTCTAGTTTCAATTGGTTTAATTAACATAAGATAATCCAAACTGTAATCATTAAGAGTAACTTGAATATCCAAGAATTTTTTGGAATTGTATTTCTCTTTAGTTATAACCCATTTTATATTTTTAATCTCATTTAATTCATTAAATAAATTGATTATTAATTCTTGTTTTCCACAAATATGTGGAAAATAAGAATTAGATATGTGGATGATGTTTTTATTTGTGGAAAACAAGAATTAATAATCAATTTATTTAATGAATTAAATGAGATTAAGGATATAAAATGGGTTATAACTAAAGAGAAATACAATTCCATAAAATTCTTGGATATTCAAGTTACTCTTAATGATTACAGTTTGGATTATCTTATGTTAATTAAAACAATTAAAACTAGAGGTTTTATTCCATATGAATCACATGTACCTATGTGTCATAAGCTGTCTGGATTGAAATCATTCTTATTTCGAAATGAAAAATTATGCAAATATTCTAGTGATAAAATTAAAAATGTACATTTATTTGTTAATGACTTGTTAAAAATTGGCTATTATACAAATGCTATTGCTAATATTATTAAAGGATTTAAAAGAAATCAACACTATATTAAAATTAAAAATAAAAATATCAAAATGAAATGGATTTCAATGCCATTTATATCAGATGAGCAGGTCAAGTTTATTAGGAAAATTTATAATGGTTTGTGTCATATTGCTTTTTTCTCTACAAATAACATAAATAGATTGCTTAATAATTCTAAAATTCAAAATTCAAAGTTTAATCAAAATTCTATTATATATAGATTGATATGTGGATGCAGCGTACAATACATTGGGGAATCTAAGTGTACATTTGAGAAGAGAATAAAAGATCATATGCTTTTATATAATAGAATTCAAAAAGAGAATCAATATGGAACAGATGTAAATAAACCTTCATCATCTGTTATATTTGATCATAATAAATCTTGTCAATATGGATTTAAATTTGATTATAAAAATATGAAAATTATTCAAATTGAACGTTGTCATAATAAACGTAAAATAAAAGAGGCTATGTTGATTTCAAGAAATCATCAAATGTTAATGAATCGCCAGTCATCAAATGTTAAGATAACAGAATTGTGGGAAATCTGAATTGAACTATGGGTATTGTTAAGGGTTGTCTCGTTTTGATTATTCAACGTTATATAGTTGATAAAGACTACAAAGTGTATAGTCGAAAGTACTTCTAAAAGAATATAATTTATATAAATTGTACTGTATTTTGATATATATATATTGATTTGTATATTACACACACACACACACACATATATATATATATATTGTAACTTTCTCTTTCTTCCATTCCAATCCTATCTTTAGCTTAGCTCAAACATCAAAATATATAACATATAGAAATGCTACTTTATGAGACTCAATAATTAACTAGAAACATATAACACATAAAACATAAGGTACAAAAGAAATGCCCACAATATGTTAATTTTAACATGGAGAGGCATATAGATAGTATGCTCCCCAATGGCATTACTATAGTAGAACTTTTTAAGCACTACCTTAGTATAATCAAAAGGAAAATTTACACCACAGACAAAGACTAACATAATCTTTGATTAAAAAATAAGGACTATTCTTTCTTTTTCTTATTTAATAAACTATAAAAAAGTAATCTAATGTATAATAAATAGCTTATAAAATACTGCTACCTTATTCCTATCTCAAGGCTAATAATTATTCTTTTATAATATAATAACAATTACTAACAATAAGATAATTAAATAATGGGAGGAATTTTACTAAGATTCAGTCACCTCAATAATAATCACACCTAACATTATAAACATAAATTAAATTCTCTTTTTAAAATTAATATCAATCTAATAATAACAATAGAACAAATTTAATGTTTACTATCTATCATCTTACTACCCATTAAATAATTCAATTTTACTTAGATATCTAATATCTTCATTATACCAATATTACTTATAAAACATAATTATTTTACTACAATCAATAGCTTTACTGTACAACTATAATATCTTCCACTTTCATTCACTTCACTACTTTAATTTGATTAGCAATTTCACTCATTTTAATTACATCTTGAAAAATATGGGCCTTGTAATATATTTTATCAAGAACATCCTTTTGATATATATTACTTATAATATTTCATTATATACACTTTAATGCAAGTAATTTTCTTAACCTTCTTTATTTTCTTACAGTTTCGACTGTCCAGCAGTCTTCATCAGAGCTTTATTAAATTTTAGTCAAAGTTAGATTTTTAAAATTCTGACTTTCAACTTTATTATTTTTTGAAGCCGTCTTAATAAGGGCCAAAACCCAATAGGATTTTAATTTAATAGGTATAAAGAATTGCTAGTAGGGTACTTTAATGTTAGGAGTAGATATGAAGCACATTAAATATTAGTAGTAATAACAAATGAACAGGTTACGTTTAATTTTAAAAAGCATTACAAATGACGGTGAAATATTTGATAAATAAAATAGATATAATTGGTCAATTTCATCCTTTTGATATAATATTTTATCATTTAATCAGAAATTAATTTTACTTATTTTAAATAATAATAATAATAATAATAATAATAATAATAATAATAATAATAATAATAATAATAATAATAATAATAATAATAATAATAATAATAATAATAATAATAATAATAATAATAATAATAATAATAATAATAATAATAATAATAATAATAATAATAATAATAATAATAATAATAATAATAATAATAATAATAATAATAATAATAATAATAATAATAATAATAATAATAATAATAGTGACTCTTTAAAATATTTTGACTTTCAGTAAATGCTCCATTTAGGTAATATTACTAAATAGCACTTCTTAAATAATATTGTTAAATAATGAATTATTAATTTATCAATCTCTTTTTCTTTTTAACTTTTATATATAAATTATCCAATAATTATATTTTTGGTTGTAATCATTTTATATAATTTATATATTTTGATATGACTTTGTGATAAAAATAATTCTGATTAGAAATAAAGTCACCAGTCTAAGATTTATATTAAAATAATTGTTTATTTTAGCAAAAGTAGCAATAGATAATTTATCAAATATTAAATAACATAGTTAAACTTTAAAGTACATATGAAATAATTAAACGTATATACAGTTATTTATATTAAAAAATAATTAAATTGCATAAAAATACTTCTTTTCAATTTAACATTTATATTATATAATTATTTTATTCCTTCCATAACAAATTCTCTATTATCAAGATGTATACTTTTTTCATGTCAATACTTCATTTTACCATCCATAGGTTCTTCTATTGGAATCAACTTTTTAATTCTTTTTCATCTCATAATATAATACATTCCCTTTTGCAATAGTTATGTAAATACAATACTTTATTACATTTCATCATGTAAATCTGCATATACTGTATTCGTATATAATATATATATATATATATAATTTTTGTTTATGTTATTATAACATTCAATATAATATTGATATGATAGTGAAATAAATAATTGAATCAAGAACTTTTATTAATAAATGGTATTCATCATGTTCTCTCTTTACTCCTTTTCATTCACTTTTGAACTCTTACTTTTGATCTCATTTTTTATCTTTTAGCATTAAATCAGTCGGATATTACTTAATATTCAAATATTTGTATTGCATTTATTATTGTTCTTTTAAAACCAATTGTCTACTACCTATAACAGAAACTATAATATTTCTATAACTAGTCTACATATGATGATCAGTATATACCTTTCCTTGCCATATCCAAAATTTCTATAGATAAGAAACTGATATTTAATAAATTATTATCTCTAAACATAGGAATGGATGTCCCCTTTCTTAATGTAATGCTGTAATTTGGCAAGTAGTCATTTTCATATTAATGATTCTACACAAATATATTATGCTTATCTATTAAGCTCCTATGGGAAATAACATCCATGTCTTGCAGAAATTCATCACATCTCCTCATACTAAAGTACATGTATGGGTGTCACATATACCAAACCCACTATAATATTTTAATCAGTTTTTTGGAAGTATATTTCATCCTATCCTGTAATTATAACTTATCTTACTATACTCTAATTATTATCAATTTATTAAGTACATACTCATTACATAAGTAATATATACATTAAATCTATTACCTTAAGATTATGCACCTGAACTTTGAGAGTAGGGCTCTTTCTTGTCTTTTAAAGTTGTTAATCTTGTGTTAAAGATTTTTAGAGGTCCCTACTATCAAAGTTCAGGTGCATAGTCTTAAGCTGATAATAGCCTTATATATATATATATATATATATATATATATATATATATATATATATATATATATATATATATATATATATATATATATATATATATAAAAATGTATATAGCATCAATGAACATAATCTACCTCATGACTAATACTATAATCTCATTTTCCCCTCAAGCATTTTTTCATAATATTAAAAATTATATTTCAAAACAAATCATGTATTATCATAAATATCAATACTGTTCTATTAGTGTATTCAAACTTCTTGATGGCATTGTTTGTATAAAAATGCACATAAATATAATATTAGCAGGCCCACCATGTTATTTGTGAAAAAAGAATAAGAAGAATAATTGTATGGCTTAATGTAATTCATTTATTTTCCTTAATAAATTACTGTAATAATTTTTACAATTTTTTTTGTCTCTGGATATAACTATGATATTTTTTTTACACTTAGATATTTTATTATATAGGTTAACATAATTCATTGATTGATTTCCTTAATAAATTACTGTCAAATTTATTGGATTAACAATTTTACGATGATCAAATTTAAACCTTTAACAAGGGCTTATGAATTTTATTTTAATCCTGCAATGAATTGCCTTTTCACATCTGCAATAATTAAAACTTATCAATTAATAGACGTTATTGAAAATATTCTATTCTAGTAGAATTTCCCATGTACCCAAGTGACTTGTGCTGGAGAAATATGCCTACTTCCTGCAAACATTAAAATGTCTACTATCATTTTTTGACAACTAACTAACTACATTGTGGTGGAAGAAATGAGAATGCTTTAATTACTGAACTATATTTGGCTCTTTTATTTTTTTTTGGTCATTTTTGAAAAGAAAAATTAATCTTTATTTATTCCAATAGCTGTCTTTGAAAGAATATGTGACTAAGGTGATATCTTCTTCTTAAACAAAGTCAATAATCTCTCAGCAATTACACCAAGAAAAACTTGTTAGCTACTTAATTTTACATTTCCCAGTCTAAGTTTTCCCATATTCTGCTCCATCCCATGTCCACAACATAATCTTTGTCAACTCTACAGCCTTATATCTAAATTCCCCTTGTCTTTATCCATACCCAGCATAAAAAACCAATAACTTACTTTCTGTAGAATCACTTTTTTCATATTTATTTTTCCATAAATTCATTATATGTGTCCTTTCTGTTTTCAAGCATTTACATTCAATTAACAGATGCCTAATATTTTCTATTCCTTCCTTACAAAATTTACAGACTAAATCACCCATATTTTTCCATTTACATGTATATTCTCTTGATGCTAAAGATCCTGTTCGAGCCTTAAACAATAAACTACTTTCCTTACTATTATCATATATTAACTTGCACCTAATATTCTGTTTATTTCTATATATATTTAAACTCTTTTTACACTTCATACTAGTTCTCCATCTCTCTAACTTCCTATTCTTTATTAATAAATCTATTCTTTTATCCCATTCCTTACCACTATAACATTCAACAATCCTCCTAACACAATCATCCCATCTTTTGTACAAATATACTGATATAAGTTCTTTATCAAAATCTTTTGCATATCGCATTACCTTTATTACCCATCTTGTTGCCTGCCCTCTACTCATAACCCAATTAAATACTATTTGGCTATTCTTTTATTATCCATAAACTGAAATCTACCAAACATTTTCATTTTACTTTTTGCATCTCTCATATGGAAACTTGACTATATCATTTCTCCTTGAATTGCCACTCTTGTTGTCCATACATCTGCATCCAATGCATGTCTTTCTACTTCCCTTTGAACTTTTTCTAAGTAATTTAATACCCAATTAATAACATATAAGGTATCATTACCATATATCAACCCTGCTACCACAACTCATTTCCATATAATTCTAGCTACATCATATTTATTATATAAAAACACTGTTAATTTCTTTATCAATCCTTTTTTTCCTTGCTTCATTTATCAATTTTTTCCTTCATTCATCCAAATAATTTTTTGGTTTCTTAAAATAATTCCCAAATAACTATACCTATTCATCCCATTTAACTTAATATCTCCCAAAAAAAACTCTACATCTTCTCTTTCCCCAGTATTAATCATCATTATATTTGATTTTACTTCACTAAATTTAAACCCCATCTCTTTACCCACCATTACACATGTCCTCAACATAACTTCCATATCTTCTCTTCTTTCTGCACACAAAAATATATCATACACACAAAAAAGACATGACAAAAAATATACTCCCTGACTATCTTTTAATGGTATCTCTATCCCTCTTCATAATGTTTCTATTGCTCTCTCTATTTCATTAATGGCATGTCTATTAATAACGATTAATAATTTTCCAAATTGACTGTTTTTTTTTTGTTTTTTTTTTATGATTATGAAATGTATTCTTTTTACAATTACTTTTTGTCTCTGGATATAACTATGAGAAATTTTACAGTCAGACATTTTAATTCTCATAGGTGTTCTTGCAAACCATGACTTTTTTCAGAAGAACAGTGAAATTGTGGTTTCCCATAACATTTTCTAATTATTTAGACCTTACATGTTGGGTTCAGAAGCAGGATAACAAGCTTATAAATTATTACTTTTTAATACTAAGTTATGTAAATTGTACTATAATTATTTTTGAATGCAGATTGCAATAGTTCTGCAAACTTTAAATCTATACACTCTAAAATGGTATGGTAGCAATATGTTGTGCACTTGTACAAATGGTGTGAGACAAAGCAAGCCATTAGTTACAACAGAAAAAATAAGTTGTGGCCATTTGATTTAATTGTGGTCCACTAAATGGCATATTTATATGCATTTGGATGGGATCAATGCCATGAAGCGGTTTCAACACTTTGATAAAACAGTACCCAAATACCAACACTTTACAATGTATTATACAAAATTAAGATCATAACTCTTACATCTTTTAATATTTTTATTTGAGTTTCAGATATCATAGGTATATTTATTTCCATGAATCCC
The DNA here is from genome assembly GCA_028023455.1 of Epiperipatus broadwayi. Lineage (NCBI taxonomy): Eukaryota > Metazoa > Onychophora > Udeonychophora > Euonychophora > Peripatidae > Epiperipatus > Epiperipatus broadwayi. The sequence goes on along the minus strand of JAQFVV010000284.1, from coordinate 1,029,173 downwards.
ATTTTTTGGTTCATCGTTATAAAATCAATTTACTCATTAAATATATTTTATATTAAAGTATTACTAAATTAATATTTGAATAATTTTATCTTATAATATAACTTATAGACTATTGTTTTACACATACTCTATTTTTCTCCACCCTCACATATACTATCTTAACTTTCAAAACATATTTCCTAGTATCATCATTTTTTTAAAAATACATTAATATACAGAATATATTTACATATAATATTTAAATCCAATACATCTCATATTATTACCTTATCACTAAACTTAATATCTAATATTACATTCACATTAATATTAACAATAATAACTAAAGAAAAAAATATTATTTTACATTTTCTTCTTATTCCTCCTAGTTCTACATCATTATAGTCTTTTACATGATGCTTTAGGACCTCCTCCATGTTATTAATTTTATTTCTGCACTTACCAGCAACTTCTAGGATCCTGTGTAAAACATTAATTATTACTAATAACAATAACTTGATAAAACTCTTTAAATATGGATGCATCTTTGTTTAAGCTTTATGTTCTAATACTAAATATGAATTACTATCATAGAAGTTTAATAAAACTGTAGTCAAATACTTAATTCAATAGACATTTGAATATTAATCTCTCCATTATTAAACTTTCTATATGCAGTATTCATACTTTCACTTTTTTTTTCATTATATTTTACTTGATAGTTATTTCATTCCACAACAAACATATATATATTCATTTTCCTTTATTATTCAGAATATCAAAATTTTTCATAATAAAAATTTAATAGCTGTTTTTGTTAAATTTTTATCCTTTTCCTATTTTATACTATAAGATTATCTTATTTGCTAACAAAATGTTCTTTCAAGAAATAAGCTTTCATTTAATGTAATCTATAGTAAATGTTTATCATCATATTCATTTAGTTAATATTCCTTAATTATTAAATATGCAACAAACGTCTATTCCTCTTTATAATTTTATAAAGTTAATTTGAATAGGACAAGTTACTTTAATTTAAAATATAACTATTTTCATTTGATATCTCATTTCCATTAATAAACTATTAAAATAGTTTATTAATAGTTTATTAACTAATTTAATTGTTTTATACCAGTTATAACTTTGTATTTATTCTCACTCCTCTTTAAAATTAAGTCATTATTTAAACTAATCAACAAAGCAGACATAAACAAAACTTATTTTCTTCCTTGATAGTATTTACATCTTTTAATTAATTGAAGTTGAGAATCATTATTCTTTCTGATTTCTCCAATCAGTAATAATATATACTTGTACTTATTCTTCAATAGCATTTTAAATTGTTTCTTGAATTTTCAGAATGTAACTATATCACAAACTACTATTAAAATATTATATTTCTGTCAGCACAATTAATTTACTTATTTTTACTGTTTACAATACAAAATATATTAAATTTTATAATTTTACAAACTTTTATTTGAAACAACAGTTCACTTTTATATTTCCCCTTTCTATCTCCTAGTTCATCTGTTTGTTTTTTTTCTTTTAATACATCCAGACAACATGACATAAAAAATCAAATTAATTACATTTCATTTGCCACATTGAAAATTGACTAGCTGTGTTTTGAATAATGAATTAACTGCATACAATTTTAATAATAATAATAAAATCAATAAATATTTAAAAACTGAGAAAGTTTAAACAATTTTAAATTTAAATCTAAAATATATTATTTTTTTAATTAATTTAAACTGAGATATTTTAATAACAATATTTATTCCTGAAATATTATTATCATTATTATTTATAAAAATATCATTACATAGCAAATACGTTATTATACTTCTATTTATTTATCAGAATTCAGCACCAAAAATAACACACTCATTTTTTAAAGGATCACTATAATAAAAATACTAAGATTGAATTTTATCCTATTGTAATGTTTACTTAAATGTAACATATTTATAAAAGTAAATAGGTTTGCATTTATTAAAATTATATTATATTAAAATGACATCACTGTTAAAAATAATTGTAAATAAAAGATGTGTATTTTTTTTATCCCCATTGAATTCTCTCTTTAAATCTCATATATTAATTTATTTGTGCAAGTTATATTTCTGAAATTTAAAATTTTGTATTATGATATATATTATATACTCAATCATCATAATTAATTAATTAAAAGCTTACAATATATATATTACTGAAGCTGGTCCTCCAAATAAAAGCATATTCTTGCTGGGGTAAATACATTTTAATAGTACAACTTTTAATAAGTTTTAATATTTACTTCAATACTACAGGGTGAACTGGCCCTTCAAGCAGAGGGGAGAATACCATTGATAGCATAGCCATCAATGATACTCATGGAAAATCAGCTATGCTAGGCATAATATGATCTCATTTCCAGACTGTAGCTCACCTTGACTACTGGATTATAACTCTAACATTAAAATCATTTTATTTGTTTTGGAGTCCACACTCAGGTGCCAGTCAACCATATGTTATATAATCAGCATGCTTCAGACGACAGGCACACAATCCAGTGCTTGAAATATCACATGGCTAGCTCATAGTCTTAATCAGGATCCAGCATATTTATTTAACAAATCAAAATAAGTATGCTCTTAAATTAATGGGGATGCAGTGACAAGAGAGAGAGAATAGACCAAATAATACTTAAGCAAACATTAATATTTATTCAAGCACACACATATATAATGTAATATAACAACATATTATTGGACATAAAGAAATATAAATGATTAGCTTCAGGCTAAAATTATGATAGTCCTTTGTTAATTAAACTTCATTTAAAATAAATATAAAGTTCCTATAGAAATTTTTTTAAATTTTATAAATTAATTATCTTTTATAAAAATTTTCATTATCCAGTCTCACAATTATTGTTTATCAGCTTCCTCTCAAATTTAGTAGGTAATAGATTTAAAACTGTAATGTAGAGAATAACAGCCAAAGATTAATCAATGTATAAATATAGCAAGAATTTGTTATTAAGGCAACTTCTAAAAGGAGTCCATCTTTTATTTATAAAGATTGCCTTGATAACTGAATGTGGATATTTTATTGATTTATTAATCTTTTGATGTTTTTCCATATATATACGTGTGTGTATGTGATATATTAATTAATATGTTACCTGTTTTACTTCTGTTACTACACTGGCATCCATTTCAAAACTTACTGCATTAATTCTTCTTACTGCTACAATAGAATTCTGTAATAATATTATTTATTTTAGTACAATGTTCTAAAAGTGGACATGTTTATATATTGATTAAAAAAACATATTTTGTTAAGTCTGGAAAATAATTTTATTGCTTTATACAAAAAAATCAGACCAAAATGATTACATTTAAAAGAAAGAAACAGAAAACAACAATCAAATTTTAAATGTCTTGTCGCATTTGGGATTATTTTCTTTTTTTATAATGTTAAGTCTAGATAAAATAAAATATTTGTGCAGTTTATCTATTATGTTACAAAAGCAGAGAATAAATATATATATAGTTATGTATTTCAATATAATATAAATGCATATATTTGATAAATATGTAAACTACCCATAGATAATTTGAAAATAATTTAGAACAAAAGTGTATTAAAATGATTTTAGAAATTGTTATTTATGTAAGCACTTTGCAACAAAATATCTATCTATCTATCTATCTATCTATCTATCTATCTGTCTGTCTGTCTGTCTGTCTGTCTGTCTGTCTGTCTGTCTGTCTGTCTGTCTGTCTGTCTGTCTGTCTGTCTGTCTGTCTGTCTGTCTATCTATCTATCTATCTATCTATCTATCTATCTATCTATCTATCTATCTATCTATCTATCTATCTATCTATCTATCTATCTATCTATCTATCTATCTATCTATCTATCTATCTATCTATCTATCTATCTATCTATCTATCTATCTATCTATCTATCTATCTATCTATCTATCTATCTATCTATCTATCTATCCATCCATCCATACAAACATCCATCTATCCAGCTATCTATATATATATGTTTTTCTTATATATGTATATATCTATCCACTATCTGTATGTCTATTTTTATTTATGTATATCATTAAAAAGCAGTCAATACTTAAACAAACCCAATATCAATAAAATTTCAAAAATTTCAAACTGTTGTCAAGACAACATTCTTTTAAATATATATATATTGATTACTATATTTTACTGTGAATGTTTAGGTGGTTACTGGTTGGAACTTAATATATATATATATATTAGATACCAACCAGTAACCATCTAAACATTCACAGTAAATATAGTAATCAATATTTCTCATTGCTGTCAAGGCAACCTTCACACCTTTTAATAGCAAGAATGGAAATCCATTCTTACTAATGGTCCATTGAACATATATGGATACTTAAAGATTGCAACTTGATTACAGAGTATGAAATATTGATACAATGAAATTTAAATAAACCTCTTTAAACATGAAATAAACATGTCACTGTAATGCAGACTAATAAATAGTCAATTATAACATTACAAATTGCAATACTTTTAAATTGCCCATGTATTATTAAGAAATTATATATATATATTATAAATCGATGTCTGTATTTCTTCAAAATAATATATGCACATTTATAAATAAATATTTAAAAATACAGTATTTAAAAGCTTATAAAAATATATGTATAACCGACACTTAGGAGCGCTTTCAACCAACTTGTGGCTTTGTCAACTATCACGTTTAAAATGTCAGCTTTTCCATAATTCTATAATGTCAACTTTCCCATAATTCTGTGATCTTAATGTTTGCTGCTTGCCTATTAACCAAATGTTGCTTGTATTTACATATCAACATCGCCTCTTTAATTTTCCTTTTATTATTATTTCTTTCAACTTCCAATATTTTTACATTGTTATAATTAAAATCGAAACCATATATACATGATTTATTATGGTCATAAAAGACAGAAGCTGATAAATTATCATTATTTTTAAAATTTTGTTTTGTATTTTGAACCCTTTTAAATAACAATAAGTGTTCCTTTGTTCTTTTTTCCAATGTGCACCTCGATTCACCTATATATCCACAGCCACACCCACATGTATATTTGTAAATGATACAATTTTTATTTGTAAATAAAGTTTTATCCTTTGAATTGTTTATTAATTTATTTAATGTAGGTGGTGCATAAAATGCAATATCACATATTCCTTTATAAATTTTCTTAATGAAACTTGCCTGTTGATTTGAAATATATAGTATTGATATCCACAATTTTTTATCAGAAGAATTAACACTTTTATTACTTTTATATTTATAAGTAAAATTTTTAATAGTATAATAAACAGAATCATAATTGTATCCAACTTTTAACAATTCATTATAATAAGTTTCAATATTTTTAGTTTTATCTGATGCATATTTACAAAGGTTATCATTTCTAAATAAAAAGGATTTCAAACCTGCCATTTTATGTGTCATTTGTACTTTTGATTCATATGGAATATATCCTCTTTTTGCCATTGGTTTAAGAGTCATATAGTAATCCAGTTTATCCTTGTTTCTGATTATCTTGAGATTTAAAATTGTATACTCATTAAATTTTCATCTGTTTTAATCCACTTTAAGCCCTTTATATTATTTAATTCCTTGAACAAATCATTAATAGCATTTGGCTTTCCACAAACAAAAACATCATCACCATATCGATTGGATAAAGATATATGGTGATGATGTTTTTGTTTGTGGAAAGCCAAATGCTATTAATGATTTGTTCAAGGAATTAAATAATATAAAGGGCTTAAAGTGGATTAAAACAGATGAAAATTTAATGAGTATACAATTTTTAGATCTCAAGATAACCAGAAACAAGGATAAACTGGATTACTATATGACTCTTAAACCAATGGCAAAAAGAGCATATTCCATATGAATCAAAAGTACAAATGACACATAAAATGGCAGGTTTGAAATCCTTTTTATTTAGAAATGATAACCTTTGTAAATATGCATCAGATAAAACTAAAAATATTGAAACTTATTATAATGAATTGTTAAAAGTTGGATACAATTATGATTCTGTTTATTATACTAATAAAAATTTTACTTATAAATATAAAAGTAATAAAAGTGTTAATTCTTCTGATAAAAAATTGTGGATATCAATACCATATATTTCAAATCAACAGGCAAGTTTCATTAAGAAAATTTATAAAGGAATATGTGATATTGCATTTTATGCACCACCTACATTAAATAAATTAATAAACAATTCAAAGGATAAAACTTTATTTACAAATAAAAATTGTATCATTTACAAATATACATGTGGGTGTGGCCACAGATATATAGATGAATCGAGGTGCACATTGGAAAAAAGAACAAAGGAACACTTATTATTATTTAAAAGGGTTCAAAATACAAAACAAAATTTTAAAAATAATGATAATTTATCAGCTTCTGTCTTTTATGACCATAACAAATCATGTATATATGGTTTCGATTTTAATTATAACAATGTAAAAATATTGGAAATTGAAAGAAATAATAATAAAAGGAAAATTAAAGAGGCAATGTTGATATGTAAATACAAGCAACATTTGGTTAATAGGCAAGCAGCAAACATTAAGATCACAGAATTATGGGAAAGTTGGCATTATAGAATTATGGGAAGGCTGACATTTTAAACATGATAGTTGACAAAGCCACAAGTTGGTTGAAAGCGCTCCTAAGTGACGGTTATACATATATTTTTTATAAGCTTTTAAATACTGTATTTTTAAATATATATATATATATATATAGTAAGATATCATCTTATGTACCCCCAAAACTCATCCACAAGCATCCATCTTAAAGACTATTATCACCAATAAAAAACAATTTACATCACAAACTAAATATTAAAACAAATACACTAATAATACACTTCATACTTATTACTAATTAATGATTACCTATTTAAATAAACCAAAAGCATATTATTAATTATGTATTAATAATTTTATTTCAATTCGTCATTCAAAATTATAATCCTAACAATATTGATTTAAAAAAAGTAGATCATACTTCAAAACATGAGCAAGTAATTGACAAAATCAAAAGAAAGAAAATAAAAAAAAAGAAAATTAAAATTTTTCTTGATTATTAATCCATTATATCAACCATGCATATAATGAAATGAAGAATTCAAATTGACACATTACAATAATAAAATATAAGATAAAATGGACCAACCTCGCTCTGAAAAATAGTATAATATAAAAACGAATGCTTTTCTTTTTCAACAGGGAGACTTAAAAAGAACATTGGCTATTTAATATTCCTTTTGAAAATATCTAACTTCAAAGCTGCCATTCAAAACTATAGTCTAAAAGATGGGTAAATTACATATATTGCAAAATTTTTACGTCACAAATCTTGAAAGCATTTTACTTATAATTGTTGAGAATTTTAAAAAGAGAAAATCACTATTAACTTTATAAAATAAAGAACGTGAAGCAAATTTACCAACTGTGATAGGCAATATGTCTGGCTAAAATACAGAAGACATCATGCAGATGAAACTGTTTGCCATCTAAACATAAGTATTAAATTTGAATTTCAAGTAAAATCATCATATACCCATTATTGCTAAATAAGGCATAAAACTATGCTACAATAAACCAATGACAATACTTAGATTGTCATGAAGGCGATTGATGAAAGAATTTGAATTTGGTATCATGAACACTCACTTATCATTCAAACAAGACTCAGTGGATTTTAAATCAAAAAGAAAAAGAAAGAGGAGATAAATAACTTTCCTGAAATCAAATTCTTTGGACACTTGTCAACAGGAACTCTGCTAAGTGAAATATCAGCTCAACTACACATAATTAATATTATATATTTTATTTATTTATTTATGTTGATAATAATTGAATTTCATCTAACTATAATTCAGATTCTTATATAAGGATAGATAATAAATATTATTGATTTAGATTTATTAATAAAATATAGGTATAGATATCTCAAGATTGTTTGATAATTAGTTTGACCATTTATAGACAAAAAGGTAAGACTTTATTCACTCTTCATGTAATATTAAATATCTATACTATGTCTATTACAGTGTTATATATTAAATGTTAAATGTCTGTTACAGCTAACTAATCTTTTAGACTCATGTTATACATGGCTAAATCACTTGTACAATTAATCTTTCTTAGCATATATTATGATATCATTAGAAAAGGATTCCAAAACATAGAGTAATCTTATTAAATAAAAGAGAAAATCAACATTAATGATAAGAAAAAAATGTTAACTGAGACATAAAATCACTTGGATGAATGTTTAAGATTATTTTTGTTGCAAAGTTTGAATTATCAGTTTTGCTAATAATGGGGTAAAATGGTATTGGATCATTAGATATTCTAGAGATAAAGTGAATGATAGTCCCACTTATCTAAATGTGAGTTGATTATTATATAAAACACATTTCATGTTAAAATACAATAAAGAACAATATTTGGTAATGTTAATGATTTTATTAAATATTAAATATCATTCAAGTCGATACCAACTTCTTTATGTATCTACTCCCCATTTAATTACATATAGTGATTTTGCATATTTAACATGATACAAAATCATATTCTGAAGTAGGGTTTATGAATAATCTTTCTGAGTTTAAATACTGTGACATAACATGAGTTGAGTAGAGAAAAAATAGAAGGTATACAAAAATCGAATTTCCTTCTATCTATTATTATTAATGTTTTCCCAATTAGCTCCACATAGTTAAATTAAATGAATGATCATAACAAGATATGCCTCTCATTGAAAAATACTGTTTTGTTACATATGATGCCCATAATGTGGCTCGAAAACAGATGGTTATACTGTGATATGCAAATGATTCACACATGTGATGATTTCGAAATAGATAAAAAACAATTAACTAACATAAATAAAATAATCATGTAATTCGTCTGCTTAACAAATTATAGAAATAAGATTTAATGATAGGAATTAATAAGTTAAAAAAATAACGAAATAAACTAAAAATATAATGCACATGGGATGTGTGCAACAGAATATTCTCTACGATATTTGTCAACTTAATTAATATGTATAGAGAAATATTAGTCTAAAATCAAAATTTTATAAACTTAGTGTATTGTAAATAAATAATATGATTAATTACTTATATTAAATGATCACTCACAGTAAGATAAAAATGAGGAATCAGAAATTAGTAATGAAGTTGAAATTGAATCTCAAGCAAGGGGGGTTGATGTAGCACACACACCAAATTTTCTTAGAGAGAATATAGATATTTCTATTCTTAAAAATCAAGAAAAACAAAATATTTCTATGTCTGGGGTATTATATTGGAAAAGATTTCATCTCAAGAGACAATAATGAATACATAGATACAAAAGGAAGAAATAACAAATGCAAATGATCCTATCCTCAACCAGTTGATGATGGTGGTACAAAATTGGTCAATGAACATTGTCACTAAAGAAGTCATTAAAAAAACAAAATGAGGATTTGAAAATAGAATTGAAAAATGATACAAGGAAATTATCATCAGATTTGACAAAACAAAATAATTATTTACCTGAACAATGTATTTAATTGAAAACAACAAATGAAAGAAATAAAAAAATATCAATGAAAGATATAGTAAATGTCCAACAAGATTTATTGAATTCGAAAATCCATATGAAAACAAAATTGATAACAAATTCACCGAAATAATACAAACCTATGATAATTTTAAAACATAAATGCTGGAAAGTCAGAAACAATACCAGAAAGGAATAGATAAGGAAATAAATAAAGTGCACTTAGAAATGAATCAGTTCTATAAAAGAACAAGATAATGAATAAGAAATTTAGAAAAAAATCAATTCAATAGAAAATGATAATAAATGTATTGAGATTAAACAAAATGTAATTGAAACTGAAAACAACCAAAATAGAGACAATGTTGAAAAGTTAATTGAGGTTCAAACTAAATTACAAAGCCAATTAGAAATTATAAACAGCTTAATAGATCAAAAATTTGAAAATTTAGAATTGGAATTATCTTACAAATTATGAATATTAAAAATAAAATTAAATCGGACGATGTTCAAAAGAGTACAACAACTGAGAATGAACATAATATAACTAGAGAAAAATTAGCGTTGATGTCAAAAAATAAATAAAATGAACTACCCTTACCAGAAAAAACCAAGAAACCAAAATTTTACCTCAAATCTCTAGCATAGAAGAAACTTTCTTCAACAGACAAAAGGGAGAAGTCAATGATCAAATAATACAGCCAATTGTAAATATCTCGAATGAAGTAATGGATAAAATTAACAATGCTTAAATGAATACCATTAATCAATTTGTGAAATTAAAGTGTTCAAAAGCTTTATGAATGAGGCTCCAATTGAACAATTCAAAGTCTGAATTTATACTTTTCAGTTAAGACTAACCTCTCAGAAGAACAAAAAATATAGTAGTTTATAGTCACTTACAAGGTGATGTGTTAACATTGTGGGAGGCATTATTTCAAACATAATCCATTGGAAAAATGTTAATCAATTTTTTTAGATGACGGTAGCAAAATTGAAAACGTTAAATAATTACCATTTGAGTAAAAGTTAAATAATTAGATTCATGAAACCCAATCTCCCATTGAATACAGAACAATCTTTATTATGCATTAATGCCCAGAACATTAAACAGTTTGTGATCTATTAAACAAAATCGACATAAGCAATCATAATATGATAAATACGATTCCCAAAAAAAGAAAAAGAAATTTTTTTTAGTAAACACTATAAATTACAAAAAAAAGTAATAATGATCCCTATAATTGGAAAGGAAAGTCAATCAAAGTGACAACAACAATCACAGAATAATAAATGATAAATATATAGACAATATCAATCTTATTATAAATCCTTCCACCATACGACAAAAGCCATCAAAATCCAGATATAATAAAACTACACTTAAAAGTAATTTTAAACTAAATGTAAGTCATACTTGAGACACATCTTTTTCATTTCAAGAAACCTTATTAAAAAGTGGAACAAAAGTTAAACAGTAAAAAGGGAAATCACTACCTTTATGTGTTCGTGGGGAGATAAAGCATCCCAAATATGCTTTATAAAGTTGTACCATGATAGAAATATTGTATAAGGACTTACTAGTTAAGGGCTAACAATTGAAAAAACAAACTAATAATAAACAATCTGGATCAAATTATGGATCATCTAAACAATCATCTCTCATATCTTACAATAAATTACTTTATACACAAAGTCATATTCAGGGCAGAATTCTTACAAATAAACCAATGTATGTTTGATTTCCCAAATAAATTATTCAGGGTAGGTGATGAAGTCATAGAGATGACATTATTGCCAAAATATGACCTACCTGAAATTAATTGCATGTTATCAGATATCCAAAAAGCACTCATAAAAAATCACAGTCAAATTTAATTGGAAATGATGACATAAACCAGTTGTGATGTATCATTTATCAATACAATACAATATTTGAAATACCAGGAGTAATAGAAGGATACCAACAAAGAATAAAATTATATTATGACCAACTGTTTCAATCCAAATCCTATCTTCTTCAATACCAATATCACAAATTAATAAAATAATTGTTTGTTATATAATTTTTAATTGCTCCTAACCCTATTGCAACCCAATGGTAATGGTGAAGAAAAAGAAGAGGTGGAAGTGGACTAAATAAAATAACTATTCCTGATTGGAATATGCTTACCACGTATATATAAATTATTTGTAAAATTTGAAAATGAAAATGTATTTTCAACTTTTGATTTAACCACTAGTTATTGTCAGATAGAACTCCATCCAAAAGATCACAATATACAACATTCTGATATGAAGAAATGACTAATTGAATAGGATGCCATTTTGGATTAATTAATAGTGGTGTTGGCTTAATAAGATGTTTAGATAATTTCTATCTCCTCAGATCAAAGAAATAGTAGCTATATGTGTAGATGATGTTATAATTGCATCAACTACTATTGAAGCACACCATCAACTTTTAAATTTTTTTTTAAAGAATACTATCATAAAAGAATAAAATCAATTTCAAGAAGAGTATGTAGTAAAGTAGACTTTTTAGATCATATCATGTATTGTAATAAGATTAAAGCCCATCCGATAAAATTAGTGCTAAACAAAATTTCCCTAAATCCACAAACAAAAAATAAATCCGATCATTTTTATGATTTTAATATATGTATGAAGATAATAGAAATATTATAACGATAATATATAATAAAATGCATCAGAAATTAGCTGGTCACTCATGTGAACCTGAAAATCCAAGAATAGTTTGTAGGGAAAGAAATGATGTTGAGAGAAAGGTGAGGGAGGCATGTTTTATTGCCGTGGATGATAAGGCTATGAATAGGAAAGATGCGTGTTATAAAATTTCTAAGAAATGGGTTAATTAGATTTACGCATATAGTTCAATTAATTTACATATATCTGCATATATTTACACATAGCAACCTTGTTACGCTTACTCTTTGTTACCCATGATTATGAGAGCTAAGTTCTCTTGAAAGCGCTCGGGCATTATTTATTATGTATTATAATTTATATTAAGTTTATAAAAAATTGTGATTTAATTTGAAGAAGCTCTGCTGTTATGCGCTGATTTGTGCATTAAAATTGTATAAATAATTAAGATCATAATTGTACGATATTTTTCAAAAAGTATTTTCCCAATTTAAATCAAAACAAAAACAAACACAATTTGATAAGCCTGCTATTTGATCTTGTACTAGAATTTCACTATTGTGACCATCTCAGGTACAATTAATGAAAACAAGAACAGATACAACACTAGTGATAACATTTTGATATCACAGACAAAAAGAGATTCGTTCCATTATTAAGACGATATATATTTCGATTCCTTTTGTTCAACTTATTTATGTGAATCTGCTATGTAATTCCATTTTCATAACATATATATATATATGTGTGTGTATGTGTGTGTATAACTTTCTAAAGTCATTGTTGTCCATAAAATCCAGGAAATATATTATTGTTTTGCAGTGAGCCCTCATAAAAATGTTTGAGAAGTATACTGCTTTGGGATATTAATTAAATATTTATACATATTTTTTTACTATAATTATGAGGGACACAACCTTGAAAGTGCTTGGCCTATATTAATTTACTTTGATTGTTTTTTTACCATTAACAGCTTCACCCAGCGTGTTAAAGCACTTGTATATACTATTACATTACTTTAGTAAGTTATTTTTTGACAAATTAACCATAACAGTTTGAGTTTCATTTTATAAAATATGTTTTTTTTTAAAAAAAATAATTTAAAATTTTATGTAGATTGCACAAAATATATAAAACAATTAATAAGATTTTTGGCGAAATGTTGAGTTTTGTTAATCACTTATTTTTATCATCAGTGATATGTTGGTTTCTCTTAATATCAAAAATATCCTTGAACAGTTTCTAAAATAATACCATGCAGAATCATATGTTGTCAAAAGCATTTTCGATTATATTCTGACAGACAAATGTCAGATCTAAACATATCATTTGCATCTATTATTACTTCGCATTTTCAACATAAAAAATATTTTAATTATATTATGATAGACAAGTGTTGGATATAAACGAATCCTGTGCATGTATTATTATTTGAATTGCCAGCATAAAAATATCGATATTTCATGATATATATATATATATATATGACTTTCTGAATAAGCATGAGAAAGAAATTTTAAGTATATAGCACTGTATCACTATTAACAATTGTGTTTATTCAAAAAAAGTGAAATAACATGAAATTTAAAAAAAAATTCATTAATAATCCAAAACATTGTTTATAAAGTAGTTTCAGATAATATTTGGAAGTTTTAAGATATTTAATATTTTGATAGGTATTTAATGATAGAAAGGGGGATGACTTGTCACAAAAACTGTTAGTGTATAGGTTGAATTGATCCAGATTTATCTTATTTGTCTGTAAGACAGAGGTTGATATTTGTTTACTCATTTTCTCATTTATTTGCTCATTGATACTCCAGTCCATAGCATAGTTAATACAGTCTATTTGACTCATGGTCATATAGGCTTCTATCTTCATCAGATTGGTTTAGTATTTATAGTGCAGCATATATGAGTGTGCATGTATGTTTGTGCCCTTCTACAACTTCATTTTTCACTAATATATTTAATTATGATAGAGAATATTATGTTTTAGAGTGAAATATTTAAATTAATAATAAATATCTTTGATAACCAACTTAAATACATTTTAAGTGATTAATGGGTGGATGAATTGGTTGATTTTTAGACAGACTGAATACATGATCAATGACTCTATTTGCTAAATAATTATTTTTATTTTATTATTCTAGAAATGTAGAGAATGTATTTATTTTTTCATTGATTCATTTTAATTAATATTATTTAAAAGACAGAATGATTTTTTTCTCTTTTTCAAGAGAGAAAAGAATATTGAATATTTCCAGCTAATTTTCTCAGTGCAAAGGGTGGGATTAACCTTCTTGAAGTTGACCTTTGGGGGGGGGTAGCCTCTTGATTAGTAGAAAAAATGGATATCTAAGAAATAATCAGTAATAAAAAATAATAAGATATAAAAGAAATATACTTTATTATAATTTATTCTCTCTTTCTCTCTCTCTCTCTCTCTACATGGTTCTTCTTACAAAATCAAAATCAAATGGTTAATATTAAATTTAAATTCAAAAGTACAACTTTCTTTAAGTATTATTTTTCTTATATGAAACTAGTTAAAATAATTTTCTTTGGGATATAAAGAAAGAGTGGGAGCATAATCAACTTCATGTTTTCAATTAACTAACTTTAGATTTAATATCATCATTTAAAATGTATATGTGCATCTATAATTCAAGTTTAAATTACCTAATCTTAATCTCTAGTATTAAAGGAAAAATGAATTGTATGAATTTTGTTATTTTATGGGAGAAGTTGTGCTGACCTTTTTAACAAAACATTTCATAAACTCTAGATTAAAAAATTATTCTGGCTACAGAAAAGTAAAACTCAAATGGAAGGATGTGTGTGTCTAACTAAGTGTAACATACCAAATTATTATTGAACGGGAATTATACCTAACCATTCATATTATATAGGATTAATGAATTGAATGCATGCCTTATATAAAACTAATGGATAATTAACCTCTATTAAATGTGTTTATAACAATGCAAATGGAAGAACATGAATATTACATGAGTACATTTTCTTATTGTTCTCCTCACTGATACTTAACATATCACTGAAATTATATTGTCATTTAAATAATTATGTAGACTTAAATGAATATTATAAAGTAATTAACTATTCACCTAATAGATGGCCTTTGATAAATTATTATAAATTCCTTGATAAATGTAATTGTAGTCAACATTGACTGGTGTTCTCTCTTGAAATTCACAAGAATGATTGCTGAGTTATAAAACAGTGAGACTCTCAGTTACTTAAATAATATATTACTAGAAATCTGCAGCAGTAAACATAATTTGTCATTATGAGGAGAAAATATTTTGAACTCTTTGCTTGCTATTGTCAGCAATTTCAATTAGATATTTGCTATGAACTTATAAACTGCTCTTCAATTGGATCCCAAATGCATATTGTCTGTCCTGTGAGAATTTGTCCATATATCTACTAACATCTATTTGGTTTTCAATTATAATCATTATTTTCGTACATGACTAAATGGCATTATTTACAGACTGTACAAATAAACTTTTATTTTCCAGCTAAAGACAATTTAATCATTTCTTTTGTTGTTAGTGTATGGTAGATAGGTAGATCAATTTATTTGTCTTTACTTTTTTATTATTTTCTTTTGCTTCAAGATAGTTTTGGATATATATATATATAATATTATACTGGGTAATTGATCATTATTTTCATGTGATTTTTTATACATGTATTCTACATGCTTATGGTAGTGGTAGAAATATTTATTTGCTATTGTGAAGCTAGAAGCTAATTTAAAAAGAGTTAAATGCATAAAAGTATTGCCTTATCTTTGCATTGGCAGATGATGAGGTCTATTTAATAATGATTATTATACTTCCAAATTAAAACATTTATAGCTTGTCATAAATTAAAATTTTATTTCGATTTATTAATTAATAGTAAATACACAAAAGTGTTGTTTTATTTTTGCATTGTTAGAGATGATAAGTCTGTTTAATAATGATTATTATACCTCAAAATTTGAAGCATTTATAATTCGTTGTGAATTAGAGATCTATTTTCAATTTATTAGTTAATGTTGGTATAATATCTACATACTAAATATGATTTGAAATCATTTTGTGCATTGTTATATGTGTGTGTCTGTTTTGTGCAACTCATTTATATAATTGTCAAATTTATAGTCACTGGACTTGTAGTTTTCCAGTAAGTTTCGGGTGATGTAATATGCCAAAAGAAGTGAAAGAATTGGGAATTTATCTAAGAATGAATTTTTTTTAATGTTTAGAATGGAATGTGTTAAGTAGCTATGAGGAAAGAAATTGTTTAGGATATATATTATATTGTCAGGGATTGAGAGAACTCTCCCTTATTTTATTTAAATACTATTCATGAGTGGATTATATTTTCTAGATTAAGTAGTTGTACACTATGTTGATTATATTATATGAAGTGAAGCAGTATATTTTCCTTGTTTTTGGTGATATTGAACCTCTGAGTAAGGTTAGGAAATCACTGTATTTTGTTGTTTAGATTATTAGAATTAAGAAGACCTCCTTGTCCCTCATGTGTCCATTTTGGAATGTTTTCCCATCATATGTTCATAGCTATGTGTAATGTAGTTTGCTAATAAAGATAAAAAGTAGGATTAATTTCTTTTATGGAACATCTAAAGTAGAAGTAGGGCAAAAGTTGTAGATTGGTTTATGACTTCATCCATATTATGATATTTTATCTCTTGATTTCATAAGCAAACTGATGGGATGTAGCTGTGTTAAATATATTATAACAGGTGGCATAATACAGAAGCATGCATAAAATACTATTGATTCTGAAGATATGGAAGAGAACTATCACTGGATTTGTAAGTCTTGGGTGAATATTTCAAATTATATCGTACTAATTCATTTTAAATCATCAAATCCTCAGAATAATTCATCCTCATCTTGAATGAGGAAACAGACAGAAAGGGGAAAAGAAAGTATAGCTAGTTAATAAAATTGTACAATTGATTTATGAAAGATAGGTTTGTCCACTCTAACTCACATGTTTAGATTCATATTGAATTGTTTAACTACACTAGGGTTGGTTTGATTGACACAGAATATGAGAATTGGCTGATCACACATATATAGATGAAGCAAAAGTATAATAATGTTTATTTAATGATTAATTATTCCAGTGTTAGTTTGTTAATAAATGTTTAATAAAGCATATTAGAATTAGTTAATAACATGTATCTGTTTAAAGTAAAAGTACAAAGAAGTTTATTTTAATGTTTAATTACTCTAATGTTATTTTGTTCAGTAATGAATACTGATATTGGCTAATAACATGTATATGTGTGAAGTAAAGGTACATATATATTTATTTTGACTATATAATGTAATAAATGTTTTATTTATTAAAAACTTTGTTGAGAGTTATTCTTTTACATGCATTTGTATTCTTAGTTTCCACATCTACATATCCAATATGATATAATTGCATTATTTCAAGAATTGAATAATGAACATGTTCAGATCTGATGGTATTATTTTCTCAATCCAAACATTTTATGAAATGCTTAATTATTTGATAAACTTCTGGAGAAGTTATATACTTAGTTATTATTTAAATAATGATTAGAAATAAAAAGGTACCCTATTTCTTTCGTTGTCTAACTACTATTTCATTAGAATAATTCTCAATTTTATGTCATTACCTTTTATGGTGGTAATTGGTAGCTATTATATAGTATAAACTTTTAAATAAGTTATATAGTTATATCCCTGAGATATTTCATTATTGTTTCAAAGTAGATATTAATTTAGTCATTTGATTTAAACTTACCACATAACAAAAGTTGATTAGTGCCATATTTTTGTCTCATTTGATTTCAACTTATTATACAGTAAATGTTGATTAGTGCTATATCTTTGTTTTATTTAATTCAAACTTATATAAAAGTTGATTAGTACATTTAGATGATGGGAGGATCTAAACTTGAACTATAATTTATTAGTTTGAATGAATGAACTTTATCAGTTTCAACAAATTTTTTATTGCAAACCCATATAGATATTTTATAAACTCTTATTGATTCACAATATTTCCTCCTGTATTTTATTTTACATATTTTGGAATCGCCCCCACTGAGCTAAGCTATTGTTTGACATTATTCTAAGAGTCTCGATAGTGATTCAAAGTAGAATCAGATTAGTAGTCTATTCTGTTATCTATAGAATTGGCGCCCCTGGGTATTTATTCATAAAAGATGTGGGATTGGTATTGGGAGAGGTTTCAATATATATATATATATATATATATGATAAAGAAATAAGTAATATGTACGTCAATGTGAGGCTGAAGTAATTTGTTTATTAATCTGCTGAGTTAACTTTCGATATACAATGTCTGTTACAAAACATAATCAGACGGACACATGAGGACGAAGATCACCAATAATTTATAAAATACATTGACCTGAAATTAAATGGACAATTCCATTGCATTGACTATGAAATGGTGGTTATGTCTCCAATAGTGTTAAAAGCTAATTAAAGCCACAATGAAACACCCCAATTCAATACAAGATAGCCAGTTTCAAAATCTTCTTATTTAGAAACTTTAAACTATGATAATTTATAGCAAATGTCACAGATTACTGGGAATTTTACAAGAGTAACTGAATTCAAGCAGGCTACTTTACCCCCATGCTTGACAACCAAATTAGGGCATTCTACAATAGACACAAATACGTCAGACTACCAGATCTGAAACCTTGGTTCAATAAGCTATTCATGGCCAAAATCCACTCAAAATTAAAGTCCAGTCTTTCTGAAGATTCCAATATTGTTTTCATATGACCCCCATTTATCAATACATATAAATAATTTGAAGGATAGTTTGCAGTCATACACTGCCCATCCTGCAATAACAAATACTACAATGAGACACAATATAACTTACAATCAATAATTTCTATATGCATATTTATAATAGAGCAAAAACTAATCCATGTTACAACTCAGTATTTTGGTGAGAGAAAATTGCCGGTCATTCTTTTAAACCTGCATCTGCCAGGATTGTATGCCTAGAGAATAACTACAAAAAAATAAAATTAAAGAGAGTTAGTACATAATGAATTCCACACACAAAATAAATATACGACTTAATAATGTCCCCCACCATAGACGTTGATTGTTTAATCTGATAATGTAGGTAGTACTTCGCAATTACCTATTATACACGAGTCATGAAAAACTTTTGATCACTTCAAGTTTAATCTTTTATAATCGAAATTACTGTCATGCTGTGCTAATTATTTACTAGTTATGCTTTGAAACAGGCACTCTGTGGTAAAGGTTAACTCAGCAGATTAATGAATGAATTTATTTTAATCTCACTTTGGCTGTACTTATTACTTATTTCTCTATTACATATTTTCTAGTGCTTTAAACTTCTGTTAATTAAATTCATTATTAGACACCACTTTGAATTTGGTGTAATTTCATTTATTTTTATTGATCCATTTAGTTTTTTTTTTTTTTTTTGGGGGGGGGGGTTGAAATACGTATAATGATAGTTACTACAATTAGTTCTTTAAAATATGCCTTATTAATTTCAAGATATAAAATTAAACTTACATTATATGCACCAAAAAATGTTTGGTTATTTGGATAATCGTCAGGGTTTATTAAATTCTCTTGTTTATTTATATCCTAAAAAAGAATTAAAACATATGTGATATCTCAATTATTATACCTTTTTTTGTAGTATTGTCATATACTAAGGTGTGTGTATTATTTGCTGTAGTAGCACTTAAAACAATTTTATTATATATATATAAACTTGAAGTCAGACTTTCAATAAAATTGTTTTAAGTTATATATATATTTTATTATATATATATAAACTTGAAGTCAGACTTTCAATCTTTTTACATCTATTCAATACATCTTATACAAATAAAACACAAACTTAAATTGAAAAAAAAAAATGGTTTTCAATATACACTTTTCATGCTAAACCTTGATTCAGATTACCATCTTCCACACATATATACAATCAATGCTCAGTTTGTATTAAGTTAGCAAATCTTCAAACTTTATACAATCAATGCTCAGTTTGTATTAAGTTAGCAAATCTTCAAACTTTAATGGACAAGCTTCAATCTTCTCTTGTCGCCAACTCTTCAGACATCTATTTCATAGAAAATCCAATGACGAAATGTTCAAAGTTTCTGTTCATGCCAATATTATTATCATATCCATGTTAAGCTCAGGTCAATCTGACTCCTCACATATAGGATGCTAATATGCTGTTTTAATTACATAAAGTAGGAAGGGAAAAATATAAGCTGAATATGTAATATTTAAATGGATGTAGATTGTGTACACTAAACATAATATAATTATAAGGGACATGAACTCAGACATTCCGTCTTCCTTTATCTCTTCAATCCATCCTATACGACTAACACCCATGGCCACTTTCATGTGAATAAGACATATAATCTCCAATATATGTATTCTGTGCTGAACCAGCACTCAGCAGTGGTCCTGAATAACATCTCCCACACATATATATAATCAGTGCTCAGTTTATATCAAGATGGCAAATATTTAAGCTTTAATGGACACACTTTAATCTTCTCCACTCTCCATATTTTCAGGCATCCATTCCATTAAAAATGTGAGGATACAATTTTAAAAATTCTTATTGATGCCAATATTATTGTCATACCTATATTGATCTCAATTTCATTAAAGTTTGAAGATTTTCTGTATTAACATAAACTGAGCACTGATTGTATATATGTGTTGGAGATAGTGATCTGGACCAAGTGATGAGTGCTGCTTCAGCAAAAAATACGTATATTGGATATCACATTTTTTTACATTTATGTGTTCATGTATGTCAGTTGTATAAGATGGATTGGCTAGATGTAGGGAGATTAAAGTCTGCATTCAACCCTTTTATAATTACATTAAGTTTTATATATATATATATATATATATATAACTTAATGTAATTATAAAAGGGTTACTGGTTATATATATATATATATATATATATATATATAGTAACCAGTTGGCTTACATAGCATACACTAATATAGTGTATGTAAATATATATATACACATATATGTAAAATAAAGGAAAAGTAGAAATAAACACAGACAAAAATTATAGTAGATATTTTCTACATTTACTGAAATAAAAATAAATAAATAATAACTCTGATTTAAAATATTGCTTTATAAATTAAACTTTTAAAAGGTCTAAATAAATATAAATATTGTATTATTATTATTATTCTGATTTTGAAATATAAAAACACCATACTTATTTTTGGAATTTTTTAATTAATTAAACAAATTCTTTATCTATTAAAAATCTCCTAAGTAAAAAACATGTATATAGATTCCAAGGGATTAGAGAGATAAAAATAAAATTCTGTTTTTAATCAAGGTGTTGTTATAACACCTCAGATGATTTTATAAAAAAGAGCTGATAAAAAATATCAGCCAGTTTGGATAATGATTTTGAAGAGAGCAGTATGTTGTTGGCTGTAGCAGAGAATTTGCAGAAAAGCTACCATGAACTAATGTTGCTGAAGGCAGGAGCTGCTACTATTTTCCTTCACATGAGTTTTGGTTTTGAAGCTGGGTCACTTCTGAATCAATAGCCTGAAAAAAAGGACAAAATAACTAGCAGAGTTATATAAAGCTCCTATGAAGATCTAAGGAAGTACAGTCCAGTAGCTGCATTATAGTTTACTGCAGAGATTTGATTTATGAAGCCAGGGTCACTTCAAATGGATCAACTAGCTGCTTAAATATGTTCTGGAAGACAGCCTGACAATTGCTCAGACTACAAAAGAAATCTCATGATATGCCAAAAAATTACCGGAATTATATACTTTTACCTGATGATGACAATCACTAAAACCAAACTCATCAAGAAAAATCTTCCAGCTTGCTGAAGAATTAAATACACGTATGCTGTGTCAGATAAAGGCAGAGAAACACAGACAAATGTATATAAAGCTGGTGGTGAGTATCATTATATATGATAATGAAGTTTTAAATAATTTCCTTATTAAAATGACAATTTTATAACTGATAGAAATATATAAAATGATATTAGTTTAAAATCGTTTATTAAAGAAGAAAAAACTGTTTAAATTTATATTTATGATAATAAAAAAAGTACAAAGTTATAATTAATAATGAAGAAAAAGATTTCCAAAAATCTTTTAGACTAGGAAAAGCAAGACATTTTAAATCAATCAACAATCATCTGTCAAAAATTTGATCAGATTTATTTTAAGGGAAAAAAAAATGCTATATTCAACAAAAAGAATAACTGTGAAAATAACTTTTATCATTATAACAAGTATGTAAATTTTATGTATATTCAAAATGGAATTATTAATTATAAAAGTAATGTTATTTATTGTTTGACAAAATTAAATTTATAAATAATCTGTGCGTACATATATGTCAATGCTTGTCAAATAAGACATATATGCAAATGGTAATTATTGTGTTATTGAATATTAATTGTATATTATAAATCACATGTCTGTGCACATATATATGTTAACCATAATAATAATATGAATTGTAATTTTGTAAATTAATGTAGCAATTTGAATTTTGAATGGTAAATATTGTCAATTAATGTAATAACTTGAATTTTGTAGTAATATTGTAAATTATAGAATGATGACTTTATTATTGTGTATCATTCAAAATCAGAACTCTTATAAGACCTTATTTATTTTTTATTGTTATTAATAAACATATTTAATTGTTAAAAATTGTATTCCATCATTTCTTGTTCACATACAGTAATAGAGCTTGTGTTCCTGAGCTAGATTCAGACACGGATAAATGGGGATGTGTTTAGTGCTTTGGGCATCCAGAGATGATCAATCATCATCCTGGTTGGCACAAAAGAGGATACTCTTTAAAGCCGATGCACTATCTTTTATTTTACTTTAGTCTTATTAAAAATTTAAGTTTATAGTTGGCCAGTACTTAAGTGGTCAGAGCATTGATGATGATCAGCATGTTTTAAATGTCCCAGCATTATTGTTTAGATTTTCTGATTATTGTGTATTTTAATGGATGGGCACTAAGCTGTTGCATCCAAGTTATGTTTATATAATTGCCCAAGCTGGCAAAGGCTCAATAGTTAGCCTGGTCTAAAGAAGACCCATTTCCAATCCAGTCATAAGGTTGATTGTTGATTTACATTTTTTATGGTTCAAATCCAGCCACAAGATGGACTGTTGATTTATTGTAATTATTTTTTTAAATGATAATGTTGGTGGTTATTAATGCTTTTAGTTGATCTTATGAGTTAACTGGATCATCTCTCAATGCTCACAGACATCTCTCAATGTTCTCAGAAATTCTCTAATCTCATACTCTTATAATTTAAATGGACTGGGAGTGATGATGTTTTACCATCACATCAGTTCAATTCTACTTACTTTCCACCACCTTCTCACCCACCCCATCCCATTACCAATGGTTACCTAACTGAGGGCTGATGATGATCATGTACTGTGGAAATCATTATAGATGGCTGCCCAATGTATGGCTGATGATGACCACATACTGGTGATCATCACTTCAAAATTATTAACTTGATCTCAAACCATGACTGAGAAAGAAAAAAAAACATGCATTTTATGCAGAATTAATTTTAAAAATTACTGTGAAATATGTGACAAGAGTATTGATGATGATTATAAAATAGTAATTTTCATGTATGTTTGGAGGGGTTCATGTTTGGGGTTAAATAGAAAATCGATGATTTTGGAGGTTTGATTGTTGAAGTTTGTCTAGCTGTATTTTCAGTTTTGATGATGGATGGAGATTTTTGTCATTGGCTTGAAGATGGAATGTTTTCATGCAGCTCTGAGGGTGTTGTATCTCTGCTATTTGCTCCAATCTATTTTGTATATTTCATATTGTTTGTGATAGGGCAGTTAACATAGTTCTGCCATGATTTCAGCCTCTAAGTCTCCAAAAAAAAGGAGTAAGGCATAGTTTGTATTTCCCAGCCCATAAGACTCAAGAGAAGCAGGGCATAGTTTTGTATTCTCCAGTCCCTCCATGAAAGAGGGCTTTGCATTGATTTTGCATTATTTTTGTCATGGGTTGTAGTAGCTTATAGTGTCTCATTTGAGGTAGCACTCTTGGTGTTCATGGTGCATTGTGTACTTACAGGCCAATGGTTGAGTTCTTTATCTATCTCAAAATTGCAGATCACTATTCATTCTGTTAGCTGTCAGATATCTATCAGATCTCTGAAAAAAATGATGAGTACATAGTTTTAGATATAAACTTTGTTTTAATTATATATGTAGATAATGTAAAATATTGTTAAAAGGTGTTTCATTTCTATTTGCCTTTTTTTCTCAGACTGGGGCAATGTAACCAGTTGGCTTACATAGCATACACTAATATAGTGTCTGTGAATATATATATATATATATGTAAAATAAAGGAAAAGTAGAAATAAACGCAGACAAAAATTGAAGTAGATATTTTCTACATTTACTGAAATAGAAATAAATAAATAATAACTCTGATTTAAAATATTGTTTTATAAATTAAACTTTTAAAAGGTCTGAATAAATATAAATATTGTATTATTATTATTATTATTATTATTATTATTATTATTATTATTATTATTATTATTATTATTATTATTATTATTATTATTATTATTATTATTATTATTATTATTATTATTATTATTATTATTATTATTTTGAAATATAAAAACACCATACTTATTTTTGAAATTTTTTAATTAATTAAACAAATTTTTTATCTATTAAAAATCTCCTAAGTAAAAACATGTATATAGATTCCAAGGGATTAGAGAGATAAAAATAAAATTCTGTTTTTAATGAAGGTGTTGTTATAACACCTCAGATGATTTTATAAAAAGAGCTGATAAAAAATATCAGCCAGTTTGGATAATGATTTTGAAGAGAGCAGTATGTTGTTGGCTGTAGCAGAGAATTTGCAGAAAAGCTACCATGAACTAATGTTGCTGAAGGCTTTCCTTCACAGGAGTTATGGTTTTGAAGCTGGGTCACTTCTGAATCAATAGCCTGAAAAAAAAGAGGACAAAATAACTAGCAGAGTTATATAAAGCTCCTATGAAGATATAAGGAAGTACAGTCCAATAGCTGCCTTATAGTTTACTGCAATTTTGATTCATGAAGGCAGGGTCACTTCAAATGGATCAACTAGCTGCTTAAATATGTTCTGGAAGACAGCCTGACAATTGCTTGGACTACAAAAAGAATCTCATGGTATGCCTACAAATTACCAGAATTATATACTTTTACCTGATAATGACAATCATGAAAACCAAACTCATCAAGAAAAATCTTCCAGCTTGCTGAAGAATTAATTACATGTATGCTGCATCAGATAAAGGCAGAGTGGTGGTGAGTAGCATTATATATGATAATGAAGTTTTAAATAATTTCCTTATTAAAATGACAATTTTATAACTGATAGAAATATATAAAATGATATTAGTTTAAAATCGTTTATTAAAGAAAAAAAACTGTTTAAAGTTATATTTATGATAATAAAAAAAAGTACAAAGTTATAATTAATAATCAAGAAAAAGATTCCCAAAAATCTTTTAGACTAGGAAAAGCAAGACATTTTAAATCAATCAACAATCATCTGTCAAAAATTTGATCAGATTTATTTTAAGGGGGAAAAAATGATATATTCAACAAAAAGAATAATTGTGAAAATAACTTTTATCATTATGTTTAAGTATGTAAATTTTATGTATATTCAAAATGGAATTATTAATTATAAAAGTAATGTTTGACAAAATTAAATTTATAAATAATCTGTGCACACATATATATCAATGCTTGTCAAATAATCTGTGTGTACATATATGTCAATGCTTGTCAAATAAGACATATATGCAAATGATAATTATTGTGTTATTGAATATTAATTGTATATTATAAATCGCATGTCTGTGCACATATATATGTAAACCATATTAATAATATGAATTGTAATTTTAAATGAAATATTAAAAAAGGGATCTCTAATGTATTTTTATTTATACAAATTGTGATAAAAATCTATAACATGATCTTATTTTTTATTTTGTAATAAATATTAATCATAAAATTGTATTACCTATTTTTATTTTGAATTAATTAAGATACATTTTCTTATTTAAAACTAATTAGTTTTGATTAATGCAAATTAAAAGACAGTTATTATTGTTTTGTTTACTTTTGAATAAAAAAAATTTAATTATCTTGTTTTTGGATTTTTTAATAGTCTATATGCCATAAATTTAAAATAAAAATAAATATAATTTACATTAGATTGAAGAAAGTACAGAAAACAGCTGTTGATGTTGATAGAGTTTGAAGCCATATAAAAGCACAAAACAGTTTTATGTGATTCATATCCCATCTGTGTTCACTAGACAATATGACTTGCTGAAGACTATAAAAGGAACAAAGTTGAATTGAAGTGATAAATTCCAGTATTGATATTATTTTATAACATAGGCATGACCACAAATCCAGTTTTTAACTCTTGAAATTTCAGTACAGGCATTATACATATGCTATTTTATGCAATATTTACATATATATTGTAACCTTATGTTCTGTCCATAGAACCTTATATTAAGTATTTATGATAATATATCTAAAACGTTTACATAGCTTATTTCCTTTTAAGAAAAAAGTTACTATTTTGATAAAGATAGAGAGACATTTAGTAAGCTAATTAGTTGATTTATATCTACTATTATAAAATATTGTTAATTAAGACAGATATATAAATATAGATAATTTACTTTTTTAATTAAGCTTATTTGTCATTTATAGGTGCTTACAACCATAAGTAATTAACTTATTTTTAAACAGATAATTGAAAGGATTTAATTATATCCATAATATAGGCATTGCACCTGATTATTGAAGTAAGTTCTCATCAAATAAACACATAACTAGTTAAATATTGTTAAGTAATTACAGTTTATTTAAACAATTCATTGTAGAGATACAATTTTAAATGTTAGTTTTAATAATATTCAAATGTTTTATAAATATTATAGTTATCCAGTAACTTTAAAATTATTTATTTCTTAGCAATTATTTTTAAATATTTTAGCATGTGAGTGTGTGAATATCATCAATTCTATTTAAAGTTAAAAGGAAATGGCAATTAGGTTTTGACTTCATGGCTTAAAATGAGTTGGTATTCAAAGATAACTAATGATTTCATCATATAATCTTTTTCTGTTGAAGATTATTTATTATTTTAAAAGTACTTTTTTAAAAAAAGATTATATTAAAGTTAATATTCTGAGAATATTGAAAAAGAATGTATTAAAAAATTATGTTATATATTGTTATAATAATTTTAATTTTAAATAATAATTATTTGTAAAAGATGAGGTAATAATTATTTGTTTGTGGAAATTCCCAGATTAAAAAAATATTTTTTAGTATCTTTTACTTTTCAAATAATTTTAAAATAGTTTTCTAGTAATATTTATATATTTAAACTTTTTTTTTACCTATTTACATGTTGTATATATGAATATATAATTATCTATTAATTTTCAAAGAGATAAAGGTTTATTTTTATTTTTTAAAATATTTGTTTACAGTTTTAAAGTATTAATAACTTAATATAATTAGAATTAAAAGTTGATACGTTTGTATATTGGAATATGCATGTATGTGTGCACATATTATGTAATCTGTTATATTATTTAATGTTTTCAATATTATTAACACACAGTAATAATATTAACATATATTATTAACTAATAAAATCTTGTATAATACAGTGTCGGCAATATGTCCAGGTAGATCAAAAGTCAATTATTATTCATGTACTAAAAAGTAATTGTTTTATTTATTATTATTAATGATGGAAATATCTGTATTCATAGATATGTATGTGTGGACATATATATATATATATATATATATATATATATATATATATTATATATGTTATATGTAAGTCAAAATCAAAATGTTTTTTGTATGTTGCGGAGTATTTACGATGTTTAATCTTATTTCTTCTTATTTATTTTTAGTAAGGTTGTTAATTCTTATTTTTAAGTTATTCATGTGAAATTATTCAAAGAAGATTAAGTTATATATATATTGTTTATGTGTTTTTAAAATTAAGCATTCCAGCTAATGGATAGAATAAAGATTGTTGTCTTTTTAATCGTTATTATTTATCCATTAACTGGATTGCTTAATCTTTAGAAATATTTAAATAGTACCCAAATACAATATGTTTATTATTAAAATACATAAATTAGTAAATATGTTAATCATATGTTGAGAGACATGTTTTGTTATGCTGTCTAGTTTATAACATCTAAATTTTAAATATTTTATTAGGATTCTGCCTCCCCTAAATAATAATGTTGATCAGTATTACCACCATGAAAATATTTTATTTATACTACATGGGATTTTGTAGGTCAATAATTATTTTTTGGGTAAATGGAAAAGCAAACTTTTATTAATTTTACTTCTCTGATTAAAGATATCAGGGCTGCAAACCCCTTCCAAGCATGAATAAAAGAAATAATAATAGAGTAATTTGTCTTTTTATTAAAAAATGGGGGGGGGGGTATAGAAGAAATTAGTCACTTGAGTGAGGCCCAAAATGTAACTCACCTTAGTACTCAAGATTCCATTTTTTTTTATTAAAATTAGAGAAATTAAAAAAAAATGAAAGCAGAACTGAGCATAGAAAATTGATAATCAATATAAAGAAATGAAAGAAATGAGTAAAAAATCTAATGAACTGAAAGCAGAATTGAGCAAAAAAATTAATAATCAATCTAAATAAATGAATGAAAAAATTGAAACTCAATCTTAAGCAATGAGAGTAATATTTAAGCAACAATCCCAGAAATTAGATGTCTCATATGGTGATAAAAATGGGGTTGAAGAGTCCAAATAAATTATAGAAATAAAATTTGAAGATAGTCAAATTAAAATTAAGTGAGACATGGTTGTGTTAGAAGAATTATCAGAAAGAAATTTCAGAGAAATAGGATGTACAATAGAAAAAGTACAAGAAAAGATACTTTGAGAATTTAATTGTAGATTTAAATCATTTGGATCTAATTATATGTATGAACAAATACAGGAAAATCTTGGCAGAAATTTTGAGAAGAGTAGGAATCTATTAACAAATTGTAAAGCAAAAGAATTCAGGAATATATCAGAAAGACTAAAGTGTAATTTTAAAAAATTTGATAAAGAACTAATAGACATTAAAAAGAGACCTTACATGGTTTCAAATGGATCAGTGTTTAAAGACAACAGAATTTGAAGATATTAAAAGAAAATTGATAAAAATTTTAAATGAAATGCAGTCAGAATTCAAAATACTTTTAAAAGCCTGTATTAAGCAAAAAAATAAAAAAAGAATTTGAAGATGTTAGAGTAGAGTTGATAGACATCTTATGTAAGTCCATGTGGGAATTGAAAGTATTTCAAAAAGCTCCTAGTAAATTACACTGTAAGGTTCTATAAAACTTAAAAAAACTATCCTTTCAATAATGCTAAGAGTAAATCTTTAAAAAGTTAAGACTACACATAAGTGTAGAAAGTTTTGTTGAATATGATCCGATTCCTATTATAAGGATAACATTTATTATCCAAATGTGAAATGCAAATGACTGGATAATGATCAGTATATACTGATAAAATTGACACTATAACTAGGATAGTTGCAAAACAATGGATTAAAATAGTGTATTATAAATAATGCATGCAGTTAAACAAGTTCTGGATTCAGTGCAGAATTTTGTTTTTTATATAAGTCTTAATAGTGTTATTATGACTGTGGCAAGATTTAACTAATAAAAGTATAATTCAACTTAAGATAGGTGGATTGTCATTTATAAAAAATAAATGATTTGAAAAAGTTGTACTTATTAAATATATAACACTATTTTTTAATAGAAAAGAGGGATAGCTGTAACATTATATTTAATAAAAGATTGTGCTATGTTAAATTTCATTAACAATAACAATAAAATGAACTCAATTAAGAGGGCTATTTTCATTTAAAAAATAAACAAACTTTTAATCCTTAATTTAAAATGGTAAACAAATGTAGTATGTATTTATTTGTTTTACAAATTTAATATATGATTCTTACTCATAGTTTTTATAACTTATGCATATTTTATTATTAATTTATTTATAATATTATGAATTATACTTATAATACCATATACATTAATGGATTTGATAAAAAACATCTTGGTTAAAAATTTTATTTTAAAAGAAAAAATATTCAGAGTTCTCTGAATTATTATTCTAGGATAATAGAATACATTAACATACGATAAAAACAGCCTATTATATTTGTTATATGATTATAAATGGAATGTAAGGATGTCAGGGTGTATATGTATATAATTTATAAAATTTTAATCTTAGTCGTTGTTATGAAATCATTGTATGCCAGTTTATATATAATGATAGAGTAAATAGTTATGTTATTATACTTGAGTACAAGGGTCTGAGTTGATTATTTATTTTTGTCATTATTAAATTCATGCCTTGTGTAGTTATTAATTGGTACACTGCTTGGAGAGAGGTATCAATTTAGCATTCTTATGTGAATATATTATTGCATTTGTATATGTTTAGCACATCCATGACAGAGAGAGTGTGGCTTAATTATTTTCAGTACTGCCAGGTCAAGCTACTGAGTGTTCATTTATAAACATTTCCATCAGACAGAGTGTGGGTTACTTTCTTCAGTACTGCAAGGTCAAGTATCGGGTGACCACTCATATACTTTCTGTCATCCATTTTGCATATAAATTAATATGAGTGTGTATTTTTAATATATGAGGATATTTTAAATTGCATATCCATCTTTGCAATTATTTTATTAGCTGTAGGACAGTTTAATTTTAAGTACATTATGCTAATTCCAAGTATTAAGCTTATATATTACCTTGCCCATCAAGGTAATCATAGAATTGTACTGTTTTAATAATTTTTGCATAATATTAAGCTATCTTTACAATTCAATGAGAAGTACATTCCCACATTCATTCTTGGACATTATTGATGCTGTAGTACATTTAATACAATCCTAGTGGCCTAGATATAGACATACATGTGTTATTTAAATATTTTATCTATTTACTAAATACATTTTCTGTTTATGTTGCCATAGTCGCATTCATTAATTCAGAAAATCTGATTTAATAAAATTTTCATTATTTAATAAAAGAGTACATTTCAATATTCACATAAAATTTATTTATTTATTTAATTTATCACCCCTAAATTGCAAAAAATGCATACTATATTGTTTTGTTTTATTTCAAGTTTACTTTGTAATATTGTGGGTAAATCTAAAATTTACTCTTTCTACTTGCTCCATTATTTTATACTTAGTCATAGTACAAGTTTATATTAGAGGATAATAATATTAGATATGGTTATAGATGTTATAAATTAAATATTTATAAAAGAGGAAATTTTAAAATATGTAAATAGTATTGTGTATGACAATCATATGTTATCTAAAGTGTTTAGATATTTATTTCACATTTGCATTTTTATTTGTCTAAGAAACAAGATATAAGACAATAAAGTTAAAACAAAAAGATGGAATATTTAATGTATAACCTAAATAGTTATTGCATTTAAGGGTATTAAATAATCAGTTTTGTTGTATCAAGTACATGTTTAAAATCTGAGATACTCATAAAGTATGAACCAGAATAAGATTTAGAATTTAAAAAGAACCAGAGTTAAGATTTTAAATATATGAAGAACTTTAGTTTGTCTGTAAGAGGTAATACTCCATGTTGTGTAGAAAATCTGTAAGTATTATGGTGCTGCCAGTATGATCTGTCACCCTGCACTGCTTTTTGGTACAAGACACAACATATGTAGCTTGCTTTAAGCTTGACTTAAAATATTCACTAGGTGGAGCTTACCACTAGCTCCTAACAAGCTTTAATTATAAAATGCCAAAAGAGAAAGAATTCAAAATCTCTACCAGAAAATCCTTATCCCCAGACCAATTGGTTTCAAGCTTAAGGCTTACCTCAGTGAGGAAATAATATTTCAGACACTAGATCTAAAACTCCAACTCAAGTGTCAGCACTTATTTAATACATTGCTATCAATTTGAAAACTTGAATTTTTCAGACACATAAATGTCTTCAAATCCAACCTTACAAACCAGATAGCTATATGGGTCTGAACTCAGTTCATTTTCACCATAAATTAATAGTTAAAGCAATATAACATCACAAAAAACCTTCAAGGGTACACTTATAATAATTAATAAAACAAGACACAAAATGTGTAACTTGCTTTTAAGCTTGTCCTAAAATGTTCACTAGGTGGAGCTTACCACTAACTCCTAATAAGCTTTAATTACAAGTGCTGAATGAGAATGAATTTAAAATCTCTACTGGAAAATACTCATCCACAGACCAATTGGTTTCTATCTTAAATGCAAGTTACACATTTTGTGTCTTGTTTTATTAATTATTATAAGTGTACCCTTGAAGGCTTTTGCTATGCTATATTGCTTTAGCTATTAATATATAGTGAAATTAAACTGAGTTCAGAACCATATAGTGATCTGGTTTGTAAGGCTGGATTTGAAGACATTTAGGTGTCTGAAAAATTCAAGTTTTTAAATTGATAGTAATGCATTAAATAAGTGCTGACACTTGAGTTGGAGTTTTAGATCTGGTGTCTAAAATGCTAACTCCTCACTGAGGTGAGTCATAAGCTTGAAACCAACTGGTGTGGAGATGAGGATTTTCCGGTAGAGATTTTTAATTCTTTCTCTTTCGGCATTTATAATTAAAGCTTGTTAGGGGCCAGCAGTAAGCTCCACCTAGTGAACATACATATATGATCAATACATGGTGTTTTACCAAAACCACTGAACAAGCATATATTTGTTTACATAAACGTCGAAAGAATCAGAATTCACTATCCCTTTCATTTGCTCCATGTTCAGATCAGCTGATTTCAATCTAATTTGCTATCACCAGTGATGGATAGGGATAGAAACTAGATCTAAACAGTGACTCCAAGTGTTTATGCAACAAGATCCTATCAGTTTGCAAGCATGAATTTTTCAGACACTTAATGTTTTCAAACCCAGCCCAACAAGCCAGATAGCTACATGGGTCTGATATTAGTTCAGTTTCACCACATAGTCAAAGCCTCTGCATTATATATCATTGCAAAAACCTTTAAAGGTACATTTATGAAAAACAAAAACAAGTTATAATCACATAACTTGCTATCGCTTGTATTTATGATCAATAGATGGTGTTTTACCAAAACCACTGAGCAAGCATATATTTGTTTACATAAATGACAGAGGAGTCAGAATTCACTATCTCTTTCATTTGCTCCACCTTCAGATCAGCTGATTTCAAGCTAATTTGCTATCATCAGTGAAGGATAGAGCTAGAAACTACATCTAAACACTTACTCCAAGCATTTATGCAACAAGTTCCTGTCAGTTTCCAAGCATGAATTTTTCAGACACTAAATGTCTTCAAACCCAGCCTAACAAGCCAGGTAGGTACATGGGTCTGATATCAGCTCAGTTTCACCACATAGTCAAAGTCTCTGCAATAGATATCATTGCAAAAACCTTTAAAAGTACATTTATGAAAAACAAAAACAAGTTATAATCATGTAACTTGCTATCACTTGTATTTATGATCAATAGATGGTGTTTTACCAAAACCACCAAACAAGCGTGTATTTGTTTACATAAACATCAAAAGAGTCAGAATTCACTATTTTTTTCATTTGCTCCACCTTCAGATCAGCTGATTTCAAGCTAATTTGCTATCATCAGTGAAGTGTCTGAAAAATTCATGCTTGCAAACTGATAGGAGCTTGTTGCATAAATGCTTGGACTGAGTGTTTATATCTAGTTTCTAGCTCCATCCTTCACTGATGATAGAAAATTAGCTTGAAATCAGCTGATCTGAGGGTGGGCAAAATTAAAGAGATAGTGAATTCTGACTCTTTTGTTGTTTATGTAAACAAACATATGCTTGGTCGGTGTTTTTGGTAAGACACCATCTATTGATCACAAAATACAAGTGACAGCAAGTTAACATGGTTATAACTTGTTTTTGTTTTTCATAAATGTACCTTTAAAGGTTTTTGCAATGATATATATTGCAGTGGCTTTGACTCTGTGGTAAAACTGAACTGAGATCAGACCCATATAGCTATCTGGCTTGTTAGGCTGAGTTTGAAGACTTTACCAGTCTGAAAAATTCATGCTTGTGAACTGATAGAAACTTTTTGCATAAACGCTTAGAGTAAGTGTTTAGATCTAGTTTCTAGCTCTATCCTTCACTGATGATAGCAAATTAGCTTGAAATCAGCTGATCTGAACGTGGAGCAAATGAAAAAGATAGTGAATTCTGACTCTTTTGACGTTTATGTAAACAAATATACACTTGTTCAGTGGTTTTGGTAAACTGCCATCTATTGATCATAAATACAAGTGATAGCAAGTTACGTGATTATAACTTGTTTTTGTTTTTCATAAATGTACCTTTAAAGGTTTTTGCAATGATATATATTGCAGAGGCTTTGACTATGTGATGAAACTGAACTGGGATCAGACCCACATAGCTATCTGGCTTGTTAGGCTGAATTTGAAGACTTTACCAGTCTGCAAAATTCATGCTTGCAAACTGATAGAAACTTTTTTCATAAACACTTGAAGTCAGTGTTTAGATATAGTTTCTAGCTCTATCCTTCACTGATCATAGCAAATTAGCTTGAAATCAGCTGATCTGAATGTGGAGCAAACAAAAGAAATAGTGAATTCTGACTCTTTTGATATTTATGTAAACAAATATACACTTGTTCAGTGGTTTTGGTAAAACGCTATCTATTGATCATAAATACAAACGATAGCAAGTTACGTAATTATAACTTGTTTTTGTTTTTCATAAATGTACCTTTAAAGGTTTTTGCAATGATATATATTGCAGAGGCTTTGACTATGTGGTGAAACTGAACTGATATCAGACACATGTAGCTATCTGGCTTGTTAGGCTGGGTTTGAAACATTAAGTGTCTGAAAAATTCATGTTTGCAAATTGATAGGAACTTGTTGCATAAATGCTTAGAGTCAGTGTTTAGATCTAGTTTCTAGCCCTATCCTTCACTGATGATATCAAATTAGCTTGAAATCACCTGATATGAAGGTGGAGCAAACAAAAGAGATAGTGAATTCTGACTCTTTTGACATTTACGTAAACAAATATATGCTTGTTCAGTGGTTTTGGTAAAACGCCATCTATTGATCATAAATACAAGTGATCGCAAGTTACGTGATTATAACTTGTTTTTGTTTTTCATGTATGTATATATATATGGTTTAATCATAAATCATTCAGTAATATTATTAAAAAATATGTCATTTATTCATTCATATTTTAAAAGAAAATATTCATAACATAAATAAAGCAATACTGTATATAATGTCTATGTTTTGGTTAAGTATAATTAATTAAACTGAAAATGCTGTTAAAATGTCTTACTTGTATTAAAATTGAATAATTGAAATAAATAAAAAAAAAAAAATTAATAGAATTGATATAATTACATGACTGAATACCAAATTAGAAAAAGGTAAACAAAAAATATAGAAAATTTGAACGCTGCTGGTCTTGTTTTATAGCTTATATTCTCTGCTGCTGTTGACCAATTTTATTGTTAATAGAGAAAAAAAAGTAATCTGGCTGTTTTAATTTGATATATTTTCCCAGAATGACTTTATAGTTGCTTTTCTATACTTTCTGTCTAATTTAAATGTAGATTGAAATCTATCTTAACTAAATATTATATATTGGTGCCATTAATTATATTTTCTTCGCATACAAGCTATATATTTATACAATTATATATACCTGTAAAACGTCATCAATATTTAATTTGCTTTTATATTTCACAAATACAATAGCATTCCATTTTATAAACCAAGTAGAAGTAGAAATTTCAGTTCTAAATCTTCTTCGTCTAAAATAAAATTGATAGACTAATATAAATTACTTAAATTATAAAAGTAATATATGAAATCTATTATAAAAATAAGTAAAACGATATTTTTTCAATTAATGCAATTAATAGTTATGATAAATTTAAATAGTGGCAATAAATTTCATTTTTTTTCTGTTGTAAAGGAATTACTTTTGACCCATGATTTATTTTAACTAGCTCTGATTACTTGCATTTTTATTTACATAACAATATTATTTTAATCTTACTCAATAACTTTAGCACTATTAATTTGATTTAAAAACTTCATATATATTCTTGTTTTGTATGGTAATTGAACAAATGTATGTTTATTATTGTTAGCTTACTATAAAATATCGTTCATTGAAA
Source organism: Epiperipatus broadwayi (assembly GCA_028023455.1). Classification (NCBI taxonomy): domain Eukaryota; kingdom Metazoa; phylum Onychophora; class Udeonychophora; order Euonychophora; family Peripatidae; genus Epiperipatus; species Epiperipatus broadwayi. The sequence goes on along the minus strand of JAQFVV010000284.1, from coordinate 992,408 downwards.
GTCTTAAGCCAATACTTGCAGTAAAAAGGTAAAATATCGTAGTTTCTCTTGTGTACATTTTGTTTGCACTCAGCAATAATAATATATTTTTGTTCAAAATTTTTATTAAAAGTACAGCCACTTTAATGGGTTGCTTTGCTTATGAAAATAAAATAAAAAATTACACCTGAAATAAATAATGTGTCTATTTTTATGATTCTGAATTATTTTTATCTTATATAAAGCTGCAATTTATTTATTTAGGGTGATCTAGATATTTTTTCTGATTTTTAAATTAACTAGAGTAAAACAGTTAATTCTCTGATGCAAATAACGGAACACTATCTGTTGTGTTTTGTTCAGTTGTGTATTTAAACAATGCTTTTATCATCTCTCAATTATTTAAAAAACACTGTCTAAGCCATGCAGTTCTTCCAGTGGTTACAGTGAAAGAATAATAAATTAAAAGTTTCCATATTTTATTTTCACCAAAACGAAAGAAAAAAAGAAACACAGTTTAAACTAGTTTAATAGAATTCAGATAATACAAGATTGCATAAACAATTACTTACTTGAATATTTTATAATGTTTGAAAAATAATTAAATTAGATGATGTACAAATCAGTCATTACATATAAAATGATAAAATATTTAATTGACATACATGTCAATAATATTTATTTATTCTTATGCATTCAAGTAAAACATTATTATTGCTATCACTGATTAAAGAATTAAGAAATAAATCTATTAGTAGTAGTAGATATTATATGACTAAAATGAAATTGAATAAAAAATTAAAAACATGAATTCAAGAAAATGTGATTATATGATTACTGCAGTGCATGAATTAAATCTTTATAAATAACACAACCTTCCCTTTTCATTATTTTATGTTACCTACCCACTAATTAATCACTTATTTATTCTGTTAATTAACTGTGTATGTGATGATATTTATGACATGGTTGTTTGTCAAATTGTGTTATCCATTCTGCCTGCCAATGAAATGCTCAATAAAATGATATAAAGTTCAAAGTTGAAAAAAATAAAAGCTTTATGAGATGGAAATTACCTTAGTATTGTTGATCTAATAAATAAGTACATAGCTATATATATATATATATATATATATATATATATATATATATTTATATATTATATATATATATATATATATATATATATATATATATAACAATTTAGCTCTCAAGCCTAACAATTGATAATGTAGTTCAATAACGATTTTTTATTGTTGTATTTCTCTATGGAGTGCAATGTTTTTCTTAAAAATGAAATATGTATAAATTGCTATAATTATTATTTTTAAAAAAACTTATAATAATAACTGGCATTGGAACCATCCATTTATGTTATATATTGATAATAAACTAATGATGACACCTGAATATAGTGTCTATGTTTGTGCTTGTATTTTTTGTTAATTAGTTCTTATGAAATGAAAGTGATTCTATACTTTAATGTTTGTCTAAAAATTCATGATAATGGTGCTTTTAATAGTAATTATATGTTGAACTATTTCCAATAATCTAATATTAATGTTTAATATTCTTGGAAAATTCAAACTTTATTTAAACTTTTTAAATAGATTTAGTTATTATTCATAACACACACGTTAGTATATAACACACTGTTTTAAGTGATATTATTCAACTCTTTTTTAGTTAAGGATGACATTGTCAGTGGCAATATTAGCAAGGAAATCAAATTGGGACCACTACATTTGTGAATATTAAATATAAAATGATGATCTAACTAACTAGACTATTTTTCTAAAGACAATATTTAATGGAAACTTCACATTATTATCTATGAGTTCTTACGTTTGTTAACTTTATTGTAAGTGCAAGGTTAATTAGTGGTTTTCACACACTACAAATTATCACATTAGGTCAACTTAGGTGCTGATTGGCCATTGTCATGTGACAAATGTCTTTAAATTTTCTTCTTTGTATTTCTTAGTCAATTATTTTTTTTGTTTTTGTGTAATGAAATATATGTTTATTGGCATATACAAGGTGTGCTGTTCAGATATATCATTTCATTTACTTTTTAATTATCAGTTTATGTTCTTACCATCATGGACAAATGCATTTACCAATACATATAATTCCACACTGAAATGAAGTTTCATACATAAAATTGTTGGTTTTAGTATTTTCAACATTAGGTTTTATAGATGTTAGAAATAATTGTACTTGACCATGGCTTTAAAAAGCACTTCTGTTGTTATACTGATGATATATTTTTTTTAGTTTGTCTGCTATTCCTGACATATATGGATATAGTACAGTACAAGTAATAGTTATTATTTTGATGTTTTTTTATATTTAAGTATTTTCTTAGTGGCATCTGATAGATAAAACATTGACATAAGTAAATCATTTCTACATCACTGATTTAAGAACAAATCTCTTTAGCTATTTACCATAGTAATAATATAATCACATGGTTTGTATTTCTGTGGTGATTGGAGGCATATGCTAAATATTTTTCATTAAGGGAAGTTTTTTGCAAATTGTAATTTTGACTTTGCCATGAGAGAGTATTGTCATAAGAAAATATAAGGAACTCTATTTTTGGTCTTGTTCTGATTCTATTGTGAATTTAATTGAAGAGGATAAATTATGGAAGTATGTGCAGAATGTTTGTAACAGTTATTAAATATTAGCCATACAACAAATACATCACTGAATTTGAGAAGTCAGATGTTAGATGGATAAGGAATATTATCTTCAATCAATACAACAGCTTCAAAATCATAATACCCTATTGGAATTCCTAACATATCTAAACCTAAAGTTGAATTGAAAATTAAAAACTGCTTCTAAGAAATACCTCTAATTTAAAAAAACGTATATTGGTGAAACCTTTGACTCTTCTAAAAATGATTGAAAAAACACAAACTTATAATTATATTTTAAAACATTTGTAAATGAAGTATCCAAATGAGTAAAAGCAAAAATATTGGATAAAGAAGTAAAAGTATAAGAAGAAAAATGAAAGAAAATACATGGCAAGGTCAAAGAATCCCATGAGTCAATCTAATGTGATAAGTCATAATATTAGAAAGTGATTAATTAAAATGTCCCTTAGAACATAAAAAATTAGGACTAGTCTCTAACTCTATATAGTGTGATAATTTAGAATCTCAGAAATAATTAATTAAAACTTTCTTTGGAATAAAATAAAGAAATTAAGAAGATCCATCATAGATAATTATATAAAACTTTTATTTCTGTTTTTTTTTTTTTTTTGTCATAATAGCTTTGTAGTTAAAACATAATCTAATTCCAATATTTACGAATCTAAAAGTCCAGATTCAATTTCCATGCTAGCATATGTGGCAGTATTGCTACTAGTAAGGCCATAATCACAAGAAAAATAGAAAACAGTATTACTTGAAATGACTTATTTTATTCTAAGTTAACCCACATGCTAATATTAACACTTGAAGGTATTTAACATGTTTAAAGTTTGAATGTTTTCAAAGATATTTTACATTTAATATTAGATGATAAAAATAGTCCAACATATAATTATTTTATACTTTAATTTGTTTTTCATAACTCAATAAATAAGAGATTCATAAATGACAGCTTAATTTCTATGTGCATAAAATAAAGCTTTTTTCCCTGTTACTTCTAAAACTAATTTATTTGCTTCAATATTTTTTTTATATTAGAAACAGTAACTTTGATGCCATTTCTAATTCTAAAAACCTTATTTTCTTAAAAAGATAACTTGAGAAGTCACACTAATTTATTATAAATAATAATCAGATTGTAGTCCTAGTTAAAAATATGTTCAAATGAACCTAACATTTTCTTTATGCATTAACAAAACCTCTAATACTATTGTTCTAGAAATGACTGAATAAATGTTATAAGTATTGAAATCAACACTTAATAACTATTTTTTTTAAAAAATAACTTATACACAGCAAATAAGAAGATAATTGGATAATGAATTCCTATGTAACTTTTAAAGAATAAAGAAATAATAAAATTCATTAAACCAATCCTGGATTTATTTGAAAATAGCAGACCAGTGTCTCCAAATAAAAATGTACTTGTCCATTATATAAAAGAAATGATAGTGAATATTAGAGAATAAAAATATACTTATCTAAATTATATAAAAGAAATGATAGTGAATATTATATTTAAAGAAAATTTCAATTTTAATTTCATGAATAAACATATGAAATTAATCTATCAGAAATAAATATTTTTTATAGTTGCAGGATTTATTAAAATTATGGTAGTTCAATGAACAATTTAAGATAATGTTAACAGAATAAATAAAGATTTTAAAAGTTTAAGGTTACATTTTGATGAGAAAGGAAGTCTAATGTTTTGCATATTTTTTGCTAAAATAATTATTAATACATAATTCACTTTATATGTGCATTGTGAGCAAAATAATAATGCAATTTATACTGAAAAATATTACTGATATATATTTTTTATAAACAGTGAAGAAATAGACTGAGAACCAAGAATGGAATATGAGAGTATATATATATTATGACCATGCCATTTGCCACAGTCTATTAAAAAGGTATTAATATAGTCAGTTTTATATAAAAAAGTTAAATTATTACCAATAAATATTCTGTAATAATATTTTCTTGTATAAAACAAGTTAAAATGTACTGTATAACTGATTAAAAAGCCTATCTAAAATATTTTAAAGATATCTTACTTCAATTTATAAATGTAATCTATAATGTACTATTTAAAGTATAAAATTTGTTACTATTTATTAAAGTTAAGAATATAATGTTAAAGTAAGAATTTTAATTGTAACATTTAATATTTAGTAAAGTTCTAAATGTGTTTTAAATAATTTCAATTTTAGTTAATTATTTTAAGTAAGTATTATGCAATTATTTAAGAATGTTCAGGATCAAGTCATAAGCCTGTAATGTGTGTGAATTTATTTTTATTCACACATATTCTAGAGAGATTAAATTAATTTTTGTTCCTTGTTAATAAGAATTGATATAGTTCATTTCTTATTTTAGTAGCAGGAATGTAGGAAATTATTTTATACATTTATTTTTAAAAACTGTAAAGAAATTTTGTGCTGTATTGTTTAAACAATATTTTATATTTTAAAATTAGTATTAAAATTGTTAATAATATTTTAAATACTAAAATATAAAAAAATAATTTTAATATTGTAGTTAAATAGAGAATTAAATAAAATTTCTTTAATAGAAAAGTTAATTAAGTAATTTATTTTAAGAAAAAAAATCTTAGATACAGTTAATTTATATGTAAATTAGTTTGTCTGGGAATATTAAAGGAGCCAATCAAATGGAAAAGATAGGTGTTCAAATCAAGTTATACAGTAAAAAGGAGGAAAAAATCCAAAGTAAAGTAAAAATCATTCAAATCAAGTAATTTTAAAGTCTTATTTTTAATATTTTATTATCTTTTCAGTAAAGTAGTAAATTGTATTTTCAAATTATTTATAATACTAAAAACACTTTATTTATTCTATTATGGAGTCAAAAAGTATATATTCCCTGGTGATAAATTCATATGAAGTTTAATGAAATCCTGGTAACTGATGGAGACATATATCAATTTTCTAACTGGTGTACTAATAATGAGAAGGAGATGTGAAAAATGGAACCATTCAGAAAATAAAAGTATACATAGGAACTGTAAGAAAATTATATTTTATTACATGTGTATGTATGGGTTTAAAGGACAATTTTATTTAATATTAATAATCAATCCTCAAAAATATAAACTTTTATGGGATTTGTATACCCATGTTAATTGGAGGAGAATCATTAAAAATTATATGGAAAGTTAACTCCCATTAAAAAAAAAAGAATGTGTGCGAGTCAACAAATGCATGAAAATGAGCTTTATATTTATGCATGGTTTTTACCTATTACCTGTAAATGCATCATCTGTAATATATCTGCTACTAATTTTTAAAATACTGAATGAATATTAAATATTGTTTAAATGATGTGCAATGAAAATAAAAGTATTTTAAATCTAATATAAGATTTTATTATTAGTCTAAAGAAGAAGAGAACTCTTAATGTTATTTCAAAATGCTTATTAAGTACTGGAAAATACTATTTGACTGCTAAAATTTGCGAAAAACTTGCAAGTAAGTAAAAATTAAATATGTGCATATTAGTAAGACAGAAATATTAAAATTAAAATAATTCTGTATAAAACACTGGATTTCCACCAACCAAGAGAATAAGCTGGATTTAAAAGTGGTTTTAGTACAGTAGATCATATCCAGGTATTGAGAGAAATTTATAGAAAGGAAAAATGAATATGGGTTGCCATTATGCTTAGGATTTGTAGACTATGAAAAGGCATTTGATTCTAAAAAATATTTCTTCAGTGATTAATTATTGGATCATCAAGGTGTAGATCCAGGATATTGTCATATTTTGAAGAATATTTATAAAAATGCAACAGCAACAATTAGATTACATAATGATAGTAGGAAAATCAACATTGAAAAGGGTGTAAGACAGGGTGACTCCATATCTACAAAACTTTTTACAGCAGTGCTGCAAGAAGTATTTTGTGGATTAAAATGGGAAGCTAAAGGAGTGAAAGTAAATGGAGATTATTTAAGTCATTTATATTTTGCAGATGATGTAGTTGTTTTTGCAAATAATGCTTTAGAGCTACAGGAAATGTTGCAGGAGTTATCAGATGAAAGTAGGAAAGTAGGACTAAAGATAAATGTTAAAAAGACTAAAGTAATGTTTAATGGATTTTCTCAAAATATGAAAATAAAGATTGATTATGATAAGTTAGAAGTTAACAATTACAAATACCTTGGTCAGATTATTAATACAGATGGAAATATAATGGATAAAATTAATCATAGAATTAAACTTGGTTGGAGTGCTTTTGGTAGAAATAACTTGATACTAAAAGGAAATATGCCTATGTGTTTGAAAAGTAAGGTTTTTAATAAATGTGTTTTGCCAGTTCTTACTTATGGATCTGAGACTTGGACTCTTAATAGAAGAGCAATACAGAGACTTCTGACCACTCAAAGACGTATGGAGAGATGCATGTTGGGAATAACAAGAAGTGATCAAAAACGCAATGTATGGGTAAGAGAGCAAACAGGTGTTACTGACCTCATTGAAAAAATTAAAAGACTAAAGTGGAGTTAGGCTGGACATATTGTTAGAAGAGATGATAACAGATGGACAATTGGAATTTTAAACTGGATTCCGAGAGATTGTAAAAGACCCAGAAAGAGACCACATGTGAGATGGGTGGATGAAATAAGAAAGGGTGCAGGGGTGATGTGGAGAAGAGAAGCTAAAGATAGAAAAAGATGGATTAAACTTGGAGAGACCTTCATCCTGCAGTGGATTGATAATGGTTGATGATGATGATGATGATTAAGTTATTATCAGTTAGATGTGCATGAGTACATGAAAAAAAATTCAAAGTGAAAAAAATATTTGTTGGAAATTCAAAAAGAATAAATGATAATATTTTATAAAGATTTAACAAGCGATTCCCAAAGAAAATATTTTTTGTAGTGATTTTTTAACTGACTTATACTTCAAATGACAGATAAATGTCTTTTATCCAGTTTGCCCTGGTGAATTATTCAATAATTATTATATGTTAAAATGTGTGTAAAATGGTATACTTTATTATAATAAATTTTTCGGTGAAAATTCCACATTAAAAGGCACAAAATTCAAAATTCCCGCTCTTACAATAGACATAAGCCCCACCCTGACATGATCAGCCATTATGTGTTGCCACGGTTGTAAAACATTCAGTGTTTTATGACATTGAAATTTCCAATGATGCAAAAATATGTTTATTTGCAAATTTATTATGGTTTTAGATATTATTTTAAAAAATAATTTGCACTATATTTATTGGATATCAAGAAATATAAATTATTAATAACTTATTTTGACTTGAAATACTTTATTTTCAAAAATATAATGTTATATTAGCAGCTAACATAAATATGGCCAGAAGCAAATTTGAAAAGGAGCTATGACATAAACAATTTACTTAATATATACGAGTAAGAAAAATTGTAAATTTGCAATAAGTATTAAAAAACAAACTTTAAAAGCATAACTCATTAGATATTAGAGAAATAAATAATTATTCATTAAAGTTTTTAAAAATATTCAGAAATAAACAAGATTTCATTGATTTTATAAACTGAAAATAATCTTTCTAAAAATGATGATGTCTAACGTCTTTGTTTTGAAGATTTTTTTTTATATTTATAAAAACAAAAAGTGAACAATTAAAATTTATTTCAGTAGTAAATAAAAATATCTATTAAATGAAGTCAAATTTATTATTTTGAGATATAATAATCATTTTATTATATATATTTTATGTTGACATGTGAGACAAAGAAAAACATCAGAATAGCGAAGTATAAACCAGTTAAAGGCCTAGATAAGCAAAAAAAAATTTTAAATGTAAAAACATACCCGATGAAATAATTGATTTTATTGTCAATTTTTCCCCTGAAACTTGTGTTCTCCTTAATAAATAAAATGGAATTTATAAGAAAAAAACCTTTATCAAGAAGAGATGGACAAAATGTCCATTAGATTTTAAGAGATACAACATTTAGTATACTGCAGAGACTGGAGCATGAAGAGAGTAAGGGGGGAAAAAATCTATGTTCAGTGAAATTGAATCATCAAGGAAACCCCTCTCTCCTTTCAATTTAACAGCCAACAAGCAAGTCAAATATATTCTTTACTAAAATCTAGAAATAGAGAGGGTTTGATGAATAGACAATTGGCTAATATAAAAACAACAGAATTGTGGAAAATTTGAATGAATTGATTTGTACTAATTGATGGTTGATAAAGATTGGCAGAATTACAATCAAAAATACTTCCAGTAAAGAATATATTTATTAAAATTTGGATACTGTGTTAATAGATTTATTTGAATTATATATATATATATATATATATTGTAATGGTAGGGATATATATATATATATATATTGTAATGGTAGGGATTTCCTGACGAAATCTTAAGGTGGGCACATCTCTCTATAATCAGACCTTGAGTCTTCAAATTGGATGTTGTGAATAAAATGTTTTAAATTTAATCTAAAATTTAACCTAATTCAATTTTAATAACTTTTTTTTTATATGTCATAACACCGGCCGGGATGCGAACCCACAACCATCTGCAAACAACTACTTGTTTGCAAGGCTGCTGCAATGACCTCTCAGCTAACAGCGCTTGACTCAATTTTAATAATTTAATATTAAATATCTACTATAGATATAATTTATAGTAAATTATTCACCTTCACCTTTACCAATTTTTTCGGTTACCCTCGGATTTCAAACTTAGGAAGAAGTTATAGTTAACTCCCTTCAGGGCTTTCCTTAAATACTAAGGCAATGAGTATATTCTAAATAATCTCAATATATTTTAAAATGTATTTTAATTTAATAATTAGGATATTAAATAATATCATATATGTGTGTGGGTATATGGGTTTGTATATAGTTTGATTTTATAAAATTAATAAATAAACCAAATGAATTAGAGACTTTTTTAATTTTTAAAACAAACATTAACAATATTTATTTAAAAGAAAATAAATAACCAATTTATTTAATATAACACAGATAATTATAAAATTTTATTTTACATTTCTAATATTTTAGAAGTTTAGTTATAAAATAATTTTCTATATTTATTTAGTTGATGTGTGTTTTATAATATTGCCAAACACCAATAAAGTGTAATAAAAATATATATAATTATATTGTAATTACGAATTATATTAATAAAGAAAACTTTATTTCTTCTTCTTCTGGCTAAAATTAAAGTTTGTTTCTTAGTAAATCTTTTCTTTAATAAATAAACCGTATATTTTGTTAATCTATTTTTTACATGTATTCTATATTCGAACACATTAAAATGAATATGCACAGTTTCCAGTACATCAGCAAAAATAGAAGAAAATAATAAAAATGTTGATTTAGTATTTACAGTAGAATCACGTTAAACATCATGTAAGACATGTATCATTTGTTTTCACGAATTTACATTCTATAATGAATATGATTGATATTTTAATTTTCTTTCCTTCATGTGATTTGATAGGTTGAGAACTTGATTTTAAAGATTACATTTATGTCACATTTTTCATTAATGAATTTTGTTAGTTTAAACAATGTTACATATTTATGAATGAAAAATAGTATTCTTAATTGTTATATATCTGAGATGAATAGGTTTGGTGTATTAAAGAACAAACATCAAAAGTCAAATACACACATGTCACTAAAACATTATCTATGTCCACAACCTAATTACTGAATACTTAACTGATCTTACCAATCCATTGTTAAATCATTATTCGATGAAGATAAATCCACACTGCCAATGTGCATCTCTTGCTCTTACATCTATAAGTTCTACAATTACTAGTAGGTTTTGGGTTGGTTTGTCTATCAACTAATGAAGATCCTACAACATCATAAAACACTATTTTAACACTACAGATAGACAAGTGTTCTGTAATCTAACATTATTTTATTCTTGCCATATGATTTTGAACTACTATACTTCACCATACACTGCAGAAAAACTAACTTTATATCATCATGAGGGATTTACCACTAAAAGGGAGGCTCTATAAAACATGACAGTTGTATAATAATATGGCTAATTCTACTACCTCTCTATGGGTATACACATGTGGGCTTTTCCTCATCATGAAAAAATAGAATTCAGACCAGGGATATCCTTTCTTTTATGATTATTTATGCTAACAAGGATTAATTACTACTCAGCCTCTTCCAAAACTTTCCTCTCATGGAATCAGCAATAGGTGATTCTCCATCAGCCATGCTCAATATTAATATTAATCTACTGGATGCCATTCTATTGGAACACCCTATCAGCAAAAAACTGTCACAAATCATTCTCAAAATATTATAGCATGGTAAAACAACACTAAAAATAACAGTGGAGATATACATATTCCATTTCACAATGCAGAATCATTAATGTATCAATAGACAAACCAAAATATATATGTCAAATGATCATTAATTATTTTAAAATGACAACTATACTTTTATTAGAGAGAGCACAATGGATTTAAGCAATAAAGATCAAACCTGCATTTGTATTCACTGTGGACAAGTTCATTTCTGTACAAAATTACAAAATGAAAAAGGCTTATATCAAATTTTCTTTTGTATAAGAAAATAATTCGGTCATTCTAATATATCTTTGACAAAATGTCTGCATGTTCACTCTTTAATAAAATACACTAAAATCGGTTTTAAACTATAAGAGATAAATATTTTTCTCTTTTCAGATCAATGACATTAAGAATATGTTTCCCTTACTTGGGAAAACAACAAAAATGTGTGTAATAATAAATGTATGTATCTTTATACATTTTTATATCCCTTTGACTAAATATATTTTAGACCATATACCACAATAAAACATATATGTTAAAAAACAAAATTCCCAAATAACACATGACATAAGTATTACACCTAACACAGCAATAATAAAAAAAAATAAAAGAACATTTTCTTCCATTAAATCTTTATCCTATTCATCCAAGTTATTACATCCTTGTGATTAAAATAATAAGAACTAATATTATGATGAGAAAACACTCCAGATAACACATATATATTTTATTATCCTGTTTGATGCTCATATAATAAGCAATATTCAAATGTTTTCAACTGTATCATAATTAAAATCAGTTTATCCATTTTTCTCAAGATAATTTTCCTTACTAACTTTATCGGTTATTATAATCTTCAAAACAAACTTTTTGAATACATTTATTGATTTATTCTGTAAACGTTTCAAGTGAAGTATAACTAAAATCAGTTTTATTTACATTTTAATCAAGATGATTTTCCTTGAAAATGACTTTATAATTTTATTGCATTTAACATATATAACTTTTTTTAAAAATTCCTTATTAATTTGATTTTTTCCTCCACGGTACGATTTGTAACACTTTAAGTAATTTGCGACAGTTACCAAACAATTTTTTTAAAATCTTATTTATACACTTCGTACTGTAAAATTTTAAAAGTAAAGATTTATTGTATTATATTTCCATTGAAAAAATAACTGTTTAGCACTATTAAAAATAATTTATCCAATTACAAGTACGATATCTTGAGCATTTTTAATGAATCTGTAATCCTTCATTTCTATCATTACACAAAATTGGCACTAGGAAAAATCAGCAGATGAGAATAGATAATAAAATCATGCAATTATTATTTTTTACTTTATTAAAAGTTATATGATTCAAAAATGACTTTTTAATTTATTTACTATATATATCATAACACTTGTCTTCAAAATTATCTCGAATTATTATTTTTTTTCTTGAGATTTTAATTTACAAGCACAATATTGTTCTGCTGGATAATAAGAGTGGCACGAAATACAAACATTATCAACTCCTTATTTTAACTATAAATAATTTGTGCATCATTTTTAAAGAAGCGATTTTAAAAATATGAATAAAATATGAGCAAAAGCTTACTTTTTCTTGAAATTTTCTGGGTTTGAAGCAATATTTATTTAGATAAAAAATTATTCCCATGGCTTTCATTTCCTTCTCCAGTATAAATCCAAGGAACTATATGGTCGTGGAGATGGTGCTTAAAATGATAGCAGGGCTTTTAGATTTTAGTCCATATATTTAGATAGCAATATATTATAATCCCATTCAATTAGATTCCAAAATTTTCTGATTTTTAGCTTTTTTCTTCCTTATGTTAGAAGATCGGAGTTGAAGTGTGTGGTTGTTTAGTTCTCTTTTTCTTAATCACGCCTCCCCCCTACAACTTTGTTTTAATATATATAGTTTTTATTACAAGGCATTGTGGTAAGAAATTCATGAATAATCTTAAGTGTGAATATATTAACATTACACCACCTGGCTTTTCTTTTAATAAGTACTCATACTTATTCAAGACAGCTTTGGATTCACTACAAAAAAAATATATATGCTTAAGAATTAACTATAATAAATCATTTTACAAGTCTTACAAATTTAACTTATTTATTTCAATTGCTATTCAACAACAACTAAAATAGCAATATTTATTTCTCAATTAATAATAATATTTTTAAATTGTTATTTTTCCATAGTTTCAAACCTACACTGGGTTTGAAATATCTCTACTTGAGCAGATTTCCCAGTGCATCCAAAACAGTCTTTATTGAAAGCCACTCATTAAGATTTTCATGCCAGATATATTATTATGATTTAAAATTTTGGATTATTTAATACAGGGACCTAAATAAAAGATCACAATATATATATATATATATATATAATTAGATTCCAACCAGTAACCACCTAAACATTCACAGTAAATATAGTAATTAATATTTCTCACTGCTGTCAAGATAGCCGTCACATCTTTTAATAGCAAGAATGGAAATCCATTCTTACTAATGGTCCATTGAATATATATGGACACTTAAAGATTGCAACTTGACTACAGAGTATGAAATATTCTTACAATGAAGTTTAAATAAACCTCTTTAAACATGAAATAAACATGTCACTATAATGCAGACTAATAAATAGTCATTGATAACATTACTTAATGCAATACTTTTAAATTGCCCATGTATTATTTAGAAATAATAAGCAAAATAGTGTCTAAAGCTAATCTGGGATCATGATGTAATTATATTCCAACCAGTAACCACCTAAACATTCACAGTAAATATAGTAATTAATATTTCTCACTGCTGTCAAGGCAACCTTCACACCTTTTAATAGCAAGAATGGAAATTCATTCTTACTAATGGTCCATTCAATATATATGGACACTTAAAGATTGCAATTTAAAAGTATTGCACTAAGTAATGTTATAGATGACTATTTATTAGTCTGCATTATAGTGACATGTTTATTTCATGTTTAAAGAGGTTTATTTAAACTTCATAGTAAGAATATTTCATACTCTGTAGTCAAGTTGCAATCTTTAAGTGTCCATATATATTCAATGGACCATTAGTATGAATGGATTTCCATTCTTGCTATTAAAAGGTGTGAAGGTTGCCTTGACAGCAGTGAGAAATATTATTTACACTATTTACTGTGAATGTTTAAGTGGTTACTGGTTGGAATCTAATTACATCATGATCCCAGATTAGTTTTAGGCACTATTTCGCTTATATATATATATATATATATATATATAAGCGAAATAGTGCCTAAAACTATATGTGTATATATATATATATATATATATATATATATATATATATACACACATATAAAACCAAAACTGTCTAACACTATATTAGCAAAAATAAAAATGCAAAACCATAAAACAATACAATACTAGATTAAATTTTAAAATTTTTACCAAAATCCTTACACAACCATGGTTTCATCTACTACAAATAGACCTTCTCAAGTGAAAATTTAATCTAGTATTGTATTGTTTTATGGTTTTGCATATATATATATATATATATATATATATATTGTAACCTAGTGTTATTGACACTTGGTTTACTTGGCATTATTTCTGCAGGAAAACAATGCTATTCTTTAAAGAAATAAAAAGATAAAATAACAATAGTAATAATTGATTAATAAAGTATGCTATTCACTCACTTTGGCATGTTTTGGGTGAATAGCTAATAGATTTAATAACTCAATGTCATTTTAAAGAGAGAACATGAATAATTTAATTGAGATATTAATAATTAGAGCAAATTAATATGGTATAAAAGCTAAACAGTAATTGATTTTGGATGAGTAGAGGGGAGAGTGGATGAGTGTCTTATCATAAAGCACAACAACTTCTGGTAATTTCTTTTTGTAAAAAAAGAATTAAAAAAAAAAGAAAAAAAATAATGTTTAAAGAATTATACATCACTGATTGTTAATTTAATGTATTTATTATTATTTTTTTTTTATATTGTCAAATTACTTTGTAATCCAGGTAAATAATACTAAAACTATATGATTATAATAGGTTTTTCCTTTCTTTTGTTTATGTTATAATCAAATGATTATTTTTCTGGAAGAGGTCGCTAAAGTAAAAAAAAAAAAAAACAACAACAAAATGAAACAACCAATTTCATAATCAAGATCATTTTTTTTTTGAAAAAAAAAATAGTCTGCTTTTAGTTTTCAAGGAAGGAACAGTGCTGAAATTTGGTAACTCAATTTTTTCATTTTATTTTGCAGAAATAAATGTAATCAAAGTAAAATTTTAATAATATAATGTGTGGCTAAATTTTTTTGATAAGATATCCTGATTTTCTTTGCCATCTACCTATTTAAAGACCTTTTATACTTAAAAATTTATTGTCTCATGCTAAAGTTAAAAAATGACAGAATTAACTAAGGGAATCATGAAAAGTGTTATTATGTCTAAATTAAGGAAGATAAATGATTTCCAAGTGAGAAATAATTATTTATTAACTTTATGTCATTTATTGATATTTTCTTGGTATAGAAAGAAAAAAAAATAATTGAAAGAAATATTTTGAAACCAAGGAAAATCAACTAGAAACATTTTCGCGCTCTTTCTCAATATTGTCTGCCTTTACAAGTAATGTAGTTACATACGTTAAAATATGTTTTATTCACCACGAATTGTCTGGAAATAATAATAATGATAAATAAGATTAAATTATGCACCTGTATATTTTTTATTAAAAAAATAAAAAAAATATATAAACTTTCTCAGAGTAAATATAGGAAAAGTTATATAGGGGCATTCTTACGGAGAAGTTACCGTTAAAAAAAATTTATAATTCCTAAAGTATGAACAAAACCAAATATCTTAGTGACTTAATGATAAAAATAAATGATATATTATATTACACATCAGTTGGAGTTATTAAAACTTCCTGTACACGTAAATTGACTGCAGTTATTATCCTAATAATCTCTCGGAAAATTGCGCATTTTCGTCCATAAGTAAGCTAGCTAATAAGTATACGTATCGTCAATAAAAAAAAAATATTGTGTATGTTTATCGTCTATCGTCAACTGTTCATTATGTTAGAATATGTATATTTTATTTTCTTGGATCCCAAAATTGTAGTAGTTTAATTCAAGTAAGAATTAATCTTCAATTCTGCTATATTTTTCTTTACCTAATTTATTAAACACACAAAATAAGAGAAAACTTTTATTTAAAGGAAATAATACCATGCGTTTATTGTTTTTAAACTTGCTTCATGAAATACGACTGGATAAAGCTCTTCACCTGGACCAATTGCTCAACAGAAAAACATTTTCTAATGAGAGAATATGCACTTGTTAATTAATGATTGTTTAAAACTAAGTTATAAATGATATGTATTTTTTTTTGTTATATCACATAGGTTAAAGTCTGTATGGTCAAGTGATATTTAATAGCCTTGTAATGACAAAGGTATGTTTTAATATAATTATTATAGGTTAAGTTGATATTTAACACGAAAGAAAAAATCTATAAAATATGTTTTAATTATTACATACAATTGTAGGTAGAAATTTTGTATGTTAGATACGTAAAAGAAAAATATTTAGATATTTAAGGGGTAAAATAAATATTGAAAATTATCAGAAGTAACTAAAAAAAAAAAAAAATGCTATAACAAAATATTTCTTGTTAAAGTTTTGAAACGTATTTATACTGTATTAATTGAGGAATTTATTCCTAATTATTCTTAAATAACACATCCACTTTATTTAGTTTAAGATAGTATGCTACCAACTATTTTGAATGTTCCTTTATTAAAATTAAAATTATTATACTTTTATTCTATGATGTCCATTGATTTCAGATGTTGATCAAAGTATACCCGGTAACATAAGTTTATTATAATCAGTGTATTTACTTATCCTGCCCAGATATAGCATTGGTATATGCTTAATATTCGCATAGGTAATAATTATAATGTATTTATTTTGTGGGATGAAAAATGATCTCCCCAAAAGCTCTGTTTTCCATGAGAGGAAGATTTTAAATATAATGTTCGGGTATGTTTATAGCCCAAGTGATCGATTCTCATAGATAGGACGATCAAGAATTTATCTAGCATTTAGTATGCTTCATTCGTTTAAATCCCAGGAGAGGATTGTATTTGGTGTGTGTTCGTTGTATGCCCAAGTAAGAGGCAAGAAACCACCAAAATATTTTAATGTAGTAGATTACTTTACAGACCTTCGTGATTATTTCATATTCCTCATGTGAAAATAAAGATAGCTCCACCATGGAAGGTGTTGATTATTGTGCTTAATTTTGAAAGTTCGGGCAAGATAAAGGTTATATTGGAGGTGTTAGTTCCTTAAGATCCACTTTAGTATAAATAGTGCGTTAGTAACTAAGATCAATATCTGTATTGTGCTGCTAAATATTGCTAGTATTTGACAAGTAAATCAATGGAGAAAGTAATTAAAATTGCGTAATTTAAAACGCTAATTTACTGAAGGAATATTCAAATGCAATATTTAATTCTGGTTAGTAATTAAATAATACTCATATTTAAAATTATACGTATGAATAAAATTTGTATCATAACTTAAGTTAGCATTAAGTTAAATGTAAGATGGTAAGTGTAACTTCTGATAACTGGCCTATAATTAGAATAGGTTATCCCATTAAAGACCATAAACAAAGTAAATGTATTAGAAATAAATTTAATATTTTGCGTATTGCATATGATTGGATTAATCATTTTTAAAAAAAA
Source organism: Epiperipatus broadwayi (assembly GCA_028023455.1). Classification (NCBI taxonomy): domain Eukaryota; kingdom Metazoa; phylum Onychophora; class Udeonychophora; order Euonychophora; family Peripatidae; genus Epiperipatus; species Epiperipatus broadwayi. The sequence goes on along the minus strand of JAQFVV010000284.1, from coordinate 974,657 downwards.
AAATAGTTAGTCAATAATTTTGAATAAAAGCTTCTACAAGGTTACCAAAATTTAATAAACAATGTATTGGTAATGAAATGTACTTTTAGTTAATCAATCCATATGATTGCATACAGGAGAAGTAGTAACCTCTAGTCCATAACCAAAAGAGTATACAGATTAATGTCAGTTATATTTTATATTTTTGTATTACTATGGGATTATTGAATAAATGTTCATATATATTTTTTTTTGTGATAATAATAAATTATAGTCTTGTTAAAATTTGTTGTAGATTCATTTTTTTTGTTTTTATATGCTAAATATAAGTGTTTGCACAATATTTGCAAAACCTTTTCTTGAGTCCGAAATCATTCCAAATTCTTAAAAACTTAATATACCAGATAAATAAAGTTAAGCAGATCGGAATATGTCATTATATTTTAGTTTAATGATAATTATTTATGGAGTTGAAAACTTAAGACTAAACATTCACCTTTGTGTAAAAAAAAAAAAAAAAAATGAATTTATTCCCAAACCATTAACTTTGGTTGCACATTATTCCATTCCCATTTAGTTAAATTGTCTAAGTAATAAATCTTAGTTATATTATTGTGTTGTCATGGATGATGGAAGGACACAAAAAGCACCCTTGTCTTTTTATTATTCTGACTGAGATTCTGAAAAAAAAAAAGGGCTGTGTTATTCAAAATTATATGTCATTATTGAATAGAATTATCATCTCTTTAAATAATATAGCAGTTGATATGAGAGATGAAGACACATTAAATTTAAGTAAAATAAATGTTTCCTATAGCCGACCAGAATGCCAGTCATATGCGACAACACAATACTGCCGAGCATTTCCTTACATGAAACAAAGAACCCTGAGATTAATATTATTATAATTATTCTTTAAATTAATAAGTGATCAATTATTGTTGTTATTACAATCGTGGCATGGCTTAAGAGAATTGAATGTACAATTGTATTATATGAAAAGTATTTTAGATCATATTGGAAAATTAATGGATATGTTGCTTTATTTTGGTTGCCTTAACAACAACCTGAAAAATTAGTGTCATGGGTGCAAATAAAGTGAAAAGTGAAAAAAAAGAAAGTGCGAGTAATAAATAAACTAAACTAATAATATTTATTGGGTTAGAATATATATATATTAAAAGGTGTGAAGGTTGCCTTGACAGCAGTGACAAATATTGATTACTATATTTTACTGTGAATGTTTAGGTGGTTACTGATTGGAACTTAATGATATCATTATCCCAGATTAGCTTTAGGCACTATTTCGCTTATTATTTCTAAATAATATACGGGCAATTTAAAAGTATTGCAGTTTGTAATGTTAATTGACTATTTATTAGTCTGCATTACAGTGACATGTTTATTTCATGTTTAAAGAGGTTTATTTAAACTTCAATGTATCAATATTTCATACTCTGTAGTCAAGTTGCAAGCTTTAAGTGTTCATATATATTCAATAGACCATTAGTAAGAATGGATTCCATTCTTGCTATTAAAAGGTGTGAAGGTTGCCTTGACAGCAGTGAGAAATATTGATTACTATATTTTACTGTGAATGTTTAGGTAGTTACTGGTTGGAACTTAATTATATATATATATTGTAACTTTCCAGGTTGGCACCAGAAAGAAATGTGGGAAGGTCACATTTGTGCTAACAATGGCTGAAAGTAAATAGTTGAGAAAAATGAATTGTGATATAATCTAATATTTAAAAGTGAGTTTTTAGGAAAATTAAACTTAAATTGTGATGTAATTTGCTAGTTGAAGTTAGGATTTTAACAAAATCAAAATTTTAAATGGGTATATTGATGGGTGGAGTTTTGGACTATATGTTTAGTGGTAGATGTTTGTGTATAGTAAAGGATTTACATATCATAATAGGAAGACACATAAATATATTATTAATTAGAATTTGCTTTAATATATTCTATTTATAAGTTACTGATTATATATTGTCTTAGAATCTTATGTTTTAAAAATGATAAAGATTATTTGTAATAGTAAATAACATTTCTAAAATTAATAATTAGTATTTAATATTTTTTTTATTACTATGTTTATTATATTTAAACATTTTATAGTTAAAATTTTTATAAATAATATTTTTGGCAAGCTTCCAAAGTTGATTGTCATAGAAACACAGAGGGCGTGAAGGGAGAAAGACATAGAGTGTAAAACTTGAAAGTAAAAAAAAAAAAACTCAGAGGAAGAAGAAAAAAAACTTAAAGGAATCAATAACTCTCTAAAAGTATTACAAATATTAAAAAAAAAAAAAAACATTGCAAGGATTCTAATGATATGTTTATGGAAAAATTTTGTTATACTACTGGAGTAATAAAACCATGAAGAGATTGACCCAGAGGAAAATCAGCCCCAAACTTCTATTAAGCTATGGTTCAGGTTTTCTACCTTTTAAAAATACCTTGATGTCATGTAAGATAAGTAATATAATTTATTTCAAGATATTGCCAAAAGTAAGTAATATTAAAATGGCAAAATTGTATAAAATAATGCTAGCACAATTTTTTTCATTAGATGCTAAAACCAAATGCCTAATATTAAATTCTAATCATTTTTTATCAATCTTCTGCAAATTAAAATTTAAAATAAAAAAAATTATCTACTTAATTTTATAACCAGAGGATCATTTTCTACCGTATAACTTTGCTGGTTGCGTATATATATAGTGAAATAATGTCAATGCATGCAAATATCATTTTTAACACCGGTCACGGAATTCTAGGATAAAAAAAACTCTTATCATTCTTAACAAGTTATGCTTAACAATCGGATAGACATTTTTTTTATGTTATAATTTACCATCAATCAATAGTAGTCTGTCCAATAGACAGGTCCAGAGAGTAGTCACCACATCAATTCATCCATTCTTCCATTCCATTCTCTTCCTTGCCCACTTCCTCAATTCCACATACCACCTTCCATCTCGTATATCATCCAATAATGTCAATCTCTTCCGTCCCTTTTTTTTATTTCCACTCACCATTGCTTTCAAAACATCTTTCATTAAACTATAATCTTTTCTTAGTATATGTCCAATCCAGTTTCTCTTTCTCTCTTTGATACTTTCAATCAATCTTCTTTCCTCCTTAACTCTTTTCAAAACTTCATTTGTTATTTTATTCACCCAACTGATTTTTTCCATTTTTCTCCATGTCCACATCTCAAAAGCTTCCAGTCATTTCTTAATTCTATTACTCAATGTCCATGTCTCACAACCATACATTAATACACTCCACACATAACATTTAATTAATCTTTTCATTAATTCTCTTTCCATAGGTCCACAAAATATCTTCTTTCTTTTTACAAATGTCACCTTTGCCAATGCTATTCTTCTTTTAACTTCATTTTCACTTCTTCCATCCTCACTCAACCAACAACCCAAATATCTAAATCCCTTCACCTACTGCACCATGTCATCATGGATTCCAATTTGCAGTCTTTTTGCATCTCTCCCTATCCATAAACACTTAGAGTCTTTTCAATATTAATCTTCATTCCATATGCCATACATCCTTCTTCCAATTTATTCAACATATTCTGAAGATCCTTTTCTTCCTCAGCAATAAGAGCCATATCATCTGCAAATCTTATACAATTTATTACTCTCCCTCCAACATTTGCTCCTCCACAGTCCAAATAATTATTTAGCATATCTTCTAAATAAATATTAAACAAAACAGGTGACATACTACATCCTTGCCTAACTCCACTTTCTATATTCACTTCATCAGTCTCATTACATCCACATCTAACTCTTATTCTTTGCCCATTATACATATTCCATATCAATCGTCTTTCTTTCCAGAATACTCCTTTATCTCTTAAGATAGACATCAGTTTATTCCAGCTTACTCTATCAAATGCCTTTTCTAAATCTACAAAACATATACCAATTCCTTTATCTCTTTCAATATATCTTTCTGCAATTGTCCTAATAATACCAATAGCATCTCTTGTGCTTTTCCCTTTCCGAAAACCAAACTGTTCTTCAGCAATATAATAGTCAACCTTCCCATAAATCCTTTGAGTTAAAATCCTCAATAACACCTTAGAAACATGAGACAATACACTTATTGTCCTATACTCTTCACATTTAACAGCCTTCTTCTTTTTAGCAATTGGAATCACTATAGTTCTTAAAAAATCTTCAGACCAAACTCCATTATTATATATCAAATTGCAAAGTCCAACTAATTCCTTCATAGTAAATTCTCCCATTTCTCTCAAAAATTCTATAGGTACTGCATCAAGTCCAATAGCCTTACCATTCTTCGTTTGTGTGATTGCCTTTCTTACTTCATCTGGCACTATGTCCATCCCTCTATCATCCATTGCAACATCTTCTTCATTTTCAAGTTCATAACTAATTAAATTATTTCCTCTACTAAACAGATACCGAATATATTCTTCCCATCTTTTTAATATATCATTACTATCGGTTAACCTTCTTATCCGCAATCTCACTTGCTACCCATGTCTTTTTCTCCCAAGAAATACTTTGTATTCTATCAAATGCTAGATCATATCTTTTCATCGGTTGAACCTTTCTATCTCTTTACATTCATGCTCCAAACACTTTTCTTTTGCTAAATCTGTTTCTCTTCTTAATTCATTGTTAAATTTCCTATATTCCTTTTGCCCTTCCTCAGTATTTACATTCTTTCACCATCTCTGCACTTCCATCTTTTCTAATATACCTTCAGTTATCCAAGGTCTTTTAGCTTTTCTCGTATGAATAATACCTATTTCATTTTTTGCTATTTTCAAGAATCCCTCTTTAATTCTATTCCAACACTCATCAGAGCTATTAATATAGTTCCCATCCTGAACAATTCTTTTAAATTCATTTTCACATATTAAACCAAATTTTCCTTTTTCCATTTGTCTCAATTTATCCAAGTCCCATCTTGTGTATCTTTTCCCTCTTTTAATTCTTTTTAAACTTAACTTTAATTTAGCCATCACCAAATTATGATCCGAATCTATATCAGCACCTGGCAAAGCATGTGAACCCTTAACAGCATTCTTATATCTATTCTGAATCAGTATATAATCAATTTGATAACGTTCTTTGTTACCTGGAGCTTTCCATGTATACAATCTTCTAATATGATTTTTAAAACAAGTGTTTGCAATGACAAACCCATTCTCTTTACAAAATTGTACAAGTCGACTACCCCTTTCATTTCTTTTTCCAATACCATAATTTCCAACAATTTTCTCTTCCCTACCTTTCCCCACAACAGCATTCCAATCCTCCAATAGCAATATACATGCGTTTTTTCCTTCACATTGAATACTCTCTTCTATCTTCTCATACATTTCATCAATTTCACTATCATTATGAGTACTAGTTGGCATATAAACTTGTATAATTACCAAAGCCCTAGGACTTGCATTTATTCTCATCACCATCAGTCTATCATTAATACCATCATACCTTTGCCACACTATTCCATATTTTCTTCATCACAGCAATGCCAACACCATTAATTGACCTATCACCACCTGAATAAAACAACTTTACATCTCCACTACTTACTTCTCCACATCCCTCCCATCTCACTTCACTTAATCCCATTACATCAATATTATTCAAATGCAACTCTCTTTTCAAATTCTCCAATTTTCCACCTTTCCTCAAAGATCTAACATTCCACGTTCCAATTCTCAGTGTATCCCCTCTCAATGAATTATATTTATGAGGATTTTGCAGGTTGACGACCTGAGTAGCCTCATGTCCACTCCTGCCAGGTAAGACACCAAAGTTATTCTTAACTAAGGTCTCAACACCAAACGTAATGATTTCTGTAGACATACTCATAATAAAACAAGGGAATTATAAGACAAAGTGGTTTCCCATTGCCTTCTTTGCCCAGCAATAACCTCTATAATAGGCTTAGTGTGCTAGCCAAATCCCATAAAATGAAAATCCAACTACTGCTTCCTCCTCATCGTTGTCACCTCTAGTGATCTTCCGCTGACTTGGAAGAAATGCCGTTGCTGACCCAGCGGGGTGTTGACTTATTTAATGGCGGTCAACACTCACCATTATACATCCACCATCATAGGAATTGTGGCACTTTATAGAAGTAAACATGCCACTGTCTCCTTCACCACTTCCTGATAGTGAATGTTGTCCCATTGTCAGTGACTGCTTATTTATTCGCAGCTAACCTTCATATCTGAAGGCCATGCCCCTATCCGCAACCTGGGGATGCTCTGGGTGGCATGGGACCCATGCCTTATTCCCATTACCATTACCATTGTTTTAAAAGTAATATGTATGTTTCTTTAACTTTCAACCTTCAATTTTCTTTTAAAAAACTTAATATGTAATAATAGGATATTGACAAATATTTTTTTTTTTTGGTTACAATAGATGTATAAACAATTTTTTTTTTTGTTTTTGTTTTGTGTTCTTTTTTTAAAAAAAAAAACAATGTAATTTCATTATCATTAGAGTATGATAATTTATTATTTTGTATGATTTATAAATTATATTATAGGTGATTCTAGATATTCGGATGTGTGCGTGATGCTATAGATTATTATTTTAAAGATGTTGTATTTATTATGCAATTTAGCTAATGAAGTATATTTAAAAGAAAATAAAGAATTAAAACCTTATAAGTTCAGTAAATAGGAAGTATATTGAATGTGAATTGAAGGTAGAAATAGTCAAGGGGCAATTAGATTATGTAGATTAAGTTTGGAGATATTCGTTAACTCTTAAGCATATAGGTATAAGTGTTTGGTTATTATTTTTCCCTGCCTTTATTTATTTTGTATAGTTACTGCTAGATGACTTACACCGATTGTAACAGATAAGTGTTATATAATTTTTTATAATATGTAAAAGATGATTGATTCATGGCATCATACAAGTTTATAAATAATCTAATAAATATATTTCATGAATACATTATATTTACAATATAATCAAATGCACATATCCGAAATTATATATATATAATTAACATATTAAATAGTAGTCAATTTCGATTTTGCCTGAAAAGAGATGTAATTGGTTATCAAGGTGCATAAATAATATTTTTTTTATTATAATTATTTCTTTTGTCTTTCTTTTTTTTTTTTTAATAAATATTTTAATGAATTAAAAGTCCAAACGAATTGCTTGACTATTTAAGTTCGATTCTCTATTTCCACACACACACACACATATATAGTTAACATAGCATAGAGATTTGCCAGTAGAAGTCAATTTATTTAATTTGTCTGGTGGTAATAAATCTCAGTATTACAATGCTAATAATATATTTTACTTTGCTTGGAATAGATAGTGATATGGATATAAAGGTACCCGGTCCTAATCATTATCTATCCTATAATAAATGTAATAATTGTCAATTTTGCAATAGTTTTAGTATTGAATAGATGCTCTGAACATATTTAAATTAATCTTATAGTATTATTGTTTATAGACATTTTATCATCCTTGTTGGCCTCATATATAAAGACCATATCCTATAATCTCAACTGAGCTAGTCCATGGAATAGTTATCATATAAAACCTTTTAAATAAGTTTAAATATAATTTATAATTATAAATTTATTCTATTTTGCATAGAATTGGTGCCTGGGCAATTATAAATATAATAAAGTAAATAAGTGAAGAAGATGGAGGTTATGGGAGAGGGTTAATATATATATATATATATATATATATGTTGATACAGATATTTTCACGGATTGCATATATAAAAGACACATTTTGCGGGTTCATCCATGTCAAAAATTCAAATATTAATACATGATGTTTCGACTTGATCACACAAGTCATCTACTGGATGATAAAAGGTAGAAAGATGGTTGTAGAGGTGCTATAATCACTGATTTGAAAAAATGTTAAATTTCCACCAATAGTGAAAATGTTAAATTAAGAATGTTTTTTAAAAGAAATATTTCCAAATAGGAAAAGGTTTGCATGTATCATCCCACTTATTGATACAATCTGGCCTTTTAAGTATTTCAATGCCTTCTCTAATTTTGCACTGGTAGAGATTATCACATCCAGATATGATCCTGGTACTAGAAAAATCAATTTTATGACCTGAATGTTGTTTAACTGCATTAGCATGTTCATCTCTCCTAACACTGATGTGACAATTACTCTTACCTATGTAAGAAGCTTTAAATTTTCACATGAGATTTGATAAGCATCATGAGATTCAAGAGTAGTTGAATCTTTAGGCTTGATTATTATATTACTGATCTTTTGATAAGTAGAAGACTGTATTTATATTATAGCATTTTAATATATGTCCAATACTGTCTGTAGTTTTTTTACATATGGAACACAAATCCTAATAGCTGATTTATCATTTTTTTGTGTCCTATTTTGTCCATTTTGGGTTTGTAATAAAACTTTTTAAATATATTTATAATTATATCTATTTGCTAATAAAACACTATTAATATGCTGTATTTCTTCTTTCAGATGTGACTTATCTGAAAGGTGAATTGCTCCATTTAAAAGAGCTTTGGCTATCGAAACTATTATCACCCAAACTCAGATAATTTCCCTACCCATAACTCTTTTAAATAGAGTAATTAGTCTTTTAGATAAGTCACACCTGAAAGAAGAAATACATCATATTAATAGTTTTTATTAGCAAATAGTTATAATTATAAATTTATTAAAAAAGCCTTATTTCAAGCCCAAAATTGACAAAATAGGAAACAAAAAGATGATAAATCAGCTATTAAAATTTGTGTTCCATATGTAAAAGGAACTACAGGCAGTATTGGATGTATATTAAAATGGTATAATATAAATAAAGTGTTTTCTAAAAGATAAGCAATATAATAACCAAGCCTAAGGATTCAATCGCTCTTGGATCTCATGGTGTTTATCAAATCTCATGTGAAAATTGTAAAGCTTCTTACATATGTATGAGTAATCATCACATCAGTGTTAGGAAAGATGAGCATGCTAATGCAGTTAAATAACACACATCATCATCAGCACTCTCACTCCATACTATATATTCAGGTCATAAAATTGATTTTTCTAGTACCAGGATCATATCTAGATGTGATAATCTCTACCAGTGCAAAATCAGAGAAGCCATTGCGATACTTAAAAGCTCAGATTGTATCAATAAGTGAGATGATACATGCAAACTTCCTCCTATTTGAAACGATTTTTAAAAAAAAAACATTATTAATTTAACATTTTTGCTATTGGTGGAGCATTGTTTTTTTTTTTTTTTTAAATTAGTGATTGTAGCATCTCTTACAACCGTTTTTCTACTTTTTATCACCCATAGTTGACTTGTGTGATCAAGTTGAATCATCATCGGTGTATTAATATTTAAATTTTTAACATGGATAAACCCGCAAAATATGTCTTTTATATATATATTATGCTGTATTATATTTGTTTCATAAAAATAACTATGCAATTTTATTTCAAACTAAATTTTTTTTCAATACCTGTCAAGTGAGTTGATAGACATCACAGAGACTTTGTTGCTGGCATATATTTAAAGTGAGTTATAATTTAATGTATATTTATTTATCATTTCTGTTTATTTATTTTTTAAACACACTACTTTATATCTCATTTTTTGTTTTGTTTATTGAGCTGACTACATGACTATTTTCTTAGTATCTACTTATTGCTGTTTGTCATTAGTCTAGTTTCCATTCATCCCATATTAAATTTATTAGTATGTCATGAAATAATCATATGATTTCAAGCTCCTTAAGTACTGAACCATATGTTACAAGATGATCATATGTAGTAGATTGGAAATGTGCAATAGGAGAAAAAAATAGCCCATATCATTGGATGCCATATCTAATAAAATGGACTTTGTTTCATGCCCAATAATTTGTCATGCCATATGTGACAGGATGAAATCTATACTGTTATGCTTGTATTCAAGAGCCCCACAGAAATGTGTGGGATATGTAACAGGGTGAACTATTCTCCTTGAGAGTCATATTTAACTACTGCCACCCATTGGTTCTTTCTGGTAGGGCATTAAATGTGATAAAATAAGTCAGTTATCTGATGATTTATCTACGTTTTATGAAGTGGTCCCATGAATTGAGTGGCATGTAATTCAAATTTTTCTAACTTCCATTACTTTACTTTTTCTTGATCCTCATTATGCCACAGAGTTCAAAATCAGGGAGTATATACATGTACTCTATTTCAAGGTTTGATTATTGCATGATTGACATGTGCAATGGATATGTGTATTGTGCGATTAATCAGAAAATAGACAAATAAAATGAAAAGCAACCACTTTAATTTAAAATTTAATATTTAACAAATAATTTTGAGGTTGGTTTCCATTCATGAATGTTTTATAACAAAAATAATGTGTTATATATGTTTTGTTCAATTAATTTAATTAATTATTATTATTCGGAATGCATGGCTAAATCCTTGAAAGATTTATCTGTTTTATCATACATCTCTATGACACCAGAATAGGAAGGGATTCGGAATTTAAAAAGAGCTGATCATAAAATATAGACAGACAGAGTGGAAATTATTGAACAAATGATTGCATGAAATTTTAGTTACTAAGAATTACTTTTTAAAATACAGTTTTAAAATTGTCTTCGATGTAAATTTGAGATTGTTAAATTGGAATGGGTAATCAAAGATATGGGTTAGTAAATAGTTAATGAACACAAACGAAAGATGATCGTGCCTACTAAATTATTAAATTAAACAAACACATTACTTTTATTATAAAACAATCATGAATGGAAAACAACCTCAAAATTAATTTGTTAAATATTAAATATATACCATGAAACTCCAAAATTTTTTTAGCTTTAGGCGTGGAAATACTTCATTAATTTTCAAATGGTAAATTTGGAACCCAAACACACACATTGAGATAACTATATTCTTCTTATCATGACCATCATGCACACTTATTTTCAATAAAATATACAGTTTTAGATAAAACTAAGAGACTTTCTGATGACAGCAATTTTCAACAACATATCTATTCTATTAAAAAATGCTTCTCCACAATGGTTTTGATCACAGAATTATTAGTAGAACTTTTTTTTATAATAAGAAAAAAATGACAAATCAAAAAATAAGGGAATACCAGATAAAATTGATAATCTTTTAAAGAAACATAAACCCATATAGTTTTAATACATTTACAAAAAAATAAGTAGTTCCATGCCTTAAAGATATTTTTTGAAGTATCATGGTATATATAAAATTACATGTGAAGTTTGTTTATATCCACACATAGAACAGTCCAATCACAGAATAAACATAAGAAAAGAACACATTTTGGCAGTTAGAGAAAAATCTAATTCACCAACCATTTATTCACACATTAAATTAACTAACCATGACAAAAATTTTAATAAAACACATAGTCTAACAAAAATTGAACAATGTGACAAGAGTCTTCTAAGGAAAGCTATAATTTTTTTTTTAAAATGCCCAACAGCCATGACAGAAATGTATATTTTAAGGGAATGATGATGTATTAATATATAAAGATCATATGAAACATTTTGTATTAGTAACTCAAAAATTATATAATGGCAAATCTTATTTTACAGCTAGAGTAAACAATCTTTTTTAATAAATTGTTTGTATAACTATACATAAATCTTGTTCTTCTTCCTTTTCCGATGTATTGATGTCTACTTTAATATATCATACCATTTACAACTTTCTTAAATAGTATTGATAAAGTGTTTAAGAAAGTTGTAAATGGTATGATATATATATATATATATATATATATATATATATATATATATATATAATCTACATTTACATAATCATGAAATTTGAATGTTAGAATTTATATCAAGTCTAGAAGTCTCTGATTATATATTTTACTGATAACTCTAATTTATTATATTCTCCCATTTTGTAAATACATTTGTTTTATATTACTTAAATTATGTTGACTTTTATACTTTATATTTCGATACTCATCATCTAATTGGTAATTTGTGACCACATGCCATTATAATGCACATTTTTAAACATACATTGATTTACTGAAGTAAAGTTATTGATATTAGTTGCTACTGCAACCATTTATATTAAAACATTAATGTTTAGTTATTATAATATATAATTAGTACAGTAAAGTCCCTTTGTTATCCAGCTGTATGCATCATAATATTAATAATTAAATAGTAAAAATCTATGCATCTTATTTACTACATGTAACTTTTTTAAACCTTGAGATAACATTAGATTAGATTTATTTATATTTTATGATCTTGAAGGGATCCATTAACCATAAGAATATTATTAGATTTTTTTCTTACTTTGCACACCGTATATAGTTCATGTATATTTGATAACATTAAAATAACATTAATTGACATTTATATGATATAGACCTTTAAAACAGTTATAAATATTTGATTAGAGTAATAGTTATTTATTTTCTTATGAATTAAGCTAATATTGTGATTAATCACCATGTGATTATTTTTGATTATAACACTTATTTAGTAGAACATTGTTTATATATTATAATATAAATATATTATACATTAATGGATAAGAATATGCAGAAAATTATATATGGCATAGAGAATTTTCACCTGTAATAAAAGAATCCCGTCATTATGGCAACTAATGCAATAATCAGAACAACTCCAGCTATAATCATGGCTGCTGGGCCTTCACGTGAACCTATATATATATATATATATATATATATATATATATATATTGTAATGGTATACATATTCGTTACATTATTTTAAAACTAAAATAAAAGGGCAAAATAAATCTCAAATAAAATTGTTTTAAAAGGAAAAAAAAAGTAAAAGCCAAAATTAAAAGAGTTACAATAACATATATATTGTCCCACAGATGGAAAACTTTAAAAGTATTTTTTTTTAAAAAAAAAGTATTTGAAAATATTTTTGTTAAAAGATTCCTATGTAATCTCAGTAAATGGAAATGATTGTTTTATTAATTAAATGAAAAACAAACTAGCCTTTGGGGCTCTTATATAATTAAAAAGTCAGATAACAGAATAAAAAAAGTATAATATCAAATAGAAGCAGCAACCAATGCTCAGACCTTAATGAAAATCAATAGAACAGGAAACCATGTTCAGTGAATCCAAAGGATTAAAAGAAAAAGAAAAAAAATTTCAATAAAAGTTAGTTCCAACTTGATTTTTTGAGAAGGGTGAAAAGATGCACTTTTCACCCTCTCAATCTCTTATTTCAAATGAAGTGACTGTTAATTTATGAATGGCACTATTGTAGACCCAGATCATATGGGTTCTATAACAAAATAGTTTCAGGATTGAACCAGCTAAGACAGCCTCTGGATTAACTACAGTATGAACAACAGAACAGTCTTCCAGGAAAGTATGACTAATAAAATCTACACGGGAATTGGCCCAAAGAACCGTAAACTCCTCTAATGTAAAATATAAACTATAAAATTTTAAAAAGTAATTAAGAACTTTCGTCAATATTTAACAAACTTTTAATAACCAGTGAAACATAACTTTTAAAATGAACTTTATCTGACTTATTAAGATTTCAAATTTTATATATTTGAGTTTGCTAATTTAATTAAATCATTTCCATTTTTTATTAATAATATTTATTGATTGATTAAATTATTTAAATGTATTAAATTTAAATTGGGTGTAGATAGCTGCATAGATTCATTAACATTTAGTTTTTATTTTTATATGATTAAAATATATAGATATCGGTAAATATGACACCTCATGCTGAGTGTCCAAACATATTTATTCGTACATCTTTTAAGTTATTGGGGTAAAGGTGGCACCTTATGATGAGTGCCATTGGGTTTGTTGTAAATTTCTCTCTGCAATTCCATCAATAACTGTATATTTTAATTGTTTATATTTATTTTGAAGGGGTTTAATTTCAGACTATTTGTCTTGTAGTTAGGTTGCTGCTGGTGGAGGGATATATGGGTGTTTATATTAATGTAATGTGAAGCATGTTTAGCATACAAGGTGAAGTCAATTGAATGCTTGACCCAAAGATGTAGTCATTGCATTGCAATGGATGCAGACATATTTCCTGCACCATTGACTCCTTTTTAGCTCTATGGGTAGGGACTATGAGTCAGCTGATAGACCGCTCTTTTCCATACTTTGCATGTCTCTTTAATTATTTTATATACATGATTCCTTCACCAGGCAGACTATGTCCTTCAAATAAAATCATGCTGTCAGATATACATTCCTGTCAGCATGGTTTTATGCTAGCATCTTCATATTGCATTGGTCACATTTATGTATCTGGAATCAGGCCTTGGTTTGGCTATGAACTTTTAGTCTGAGATTGAATGATTGTTTTGAAAAGTTTTTAGCTGAGAAACCTATGTAGCCTATCTATATTCAACATTATAAAGTAAAAATATTATTAAACTGTCTATCTGTGTGGACTTTCTTAAAAATTTAAATTTAAAAAATAATAACCAATTTAAAATTAATATTAAAATCTAAACAGGATAAATTTTTTCCTCAATTTTAAATATTTATATATGTGCATTAACAAATGTTTTTTGTGAGTTATTACTGGCAGTGGCTTATTTTATTTATTTATTTTTAAAAATATTTTTTTAGTATTAAAAATATATCTCTGTGTCTCTATGAGCTAATGGCATGGGCCTGGTGGTGCTCTTAACAGCATATACAGAAGGATCACCATTTTCTCTGACTGTTATAATTGGCATGCCACATTGGGCACCAATTATAATGGTCAGGGTGATCTAGAGTCTTACCATATCTGCCTATTATATACATTTTTCAGGTTCCAATAGCCTGTTGGCACCCTTGTATGGCAGATATGGTAAGACTCTAGATCATCCTGACCATATATATATATATATATATATATATATATATATATATATATATATATATATATATATATATATATATATGAAATTATAATTTCTGTCCCATATAATAAAAATATAGTAGCTAAATGACTGACATTTCAATACAATAGTAAGGGAGCTTCTTATTTCTTGACTCATAATAATGTGTGATTTGAGAAAGAGTTGAGAAAAGTACTGATTATTGTGCTGAAACATCAGCTATTTAGCTATTACATTTTAATAAATGGAAGCTCCTAGAAATAATATGAATTCATTGTTGTTTATCCATTAGAATATTGGAATTAACTACATGTATATACACATTTATTAAACTTGATTTAACTTGTTATATATACACCACTGAAGAAATTCTAGTACTATGATATATAAATCATAAATGCTTAGCAATTTTTAATGTAGTCAATCTTAGACATAGATATTCAGGAAGTAGTTGGACAATTTGAAGTAGATTTAAAACTACAGTACATCTGTAAGAAAATAGAGGAGATAAGCTTTAAAATGACCAAAGATATTAAAGAGGTGGAAATAGGACAATATTAAAGATGTCTGGTAGGAAAAAGATAAATAAAAAACAGGAAATTTAATGCATAGATCAAATAATAGAGAAGAATTTTAGAATTGATACTATTTCTGAAGAGGTTATAGAAGTTAATGAAGAAAACATTATTGAAGAAAAAGATACAAGTAATGTTAACCCCATCACCTTGAAATGTATAAAAGTAAAGCAATTTAGAGGGTAATTTTTGGAGAATCCCTTAGAATTTTGAACAGTTTAGAAGATATATTTTCATTATGTTTAATATCAGAAAAAGCAAAGTTATCTATTCCTAGTTATTATTTATATGCCACTACAAAGAATGGTGGAAATCCTTGTTTAATAAACCCATAACTTACGGAGATGTTAACGATTTGATATTAAGTAACATTGGAGAAATGATGGAGAGGATAATGCACACTACCAGATTTTGCAAGAAAAATACAATATGAGTAAGGAAATTTATGTTATGTTTTTCAATAAACAGGCAGTGAAACTTAAGAGTCTGGGTTTCATCTTTCTGAACATTTAATTGTAATGATCATATGTCACATTATCCTTAAAATATTGAACATATAGTGATAGTTGTTGATAATTGTACTATCAAGAAGGTGATACTTTGGCAATGACAGAACTGACATTTGATATTAGGGATAAAAGTATAAAGAATAGGGTACATTTTCCAGTATCTAGTCAGGTAACTCCTATGTCTTACAGCCATGTAATCAGAATGGGAAAATTATTCAATATTAGGGAGAGAATATCCACATAGAAACACTCTTCAGAGTTGTATTAAAATAAGACTTATTCCTATGCCCAGTAAGTCCTCTAAGAGTAATATTACAATGATTTTAAAAAAGCCTGGAGGTAAATGTAAAGACA
Organism: Epiperipatus broadwayi; assembly: GCA_028023455.1. Classification (NCBI taxonomy): domain Eukaryota; kingdom Metazoa; phylum Onychophora; class Udeonychophora; order Euonychophora; family Peripatidae; genus Epiperipatus; species Epiperipatus broadwayi. Next base: position 958,308 of record JAQFVV010000284.1, on the reverse strand, counting down.
AATCTGGGGAGTTAGAGTGAAATAGTCTTTGTATATAAGTTTCTTATTATTGGTAACAACAATATGTAGACTATTTAGAGCCATTTCATACAGGTGAACTATCTATATTATGTAGTTACCCTATTCTAAAACTAATTATAAAAGGCATGAAGATAGATGCATTGATTGATCTCATAGATAAGACTTTATTTTATCTGAAAGTGTTTATGTTGAAATAATAAGCATAAGAAAAATATACCATCATTGCCTGTTAAGAAGATTCATGCCATTCAAGCTGATAGAAAGAGGACCAAGCTTTCTTATATGCAAATCTGGCTAAACATCAAGCTTAATCAAACTGAGTTTGGGCATGTCTTTTTAATTAAGCCTGGACTAGGTCATGAAGTTATAATAGGATTTTATTTTGTGGTATTAAATAACTGTTATCTAAATTTTGAAAAGAAGTTTATACATAAAGAGGAAAGGCCTGAATTTAAATTTGGATTGCATAATCTTACCAGTCAAATACTATGCATTCAAGACACAACAATTGACATTAGCATAAAAGCTAAAATAGAGCATGTTTGTAATTTGGATTTAAAATTAAGGAAAAAAATTGTACCAATTAATGTGTAGCTACAAAGGCATATTCTCTAAAGTTCCAGGTATCATAAATTGATATACCAATAGAATTAAGTTGAAGAATAGTGATCCTTTCTAGAAAAAACAACTGTACCTAGTCAAATTATTAAAAAGTCACTTTCCAATTATGTTTTCTTTAGTGATCATAAGAAAAAAGGGTGGGGCAGTTCAAATTTGATTATATGCTTGTATGCTCAATCAGATGACAATTCATGAATGTGATATTTCTCCACCAGTACTTGCACTCCTAATTAAATTTAAACAGGGATCCATTTTTTCTACTTTTGATCTGAGAGCTAATTACTGGAAAATACTGCTGCATGATGAGGACCAAAAATATATGGCTTTTCATTAAAAGGGCCAATCATATGTTTTTAGAAGAATGTCCTTCTCTCTCACTATGCTGCCTTGATTAGCTGTCTGAATATGATTTTTTTAAAACATTTAAAAAAATTCATAATGTATGTGGATTACATTGTCATAGAATCAGATAGTATCAGTGTTTGTATGTATGTTTTTTTAAAAGGGTTCCTCTACAAATGTAACAGTTAATCTGGAGAAATGTACTATAGTTGCAAAAGAAATCACTTTTCTAGATTTTTGTTAATGAACAAGGAATGAAACCCCAACCTGTGAATATTGCAGCTAACAAAATATATTTATGCCAATAACTAACAAGTAATTTAAATCTTTTATCATCCTATGCAACTACTATCAAAGGTTTAGTGAGAATTTTACCAATAATACTTCGTGTTTGTCAAAATTATTGAAAAAATCAGAAAGGTGGAGACAGCCGAATGAGGATAATAGGGAATTTGCTAAAATTAAAGCAATATTTTAAAAAATGGTTGTTTTATCCTTTCCTAATTTTGATAGAACATTTTTTACAAACAGACAAAAGTTACTATGATCTGGAAGTAGTGCTTTATCGACTTGATAATAATCAGGTGCCTCAGATATTATACTTTTTAAGTAGAGAATTAAAATATGCAAAACTGATATAATCCATCAAGGAAAAAGCCCTAGCCATTGTTTGATTGTTTCAAAAACTATGCCAGCGTTTACTAGGTTCTGAAATGCTTGTTTTATCAGACCCTAGAAGTTTAGAGTTTTTAAATAAGCATTATCTCAATAATAAGATGATAACTAGGTGGAGGTTTAATTTCCAGTAATTCAACTACAGTATTATGCATGTTAAAACAGGAAAAACTATCTGTACAGTAGTGTCACTCAGTGCAAGCCAAAGTAATCAATGGATGCCAGAAGGTTTGTGCATAAAATCCCTATCCAATGTCACCCCTTCCAATATCCCCAGATTGTGGCTTCCATCAGTGAGGAAACTTGGATTTGAGAGCACTGGTCCTAGATTTTAGGATATAATGCAACCCTCCAGCAGCCACCTTTTATCACTACTTAACGACAAAACTATGAGAATAAAATTGAAAACAATAATTATTTCAATCTAAGCTAATTAGCTTATATAGTCATATAGGTATGAACTCCGTTCAGTATCCATAAATATTGGTGTCATTGGTCCTTTAATAACCATAGCCACTACTACCATATTAGACAGGATTGGTATTAAATCACTAAACATAACATGATCACCATTTTTTGTGCTTTCCCATAACTATTATTAAAACAGGCAAAAGTGTATATACAGTAGTGTCACACAGTGCAAGCAATCCATTGATTACTCTGGATGATACAAATAATAATCTGCAGCCCTCAAGCCAGATTCCTTTCTGAAGTGTTATGTGACTTTGAGATGCATCAATGCTGCATTTCCATTGTGTACTTGGGATCGTATAAAGTATCATTTGATGGCCATTGACACACACTTTTTGAGAGGGTAGAACACTTACTTTGGAAGAACTCCACTGCCTCATATTCTGTTTTTGGGAGATCCCAAATTTTGATCATTTTGAGTAGGAAAACATGCTACTTAAATTTCAATGCAGGTTTTTGAAATGTTGCCTGAAAGTTTGTGCATGTTTAATATTGTATTCATCTGCATAAAAAATCCATATTAATACTGTCAAAAAATAAAAAGAAATCCAAACAAATTGTATTTCTAGAATTCCAAAATAATTAATATGTCATAATCAAACTAAGCAGGTATTTCAAAAGATTAGTTCAGTTACATTTTGATTAAATTTGTCAGCCCAAGTTATTATATTTTTAATGCGAATTGGATATTATGTCACATTTAATTTTGCCAAGCATTTGCAACTTTCTTTAAATAATTGTTTGCTAAGTAAAACCTGCTATTAAATTATGCCATAATTGTGGTATTTTTTAAATCTGCTGTTATTGGTTAACTGTGTTGCAATCTGTTTGAACAAGTTTCTCTAAATAATTTTGCTTCAAAAGCCTCAAAATTTGAATGCTTCATTAAATAATAATTTGAATGTTATTTTTTCCTATTTTCAAATTGCCCATGTGTAAAAAAAAATCATATTAACATCATCAAAAAATAAAAATAATCTCAACAACAAATTGTATTTCTAGCACTCTGAAATAATTAATACATCATAATAAAACTAAGCAGATATTTCAAAAGATTAGTTCAGTTACATTTTTCATGTGACAGGTCTATTACGTCACATTTCATTTTGCCAAGTGATTATATTTTTTAATGTAAGAGGTCTATTATGTCACATTTCATTTTATAACTTTCTTTAAATAATTATTTGCTAAAACCTGCTATTATGCCATTGTTGTTGTATTGTTTAATCTGCTATTATTAATTATCTGTGCTCCAATCTGTTTGGTTAATTGTGTTGCAATGTGTTTGAATAAGCTTCTCCAAATAATTTTGCTCCAACAAATTGCCCAAGATGTCTGTCCTTTGTAACTATTTTTTAAGTCACATTTCATTTTGCAACTTTTAATACGATGCAATCATATTAAAAGTTGTGTTTTATGTATTTCACTGATTTCTGTTTTTGTAATTTGTATTTTACTTACTTTTTAAATGACATCTTCATGCAAGGGGGATTGTGTTTCATGTATTTCATCAATTTGTATTTTTCTAATTTGTATTTTACTTATTTTTGATCAATTTCTTCATGCGGGGGGGGGGGGTGTTTTATGTATTTCACCGATTTCTGTTTTTCTAATTTGTATTTTACAGCAATTTTTTAATAGAAATTTATCACTTGTAATGTTCTTTATGAATACTGTAGCATCACCTAGCAGCACAGTACAGCACATTGAACAGTACCTAAATTTCCATATTTAATCCTTTAATGTCTTTGACAGTTGGCCAGTCAATTAATCATGATGGTTGAATATGCTATACTTTTATTTTAGAATTACTTTATTTTTCTTTTAAAATTTTAGTAAAAAAAATATTATAACAAAGTTTCCACATTCAATGCCATCCTTGATTATTGAAAGCAAAAGTAAAAAAAGTTATTTTTTGTTTTATAAAAAAGTCAAGATTAATATTTTTTAAATACATACTTTAATTAATAATGTTCCTGAATTAAACATATTTTTTTATAATAATTTGTTTTATATATGTGAACCATTACAGTAATAACAGTTTACTTGTGTTTATGTCATACATGTTTGACTAAAACAGAGATGGTTGACTTGTGTGTATGGATGCATATAAATTATCCCTTTTTAAATACCATTGGAAAGTTTATTTATCTATTTAGTCTTTTAGTTATTTAGCATTCAATTCAGCTGTTTTCCCCTAGCCCATGTTATATATATATATATATATATATATATATATATATATACATTCACAATATATATATATATATATATATATATATATATTGTGAATGTTCAGATTGATGATCCAGGTATATAAAAAAATAATAATAATAAATTAAATAAAGAAGTTTGTTGATCTTATTTGATTTTTCCTTTGCTTAATAGATAGATAATGTAAGATCTTGGAAATGTAGATTTAAATTTGATCACCATGGCAACCTTAAAGCTTTTAAATAGAATTATATACTGTTGATTCTAGCTTTAAAATGAAAATAACTTCACTATAATCAAACTTAAGAAAAACATATAAATAAATAAATTTAAAAAAAAAAACCAAACAATTCAGTACAATATAAGTTTACCTAAATAGGATCGATATTATTTTACATATTTCATATATGAATGCAGTCACCATAGTAACATTATTACATACAGTTCAATGTTTTTATGTTGTATATAATTGTTTATAAATTAATTTAAAAAAATATTATTATTAAAAATATAGATATGTGTAAATTATTGATGTTTATCAAGTAAATAAAAGGTTGTTATATCCATTTTTGTATTTTGGTTTGTAAATAATAAAAAAATTGTAATCGAATTTGGATTTAATTTTCATGTATCTTTTTCTCCAAACTTACCTTACAAACCGTGCGAAAACTACTATAAAAAAATTGATAAAATTGAGGTTTATTTGAGTAATATTGGATCGTCGTCAAGATACGAGAAACGTCAGAAAGAGAACCTATAAAAAAGACGCGACAGAATATAACAGGACCCTTTATTTCATTTTGCTATAGTCAAGGACAGACCTATTTTCTGTGTCTTAACAAATAAAGTTTTTCAATATTTTTTTTTTGTGTGTAAAACCATAAAACATGGAAAAATAGTTGAATTATCTGCCCGTTCAATCATTTAGAGGGCAGTTGCGAAAAGTTTCCAGGGAAGCGGCAGCAAAATAAAAAAAAAGGAAACCTATGAAGTAAAAAAAAAAAAAATGCTTTATAAAAAAAAAAGGTCGGCTATTTTTAATTAAAAAAAAAAAAAAACAAAGATATTTCTGTTTTTTTTTAAAAAAAAATGGATTTGCGTAAACATCGTCTCACGAGTAAAGGAACATGGACCAACTGGATCAATTCACATCATAAAAGGGCTAATCAAAGTGCACTCACCTCTTCGGAGAGAAAAGGAAAACTTTTAGTGAAGCATTATAAAGTTTGCGATTATTATTTCTGACAAAGAAACTTCTCTTTACACCCTAAGAACTGAAGTCAATCAATGGGCAAATAAATAGTGAACGAACAGACTCATGTATATATGGTATGATTTTTTTTTATATAAAATGTGCGTGTATTAATTTTTTTTTATATGTAATAAAAGGGGATGATTTTTTTTTAATTATCTCTAAAAGTAATATAATTTATTAAATGAAAATGATCGGAAAGACTCAAATATATTTATTATTTCATATTCATTTATCCGTTATTATTTTGATAAACAAATAGATTTTGATACCCTCCTATTTCACATCTTTGGTATCAGTTATATGTAAATTTTTCAGTAAAATATCCAAAAGCCTTTCCCTTCATTTACTCATTCATTTTTTTTTTTTGTCGTTATAGTTGTCGCAACACATTTAGGGATACACATAGTAATTTTATCATTTTTTATTTAGTCAATCAATCTAAAATATAAAGTCATTTCCGATGTATTTTATAATTAATCTTGCCAATTTTCTTTTATATAATCCAATAAATTGAGTTAATTTAAATATCAAGACTAGTTTAATTATTTTGTTTTATTTGGATTGCATAAGATGACGTAGTTATTTAAGTAGCAAGATTCAAACTCAGCTTGGTAAGTGAATTAGAATATAAGATAAGGTATGTTTTGCTTATTAGTATTTTATTTTGTTTCCATATGAATTTTATATTTACATTTGCATTCGAATATTATATATATATATATTCTCATTTATCTTAGTTAATATTACAAAGTCAATCATTTCATGTTTGTCTGATTCCGTCATAAAAATCTAAATAGATCGTACTTTATCGTTTGGTTCAGAATAATTCGTCTTGGATATTTTTCTTAAACTCCTATAAAATGAAGAGAATAAACTTCATTGACCGATTTAATTGAATATTGTTTTGATTTGTATAAATATCAATTATAATCATATGTTTTAATTGTTGCCGGTCAATTTTTATTCAATTGTTTAAAATTTCAAACAGATTGTATTAATACTCACAGGTGAATAAACATCCAATAGGAACTTGATATGTCTTTTATGTAATGTGGTTGGACATTGTAGAGTTAGAGATGAGCTAATAGAGTGTTGATATTAAACTCCAGTGAAGTATTCTATTTTAAAACATAAACGAAGCACGAATTAAGCATCACTTTATTGGAAGATATTTATAAATTATTTATAAATTATTTTGTAGCTTCTTAGTAAACCATAGAAGTATATTAATTTGTTTAAACATTTAAGTGAGTGCATAAATTTTCAAAGTGTTTATAAAATTATAATAAAACCAGTTGATGCCCACAGAAAATTATTAATTAAAGATTGAAGTAGAAAGAATTGTATATCGCTTATTGACACGAGTGTTTATCTTTCTATTTAGCGTTTATTAAAATATATATATATTTGGGTTCAAGTATTATTTTGTTTTGATATTTAAATAATGTCTATATGTAAAAATATGTTTTGTAAAGTACTATTACAGGTACTTAGAAGCTTATCCATTAAGTTAAAAAGGCAGCATCTTTAAATAATAAAGTAGATTTAAATTACTATAACAGTAACAGGCTAATAAAATATATATTGGAATCTGTTTTAGTTATTAATTGGATTTGATTTTGATTAGATTGCCAATCAAGTAGTTAGCCTAATCCTATATTATTGTTTAGGGCAATAGTAGTTGGTTTCACTGCTCTTTGCAATTTATGTTGTAATTGTGATGGATTTGTTGATGTCTGGAGCAGATAGTCTCATTATTCCTTCATTTCACATATAACTTAAGTAAATTAAACTTTAAGAGAGATTATTTGTGCTTTGGGATGGTTTATTACATAACGGCGACCCGATTGAGCTAGACCAGATTAATTTAAATTAGATTTTTAGATTTTTTTTTTTATCAGATCAGATTGATTATCCTAACCATCACCTACATCCATCAATTCAATCAGTTACAAAATGGCACCAACATTTTGGGCCTTCTTTCTTTAATTTAAATGGAATACAGCATTCAACAATTCCGTCGGTTACAATATATATATATATATATATATATATATTTTAAGTTATTACAATATATATATATATATATATATATATATTGTAATAACTTAAAATCATATCCATACCAACCTTTAGCAACCTAAATTGTTAGGTTATGTCAGGTTAATGTTTATATCCAGTTAAACTAATAAGTTTTGCTAATCCACTAAACATCACATGATCACTATTTCTTATGCTAACACATTACTGTTATTAAAACAGGAAAAACTCTCCATACAATAGTGCCACTCAGTACCAACCAGAGTAATCAATGGATGCCAGAAGGCTTGTGCATAAAATCTCTATCTAGTGCCTACTCATCCAATATCCTCAGACTAGTACAAAGCTCCTCACTGACAAAGGCCACAAGTCAGAAACTAGTCTGGGGATATTGGATGAGTAGGCACTAGATAGAGATTTTATGCACAAGCCTCCTGGCAGCCATTGATTACTCTGGTTGGCACTGAGTGATACTACTGTATAGAGTTTTGCCTCTTAAGTTTTGCTAATCTATTTTTTGTAAAATTTAAATTCTATATAGGCTTAATATGTTAGTACTGCATTAAGTAACTGAATAATAAATCATGTATAACAAAATCTTATATATATATACACGCACACACACACACATATATATATACATTTTAACTAAATACCATTAAAATTTATTTATTTATTTGTTATATATATAATATTTTATAACGGGTACTGTATTTTACATTTAATATATATATATATATGGTAACAGTGAAAACTCCAATTGTTTCAATTAGCAAGATTAAACACTTTAAGTGAATGTTGTACATGTAACAACAAAGGATAGAACAGTGATATAGACTATAATAAACAAGCTTAGTGACAATCAAGGGTCAAATACTTTGCCAAGCAACCTAATAATAGGAGTGAAATAATAATGCATGGCATATTTTTTTTGAATCGATTATTGTAATATTTATATGGATAACAATAGGCTCATACAGCAAGGAAATGAAATACATTGTACACTAGGAAATGGAAACTACATCATGTATAAAAAGCAAAACAATGATAACCCTTTCTTCATCAATATTATATATTTGCCATGAGAATATAACTTAATTGGAATCAGAGATTTCGAACGTTATTAAAAATGGAGATTTTAGTTAAAACATATTGATTTTATAAATATAATTAATGCAAGATTTAATAAAGCAAAAAGGATTTTATTATAAAGCAAACAAATTATTTCAAGCAATCGGATATATTTTTTTTAGAAAGCATTTTAAATTGTTAAAACAAAAATAATCAAATTATAATAAGCCATCTAATTAAGCGTGAAATTGGAAGAAGAATATGTATCTATATACCCGGCATAATAAATGAGTGGATAAGTTAGTATATATATATATTTACAAACTGTAGTTAATTTAAAACGTACACTTATTAAGTTAATAACATGTATTTTGGCTAAAGGGAGTTGATTGTCATTTGGTTCAATCATTGATCTTCTAACCATGAAAGCCTAAATATTAATAGTGTCTACATTGTAATTGCCTAAGAGACTATCTTTGTTCAGAATGAAATGTTTATGCAAGAACTAAGGGAAAATGCCAGTTAACCACCGTGGTCTCCTTCGGAATGCCTCATTTGGAAGCTACAATGAGCAATCCATATCTGCACAGAGGAAATTGTCTGAAATATGAGTTTGTGAGTTGCGGAAAACCCCGTCAATTCACCTATTATCGTCAGCTGATCGATTCATGAAATTATATTCATTATGTATTATAATTTTCTTTTTGCTTTCAAAATATCTATGTAACTATTTTTCTTTATTATTTTATTCTTATTATTTGGAATATAAGATCAGCTGATTCAGCATTTTTAAAATAGTTCATTTTTGGAGAGCATGAGAGATCGGGGGGGGGGGTAATTTAACTTTAGTAGGGATTATTGTTATTTTTTTCTTTAATAATAAAGTCTTGGTAAGATTTCCTTTTATTAGTATTTGACTTTCGTTTATAACTACAGTGAAGATCACTTAAAATTTGAGGTAATAGTTTTATTTTAAAACATTAAGTCTCATACACTATGACAACACATTTTACCTGATGTTTGTTTATTAACACTTGTTGATTAGATTTATTCTGTGAAAATGATTAATTCTCTGAATGCACTTTCCTTTTGTCTTGTGAGATGAATTTAACATGTCAAAGGAGAGGGTGGGCTTCAGATACTTAATTTTCAATCATTGCAACCTAACTGCTATAAGAATTGATGTACATATGAAAATGTAAATATAGCTTAATTATTTAATTCCAAGTTTACTAAATAATCGTGTTAAAACTTTTTTTTTTAAATAAAAAACTTTTATTAACACAATAACTTTTTACAATTTATACAAGTAATTAAATAAATGATAAATATGTTAGTTTTGTATACCAAACCCCAAAGAATTTGATATATTCCACTATTAAGACAAAAAAGCTGCAGGCAATTAACTAGTTATCTTCAACTCAAGGAGATTGACTTGTATCACTGTAATAGAAGGAGACTCTAAGACATGCACCTCAAATGAGCAAAGCATGTAACAAAATGACTGATTAGCCTAAGGAATAAGCCACCCATAAGAATTAAACCTTTATTCAAGACAAATGTTAATCTGATAATCTCCATAGAGTTATTCCAGGACCACCCCAGATTTGATTAAAACTTTATTTTGCTAATTATTACTTTGTATATAGAAATGTCTTTAGTATGGATCTCTATTATGAGGATAATGGGTGGCAAGTATAAATTATTAAGTTGTGGAGGTGATAGATATTCATCATTGGCATTTAAATTTCATGCATTTCTATTTTTTTTTATCCTGATTTGTAAATATTAACTAAATATTGTATTATTCCATTTTTTTTACTATTATTAATCTTCACCATTTTTTTTATTTTATTTTATGTTATAAAATAAATATTATAAAACTTGTTGAAATTAATATAGTATCTTTAGTTTATTAATCCATTTCTTGCATTCATCGACAAAGACAATGCCTTATACATATATACAAACACATCCCATTATTTTGCACTTATATTGATAAACGAATTATTAAAGGTTTTAAGTATAGGCAATTTATTAATAGAAGCTTTGATAAGATGACCTAATCATTAGTATGTGCAAGTACACCCTGTTAATAGAGTCAAGGGCAAAATCTCTCTGAGTTCGAACACTGAGGCATAACGGATCCAAAAGAGAATGATGAGATGTGGATGAACTGACTTAAATTGCATGTAAATTTGATAGATAAGTCTTAGCCCAGTCTATTGAAGATAGATGTAATCATGAATCATATACCTCATCACATCATCTCCAGCATTCTACCCAAAGACCCTAGGTCTGACTGTAGTTACATGCAACATTCTCTTTCCATGTCATCAACTGGACCATTTCAATATATATATATATATATATATATATATATATATATATATATATTCCATAACCAGTACATATTTACTGAATGAATTGCATTGAGTCATAAGTAGTAAATCTTCCCAATGCCTTTTTTATATATTTCTTTACTTTTATTTAACTTTGGTTACTTTGGGTCTATTTATTATTGTTCCTTACTTGTTTCCTCTTATGGTTTTGATTCTTGATCTACAAATAAGCTATAGTATAAAAATACAGCATGTGTGAGATTGTAAAAAAAAAAGTCTGCCTATATTTAAATAATAATTAATGGTTTTACAGAGATATATGCACACATCTGCAATCGCAAAGCATATCGACATATCTATTATACCCACACACAATTATTTAATGAATAAAAATAATTTCAAAGGAGAAAACCAAAATAATCAACTGTCAAAGACATTAACTACTTATTTAAAAGGGTTTATACTAACAAATAATATGATTGAGACAACTATAATTCAAATCCTTCCAATAATGTAACTAATTATTCATCTTTTAAGTGTTTTACTCTTATTATGTCATTAATAAACTATATTGTTAATTTTTAGATTTGCCTAGTGTTTGTTTATTGTTGTCACCCTATCAATAGTTTATTTGGCCAGAATCGCTACTCTTCCACACCTCATAGCATTAATTATATATATATATATATATTGGAACAGATGTGTAGTCACTTAATGAATATCTATATCACCCAAAATTTATATTCTAGGTTAGAGAGGCTTAGTGGCGCTCACTTTTGACTTTTTATAGATATTAGGTGCAGACTATCCAATATATATATATATATATATATATCCATGGGTTGTTATTATAATAACGAATACAATTGAGGAGATAATATTCACCTAAATAAAAATAACTTTTCTCCTTTGAAATTACCAAGAAATTATCAATTACTACGAATTGATAATTGCTAAGGCAAAGCGAGTTTTTCCTTTAAATCTATAACAGCTCTTTTATTTGAATTCAGAGCTACTATAGATTTAATGAAATAAACTGTTTTGGCCTCAGGGATTATCAATTAGTAGTAATTGACAATTTCATCATGACATCAAAGGTTAAAAGTTATTTCTATTTACATGAATATATCTAACCTCTATCCTTTATATATATATATATATATATATATGTGTGTGTGTTGCATTAATTGAAACAAAATTGTAATTATAATAAAAATAATAAATTTTATGGTAATAAACTATTAAAAACAGTCTTTAAATCTTCAGAAGTACTTTGAATTAATTTTTTAAACCTGCCTCAACTACCATTAAATTTTAAAAAAACCAAATTGGAAGCAAACATCATCAATTCAAATCATACGAATCCCATACTTTAATGCTAGCAGCTTGTCTATTTATTAAATGCATTTTATTCTTATTTATAAAAATTACCTTCTTAATTTTTCTTTATTATGGTTTTCTCTTCATGAAGAATTTTTACACTTTCAAAATTAAATTTAATTTATATTTACATGTTAATTCTAAGATGTCATACCTGTCAATCAAAAAGATAATATCATATATGAAATTTTTGTGTCTGTATGCTATCATATATAGGTAAATCAAGGTGAAGTATTGAGGAGAGATTAAAGGAAGACAAATTGTTATATAAGCATGTAAAAGTAAGAATAATGGTGATTTAATGAGAGCTTCAATTTTCTTTGATTATGAAAAAACATGTAAATATAAATTTAAATTTGATTTTGAATTTGTGAAAATTCTTCATGAAGAGAGAAACCATAATAAAAGAAAAATTAAGGTGGTAATTTTTATAAATAGGAATAAAATGAATTTAATAAATAGACAAGCTGCTAACATTAAAATATGGGATTAATGGGATTTGAATTGATGACTTTTGCTTCCGCTTTGAGTTTTTTTTAATTCAATGGCAGTTGAGGTAGGTTTAAAAAATTAACCAAAAGTACTTCTGCAGATTTAAAAACTGTTTTTAATAGTTTATTACTATTAAATTTATTAATTTTATTATATATATATATATATATGCAACAGTTTGAAATTGTTGATTGTTATTGATATTGAGAGAGTTTAATTGTTGACTGGTTTTAATGAATCAATCTCTCTCTCTCTCTCTCTCTCTATATATATATATATATATATATATATATATATATATATATATATATATATATATATATATATATATATATATATATATATATAAGTAAACAAAATCTAGCATAAATTTTTACTCTTTAATAAAATAAAAACTTGTAAAAGTAATATTGTAAGACTTCTTTTATAGAAAATATGATACAATTATTTATTGTAAATTTGATCTACTCCACTGCAATTTAAATCTTGTGCCACACCAGTCTCTTAGGCAGAGAAGCATAAAACCCAGAGGGTATCTATGACCAAGCCAAAGCTACATATAAGATACATAACTCCAACTACATTTCCAGGCCACAGATCTTCTCGAATGCTAAATTCAACACCTGTCATTCAAAGCACTTTTTTGATTTGAAGTAAACTCCAGGCACCAATGAATTACAAGAAGTGATGACAAACTAATTCAGCACCTAAGGAATCCCAATTAGCTCAATGGAAACAAATGGAATAAACTATGTGTCTACCTTTGCTAAATTATATTTAGTGGTGTAAGTAAAGAATTGGATGACAGTGATTGATAGACAAATACTTTATTTTAGCTAAACTTTTTACTGTAATTTGTAAACTAATTAATATAAAGAATAATTTTATAATAGTTTGGGCACCCACATTATAATAAACATAAAATAGTAATGTAATATAAACATAATGCATAATAAATATCAAGCATTAAAACACACACACACACACACATATATATATATATATATATATATATATATATAGGCTATTTGTTTGTTTAGGAACATTTTATCAATATCTGTACATCACACTAAATCTGCATATAAATAGTTCATTTTATGCTGGCTATATAGTTCATTATTTAAACTGACTCTGGGAGGCTTCAATGATTGTAATGGCTACATTAATTAATATCAAGAATTGGAATAAGAAAATGTTATAAACCTATAGGATTTTCGAATGTGGTGGCTTCAAGTTATTTCCTGCCATGTGCATGTTTTATCAACCAGTTGGATTTTAGGCTTCTCTAGCATTCCTGATGATTGCTATTCTGTGCTACTTCTCTTTCAGGCTATTAGACATTTCTGGCAGCTTCAAATTATTAGATGGCATTGCTTCTATCAGGCAGACTGCTGATGTTTCATCAGACTGAGGCTGAAATCTGGCTGTATGCTGTGACTTTTGTCTTAAAACTGCATTTAAAGCACTATGTCTAAGAGACAACTGTATCTAAATATGTAAAAGACTGCCTGACAAAATTTTTGGCCTATTTATATGATGATGTTATAATTTTTAATTACTTTTTAAATTAGTCCACTGCTTTAATTAAATTCTTAAGAGATATTTATTTAATCCTGTTGTTTATGAATTGTAATTAGTAGCCATTGCTAATCTATCCTTATGTAGCTTATCAGTATCAGCAATCTTTGAGGAAATTTTTTACTTATAAACTTTCATTTATTTTTTATTTAACTTTCTTTTTTTTTAACATGAACAAATTTTAGTATTTCTTTATGTCTACAATCAATTCATTATTTATGCATGCATATATTTATTTTATTTTCAATAAATGAAAAGAGAGCCTTTTTTATTTTTTAATATTTTTTTTTTTTGCTTTAATATTTTAAATTTTCTCAATTAAACTTCCCATTGGGCTAACTGCATTCTCTTTTAATAAAACTAACTTTTTAAATACACTTTCTTAATTTATTCTAATGTTTAGTTTTTGCCAAGTTAAATTTACTCCTACCTCTATTAATTAATTTGTAAAACTTTACTACTGACATTTAACAAACTGTTTTAAACTAATAATAAAACTCTTTAAACTTTTATAGATTTCTTCTTTTTTTTTCAAATGAGATATTTTAATTTCAAAATCTTTCCGTTATTTAAATATACAATTTTATTTTAATGATTGAAAACAACAATTTTACATGTAGCACTATTCATTAGTGATACTATATATATATTGTACCAGTCGAAACATGTTTATCCATCTAACATGAGCTGGAACTCACAAAATGTACTTCAAACCCAGTCAAGCCCAAGATTTAGGTCAGGGACCAGCCTGGATTCAAACCCACTCTCTAAGCTCCAGATCAAACACCTAATGAATAACATAATAGTGATGGCATATGAGAATTAATTTTAAATCCAGCCAACTAGGAGAGCGGAGAAGACAATGAGACATCTATTGACTATGACTCAACTAACATATATATCAACTAGGCTGTACATTTGGAAGTGGAAAAAAAAAAGGAATTCAAACTACTCAAATAAGTTAGACAATAAAATATATTTTAATATACTGACAAATTATTATATTTATAAATTAATTATAGACATTAGTGTGTGTGTGAATGAGCAAGCGGTTACATAGTGTCATTAACGCTATTAGTTCTCATATGCTCTTTCTTAGCTAAATAATATATTACAAATAAACACACATCTTTGGTGGGTCTAATATTAAAATGCCAATCGAATATTAGAAAAAATTATGATAATACTGCCATTAACACTTTGATTGATGGTTCAGAAACATGGTGACTAACATATATTTTTCTAGGAGTGTTCCAAAATTCATTATACATATGATATAAATTATTTTCACGCTATTGAGGTCGTAAAAATAAACAAAATACATTTGAAAACATTTGATTATATTTGAATCTATGACAAAAATATTTAATGAAAATCATTTAATAATAGTAAGACAAACGCTTTATTTTTCCCAAGGCATATAGATACTCTTAAATATAGATATATAAATTACAATGGTGAGATTGTATATGATTGAAATAAACTTAATTAATAAATAAAAGTAATTGGCATTTATATATATATATATATATCTTTTAAGCAAAGCTTAATTTTAATATTAGAGCATTAAAACTGGGCCATGAAGCAAAAGAAATAATAATAATATGAAGAAGTTTGTGGTGCTGACATAATAGTCTAAAATAACTAAGAGGAAAAGGTTGTGCTTCTGGATGAAAAATGAAACCTTGTTGGGTAGTGCTTAGAGAAAAGTGGACAGGCATGGCGTGGCCCAGACTTTTGCTAGTATAACCGATGCGAGAGGCCTTTTATCTATATGAAGTGAATATGCATAGCATGTGCCAAACTTACGGGATCACTGCCAGAGGCATTTTATAAGAAATAAATGTGGTTCCAGATAGCTCAACTATCTATGGAACGAGGTACGAAAAGAAATCTATGGGTTCGAACTTTGTCACAACCCCCAGATTAGAAGACTAGAAGCACGTAATATATATATATACGAAGATAGGCTAAATGACAGAAATGCAGTACGAATGAATGCCACTAACAACATTGAATAAATTTTACTGCTTTAAATACATGACCCTTGTTTTAATACTATAATAAGCCATGCAATTATAATAAATATAGAAAGAGAATATTTCATTTAATAAAATATACGTTAAGATTTTCTATAGCAAAAGAAACATTAAGATTTAGATTTCAAATTAATAAAATACACGTTAAGATTTGATTTAATAAAAGAAACATTAAGATTTTCTCCCATCCCTTTTTCTGCTAGTTAAAATCAATCAATCTCACCTTCGTTGATTTTACAATAATTGAAATATATAAATAAGGTATTTGATATTTTAAGCATACATTTTAAGAGTATATAAAAAAAACTAGCAGTAATATATATACGTAAAACAATTAAGACACCTTATTTTAGAATTAAATAAATAATATTTTGTAAGATTTCAAAGTGTTAATTAGCTTGAGTTCTGGATTTGCAGAATTAAACAAATCAATTTTTATATTAAAAGCAAACCTAAAATGTTGATTCATAAAACAATTTGGCGAACATATTAATTTATAATGCATTACATATATATTTTAAGAGGATGTTAATAAACTTGATTCATGAAGGCTTACTTAAAAAGAAGAAAGGATTTTTAGAAAATTCAATTCGTCAAATTGTTTTAGATTGACATATTAAAAAGCAAGCAGATATATAAATCAAATAATAAATATATATAAATAAATGACCGCACCAAGATTAAAAAGTTAAGAGCATATGAGATAAGATTAGATATAAAGAAATCATTTGAGAGCAAAATTACATTTACAGATATATATATATATATAAGGCAAAGTTAAAGAATACATTTAGGCTAGATTTAGTTTGAGGTGACGGCTTGAAAAATTACCTTGCAGTTTTAAGAGTTCAATTTAAAATATTGCACGTTCTCCTGTGGCAGCAAGCTTCTATTAAATGCACACCGAAGTTTTTAGGTCAGGCTTTGCTCTCTTGGGCAGCAGGATGGTACAGCCAGGAAAGAATGACCCACCAGGGTAAGCAAGAGGGTGGATTTACAACTACATCATTTTAAGTTTCAAGCGACGTGTAATCATCATTTTCACTAGAGTAGCTAATCTCTCAATAGTAACTAATCTCTCTGATTCAAAATTCAGTCATTTTATACTTTTTCTTTTATCAGTTGTTTTTGAAGATGCAATTGTAAGATAACATCCAAAAATAAATTCATATCTATTTCCAGATTAGAAATAGATTTGACAACATGTTTTTAATACAAGTAAATCTTTAATCTACTTAATCCCATTTATTTTAAGTAAAACTTTAATTAAAAAAATACCTTCCCTAGATTAAAACAATAGTGCTTCCAACCCCTAATTATTTTTAGACAACTAACAACACTTGCATCTTCTATATTGGATTTTATAAAAAAATATATAGTTTAATAGAAAAACAAGCAATTTAAAAAGAAAAAGCCAAAAATGACATATAATAAATATTTAAAACATCAATATTTTGTTAGTAAGTTTGCTCCTATGTATATATTTGAGCCGCATCTATAATACTTTAATAAAAAAAACTAATAATTAATAAAAAGAATTAATAATAATTTTAAAACATGTTATTGAAACATTAAATTTTATAATTTAGGCGCGCGTCTCAAATATATACATGAAATATATATACATGACAAAAGGAGCGGGATGGGAAATAGGGATTTAAACACAGGTTAGTAGGTAGAAACATGAAGCACAATCTTAAGCTAAGATTGACTGCTTCAATATATATATATAAAATACATATTTTGCGGGTTCATCTATGTTAAAAACTTTTAATATCAATATACTGACGTTTCGACTTGGTCACACAAGCCATCCACAGAGTTATAAAAAGGTAGAAAGACGGTTGTAGAGGCGCTACAATCACTGGTTTGAATAAAACATTAAAAATCCCACCAATAGCAAAAATGTTAAATTTAAGAATGTTTTTTAAAGAAATCTTTCCAAATAGGAGAAAGTTTGCACATATCATCTTGCTTATTGATACAATCTGGCCTTTTAAGTATCTCAATGGCTTCTCTGATTTTGCATTGGTAGAGATTATCACATCTGGATATGATCCTGGTACTAGAAAAATCTATTTTATGACCTGAATCTATAATATGGAGTGAGAGTGCTGATGATGATGAGTGTTGTTTAACTGCATTAGCATGCTCATCTCTCCTAACACTGATGTGATGATTACTCATATCTATGTAAGAAGCTTTACAATTTTTACATGAGATTTGATAGACACCATGAGATTCAAGAGGGATTGAATCCTTAGGCTTGGTTATTATATTGCTGATCTTTTGATGAGCAGAAAATGCTGTATCTATATTATAGCATTTTAATATACGTCCGATACTGTCTGTAGTTCCTTTTACATATGGAACACAAATCCTAATAGCTGACTTATCATCTTTTTGTTTCCTATTTTGTCTATTTTGGGCTTGAAATAAGGCTTTTTTTATAAATTTGTAATTATAACTATTTGCTAATAAAACACTATTAATATGATTTATTTCTTCTTTCAGATGTGTGTCATCTGAAAGGTTAATTGCTCTATTTAAAAGAGTTTTGGCTACAGAAACTATCTGAGTTGGGTGATGATGAGAATGGAAATGTAAATATCTGTCTGTGTGTGTATCCTTTCTGTAAATAGAAAAAGATAAACTATTTGGTGTTCTGGTGACTAGAACATCAAGAAAAGGGAGTTTTCCATCAGACTCTGTCTCCATTGTAAATTTAATATGAGGATGCATATTATTTAAATGTAAGAAAAAAATCATCTAATGTATTTTTTCCATGTTGCCATATGACAAAAGTGTCATCTATGTATCTGAGCCAAATGAGAGGTTTTAAAGATGATGATTCTAAAGCATGAGTTTCTATATATTCCATGAATAAATCAGCTATTACTCCTGAGATAGGTGAGCCCATAGGAGTACCAAAAACTTGTCTGTAATGCTGTCCATTGTATACAAAATATGTATTTAAGAGACAATGTTTAATCAAAGCAATAATATGGTCTGGTAAATTGCAACGTTGTGAGATTATATTTAAAGCTTCATCAATTGGAATGTTTGTAAACAAAGACACGACATCAAAACTGACCAGAATGTCACTAGCATTAATTTTTAAACTTTTTAAAACAGAAATAAAATGAAAAGAGTTTTTAATATATGATTTAATAGATGGGATTGTAGGTTTAATGAAATCCGATAAGTATCTAGCTAAAATATGAGTTGGAGAACCTATTGCACTTACTATTGGACGAAGAGGGGTATCCAAATCAAAAAACCGTTTACAATTTATCTAAGAAAGCCCTCTCTACAGATGAAATTTCGGTTTTAGAAAAAGGTTTCAATTTTGCTTTAACACCTTCCCGGATACCTTTTGAGAAAATTGTCTATAATGTTGAATCAGCTCTTGATAAAATTGATTCTACATTGGCTGATTTAGCTAGAGCTGAGATTTGTAATAATTTTACAAAAGCTAAGCTTCCTAAAAATAATTTTTCAAAGAAAGAAAGACAAGCATTAAATAATATAAAATCGGACAAATCAATTGTTGTACTTCCAGCTGATAAAGGTAATGCCACAGTTGTAATGGATCGTGACATTTACCATAATAAAATTTTAGATCTGCTTAGTGATAAAACTTGTAAACTATCAAAAAGAGATCATACTACATATTTGGAAAAAACAACAAAAGCTATTATTAATAAATCACCTATTGAAACAGAGATAAAAAATAAAATAATCCCTCGTGAAAAATCTTGTGTCTGTCCAAAATTTTATGGACTTCCAAAAATTCACAAACCAATACCCCTCTTCGTCCAATAGTAAGTGCAATAGATTCTCCAACTCATATTTTAGCTAGATACTTATCGGATTTCATTAAACCTACAATCCCATCTATTAAATCATATATTAAAAACTCTTTTCATTTTATTTCTGTTTTAAAAAGTTTAAAAATTAATGCTAGTGACATTCTGGTCAGTTTTGATGTCGTGTCTTTGTTTACAAACATTCCAATTGATGAATCTTTAAATATAATCTCACAACGTTGCAATTTACCAGACCATATTATTGCTTTGATTAAACATTGTCTCTTAAATACATATTTTGTATACAATGGACAGCATTACAGACAAGTTTTTGGTACTCCTATGGGCTCACCTATCTCAGGAGTAATAGCTGATTTATTCATGGAATATATAGAAACTCGTGCTTTAGAATCATCATCTTTAAAACCTCTCATTTGGCTCAGATACATAGATGACACTTTTGTCATATGGCAACATGGAAAAAATACATTAGATGATTTTTTCTTACATTTAAATAATATGCATCCTCATATTAAATTTACAATGGAGACAGAGTCTGATGGAAAACTCCCTTTTCTTGATGTTCTAGTCACCAGAACACCAAATAGTTTATCTTTTTCTATTTACAGAAAGGATACACACACAGACAGATATTTACATTTCCATTCTCATCATCACCCAACTCAGATAGTTTCTGTAGCCAAAACTCTTTTAAATAGAGCAATTAACCTTTCAGATGACACACATCTGAAAGAAGAAATAAATCATATTAATAGTGTTTTATTAGCAAATAGTTATAATTACAAATTTATAAAAAAAGCCTTATTTCAAGCCCAAAATAGACAAAATAGGAAACAAAAAGATGATAAGTCAGCTATTAGGATTTGTGTTCCATATGTAAAAGGAACTACAGACAGTATCGGACGTATATTAAAACGCTATAATATAGATACAGCATTTTCTGCTCATCAAAAGATCAGCAATATAATAACCAAGCCTAAGGATTCAATCCCTCTTGAATCTCATGGTGTCTATCAAATCTCATGTAAAAATTGTAAAGCTTCTTACATAGGTATGAGTAATCATCGCATCAGTGTTAGGAGAGATGAGCATGCTAATGCAGTTAAACAACACTCATCATCATCAGCACTCTCACTCCATACTATAGATTCAGGTCATAAAATAGATTTTTCTAGTACCAGGATCATATCCAGATGTGATAATCTCTACCAATGCAAAATCAGAGAAGCCATTGAGATACTTAAAAGGCCAGATTGTATCAATAAGCGAGATGATACGTGCAAACTTCCTCCTATTTGGAAAGATTTCTTTAAAAAACATTCTTAAATTTAACATTTTTGCTATTGGTGGGATTTTTAATGTTTTATTCAAACCAGTGATTGTAGCGCCTCTACAACCGTCTTTCTACCTTTTTATAACTCTGTGGATGGCTTGTGTGACCAAGTCGAAATGTCAGTATATTGATATTAAAAGTTTTTAACACGGATGAACCCGCAAAATATGTATTTTATATATTTAACCCGTGCAAATCTTCATTTTAACACACACACACACATATATATATAGTAACCTTCCTTCTGATCATTGGACAGCTTAGGCCCACCCATTTCTGGGTGCCATAATCCCATATAACCTAGCTACATCTTTAATCAATCAATCAAGTCACTACTTTGTGCCATAATCTCAACTGTAACTTTCTCACTGGTTTAACTGGTTACAAACGAATCATGCCACATGTTTTAATGACTAAATTCTCCTATGCCACCTATTATACTCTCATAATCAAGAATATAAGCATAAAGAAACAAAAAATGTAAAATTAACGAAATGATTCCTGTATTGAATAAAACTAGCATGAAACTATAGATCTGAAGAAGATCACGAGGTGATTAATCAAGATAATAACTTCTGGTCAAACCAGCTCTGAAATCCACACAAATAAAAGGTGATGAGTTAAATTTGACATTCAGTAAACTAATAAATAACTAATAATTATGTCTGGAATGATTATGAAATTAAACTTATAAATGAAATGATAAGTAAATTATGATGTAGATGATTAAATGGAAGATAGAAAGAAGTGATAATTAAATAGTGGAATGAAATGAGTCTAAGAATGACGAGAAAAGACTGAAGATGTATGGGAATAATGACTGATTAAGATGATGATAGACTAAGAGTTAATGACTAGTTAAGATGATGAAAGAATAAAAGTTAATGTATAATTAATCAATTATGGTAATGAATTAATGTCAAATGAGAATGAATAAATAAAAGAATTGATCAAGATGTTGAAGAATACTGTTAATGATGGAGACTGAAATCTTAAACTATGAACTAATATGGTATTAATTGTAAAAAGATAAGCTAAATAAAACTAGGGATTTCAAGCTTGACACAACCAGAATATTTATCCTGAAGTTAAAACAAACTATACATTTGAGGCCAAAATAATTAATTTACCTTAAAGTTTGGTTAACTTTCATAAAACAATGAAAATAATCTATTTCCAAGTCCAACTATACCAATTGACTATCAATACAATTTACTACAAATTTAAATTCTATCTTGAAACTTAACAATTAAGTCTTGTCAGGGTTCAAACACTATAAATTGTTATACAACATATATTTGGGTCAGTAAGAGAGATTTTACCACTACCCAAACATAATGCACAAATCAGCTCTCAATATAAACTCAAATTAAGAACTATATTTAACAGTTACTCATAAACATTATAACTAACATAAGCTTTAAAATTTACGACTGGGAATGACTTTTTAACAAATAAATACAATAACTTACCAAATTCCCTTTCTCAATTTATTATGTGATCAAGATCAGTGAATGATAGCTCTATGGATTTAACTAAATCAATTAAATCAATATTATATTTAGTGTTTAATATATTACTTAAAGCAATCTGCACTCCAAGTTATTAACATTTTAATTATTGTGTGATAATGCATTAGATGTACCAATAAATTACAAGACTTACCAAAATTATTATGATATAGCATAATATAGTTAATAGTATCATATTGGTTGATGATGATTTCAATTTATAATCTTCTGATAATTTGATAGCAATAACAATGATAGTGTATATATGTGGTAATTAGCAATAAGATTACATGCAACTACATAAATTGTTAAACACAACAAACTTTATTTACAATATGTACAAATTTTTAATTCACAGATATGGCATGAAATAAAACTAATATGTTAAAATAATTTATGGATGGGACAAATACTTAGTATCCCCTTGACTGTATACTCAGCAAATGATATAACCTGCTTAGGAAATAATATTCAAAATATCATTTGTTACTCTTTGGCATATTTTTAAGAATAAGATACTAAAACTTATTTAAGCTGACTAGCACTTAAATTTATAACTCCCAGTATACCTAGAGCTTTAGGATATGCACCAAGTATAAATTTAGAATTCAGAAAAAAATTTAAAAGTATTGCCTTCTCCCAAAACCCTTTCTTTTATCAGACTATGATAAGGGCAATTATCTTATTCTGTGCAATCACTAACTTATTCAAATTTGAAATGAACAAGTTTAGTGCATTAAATGAAGACTAGACATTAAAAGTCAAATACACACAGATCTCATTAAGTATTACCTATGTCCACAGCTCAACCTTTGAATACATAACTGATCTTACAATTCTATTGTCACATCATTATTTGATGAAGGTGAATCCACCCTACCAATGTCCATCTCTTACTTTTACATTTAAATTTTTCTACCATCATTAATAGATTCTGGTTTGGTCTGTCAACAACTGATGATGATCCCACAACATCATAAACACTATTTTGATTAGGAAAACACTATGCTAGATGAGTATTCCTAAATTTAATATTATTTTATACTCGCTATATGATCTGGACCTATTATACTTCACCATACATGGTGGAAAAAACTATCTCTATATTATCAGAGGAATTTAACACTAAGATGGGAGACTTTATAAAACAACATGACAGTTGTGTAATAATCTGGTTGATTTTACTACCCCTTAATGGGTATATGCATGTGCATGGGCCTTGCCTCATCACGGAAAGACTAGAATTCAAACCATAGATATCCTTTCTTTTTAGGATTATTTATACTAATGAGCATTAATTACTACTCAGATTTTACCCATCTTTTCTCTCATGAAATTAGCCATAGGTGACACTCCATCAGCCTATACTCCATATAAATATTAATATATTGGATGCCATTCAATTGGAACATCCTATTAACTAAAAACTATCACTAGTCATTTTAATATCATAGCAAGACAAAACAATACCAACACTAACAGTGAAAATCTACATATTCTCTTTTATAATGTAAAACCATTAATGGATCAACAGCCAAACCAAAATACCTATGTCCAATGATCGTTAATCATTTTAGAATGACAACTATATTTTTATTAAAAAGAGCACAACAGATTTAAACAATAAAGATCAAACCTGTATTTGTATTCAAAGTGGACACATTCACTTCTATAGCAAATTACAAAATGAAAAAGGTTTATATCAAATTTTCTTTTATATCAGAAAATAATTCAGTCATGCCAATATAGATATTTTTGATAAAATGTCTGTACATTTACCTTTTTTTAATGTACCTTAAAATTAGTTTTAGACTATGAGAGATATAAATATTTTTTATCACTCTCTCTAAATAAATGATATATATATATTTTCCAGTTTTCTCTTAACTAAGAAAAAAAAACATACATAAAATAGATATATATTTTACACATTTTTTCTTGAACTTAATATATATATATATCTTTCATGCCACAGGAAAACACATATGTTTTAAAAACAAAATTTCCAAGTAACACATTACGTAAGTAATAATACAGCAATGATAAAGAAAATAAAAGCACATTTTTATCCATTAAATTTTATACTCTGTTCCAAGTTATTTATCCTGGTAAGTTAGAATAATATAAATGGTTATTAGGATGACCAATCAGTCCAGATTAAGCATATATATTTCATTATCCTATTGGATGTATAATAAAACAATATTCGACACTTATCCAAAAGCAGAAATTATTTGTTTCTGTAGCGATAATTAATCGGGCAATTAACATTCATGTTTCCAATTGTAGCAGATTTAAAAAAAAATTATCTACTTTGCTCTAGATAATTCAAAACAAACTTCAAAACAAACTTATTAAAATCTTTATTGATTTATTCTGTAAGCGTTTCAAATGAAGTATAACAAGAATCATTTATTTACATTTAAAATCAAGATAAATTTTCCTTGAAAGATTAGTGGAATTTCATTACACTTAGCATATTTATATTTCATCTTTTTAAAACTCTTTGTCAATTTTATTCTTTCTCTTATGTAATATAAATGTGTAGCAATGTTTAAACAGTCAGGGTATATTCCAAAATTGCAAAACATTATTATAGCGGCGTAATACGGCGTATATTTTTCAATAAAAATTTAACAATAAATATTTATTTCATTCCATTCTTATCGGTAAAGAATGATGTGATTTTCAATATTAGAAAAAAATTATCCAATTATCACCATGATATCTTCAACATTTTAATGAATCTGTAATCATTTAATTTTTAACATTACACAAAGTTGGCGCAATGAAGATAGGCAGATGAGAATTGAGAATAAAATCACGCACTTATTTGTTTAAACTTTACGAACATTATATGATATAAAATGACTTTTAATTTTATTTCTAATATCTTCTGAAATCACTTTCTAAAACTATTTTGAATTTTTTTTTTTTTTTAAATTATGATTTTCAAACAAACATCTGTTTTGCTCTACATTTACTAATGTGCGAAAATATAAACATTATCAACTTTTTAATCCACAAATAAATAATTTGTGCGTTATTTTTAAAGATAATAATTTACATGTATAAATACAAAAAAAGCAAATGCTTACTTCCTCTTGAATTTTTCTGGGTTTGAAGTAAGATTTAGGAGAAATAATTAGGATGTATAAGGTTTCCATTCCTTCTTCTGTATAACTTCTTAGAACTATCAATCAATAGAAGAATGGTGTTTCAATGACTGCAAGGTTTTTAGATTTTCTATTCAGACATCTTTAGATAACAAGGTTTTATATTTTCCTTCAATTAAATTTCAGAATTTTCTAATATTTGTTTTTTTTTTTCTTATTCTAAATCAGACTGGAGTTCTGTGTTTGCTGGGTTCTTGTTTTCTTAATTAGTCCACCCCTCTACAACTGGGTTAGAATATATATAGCTTTTATTATAATGCATTCTGGGAGTGAATTAGCCAATAATTTGGGTATACATAATTAGTATTACCCCCTCTGGCTTCATTTTTAATAACTATCCATTATTATTTAAGACAGCTGTGTGTTTAGTACTAAAAAATATGCATAAGTAATTTACTATAATGATTTATTTTACAAGATTTAACAATTTGATTTAATTATTTATTTATTTCAATTGCTATTCAAAACTAATAAAATAGCAATGTATTTATCTACCAAATAATAATAATACTTTTAAATTGTTATTTTAGTCTAGTCAGAGCCTAGACTGGGTTTGAAATCTAATCTCCACTCAAGCAAATTCCTAATGCATTCAAAACAATCTTTATTAAAAACTACTCATTAAGATTTTCATGCCAAATATATTATTAAGGTTTAAAATTTTGGATTATTAAATACAGGGACCTAAATAAAAGGTCACTATATATATATATATATTATAGAGAGAGAAAGAGAGAGTTAGAAAGAGAAGCAGTCAAATGCTGTTAATATAGATTTTTCATTATACATGCATGTTTTGTTTTGTTTTTTTTTACCTTTATTGATACACTTTTCTCCTACAAATCCACATGGTGGCATATCTGCTGGAGGCATTCCATTTTTCCAGTTGATTTTTGCAGCTTTGAACAATTTAACTTTTTCAGATGTCATATTGATAAAACCAACTTGCTAAATTAAAGAATTGTTATAATTATAAAAGTTTTCAGAGAGGGTGGGTGGGTGGGTAGGTAGGAATTAGGTAGGTAGGTAGGAAGGTAGATAGATAGATAGATAGATAGATAGATAGATAGATAGATAGATAGATAGATAAATAGATAGATAGATAGATAGATAGATAGATAGATAGATAGATAGATAGATAGGTAGATAGATAGATAGATAGATAGATAGATAGGTAGGTAGGTAGATAATATAAAAAAACATAAAATTATCCATATTACAGTTGCATGAATGAATTCAATCTCATACTAATATTGATAATACTTACATAACATTGAAGTTTTTTAAACTGGGTAGTTTTCATTATGGCCACTTGACAAAACTTTTTTTTCACGTTTTTTGTGCATTTAGTACATTTACAAATTGTTATCACATTTCAATAATTTATGTCTCCATTTTTTAGAATATTATTTCTGTTCTCATTTTTATTATTATCATTATTAATATTAATATTATTATTCTATATTATGTTCTTTTATTTTTCTTAAAATGATTTTAATAAATATATTAAGCACTTAGTGATGCAAAGTAAGAGATGCTTAATTGTGAAAATTTTAAAATTTAATATATCAATCATGCCTTCGACATTTTTGTATTGAAATAAATATTATATCAATGAATGATTGAAATTATGGGAACAGGTGGCATATATATATATAAATTGTATTCAAATTTTATGTAAATTTACTTACATGACCCATTTTTAGATGGAGGACAGCTGGATTTATTTTTATTTATAGCATTGTTATTATTATTGGCATTATGCCAGGCCTTAGTTATCTTACATTTAGCATTATTTTTGTCTAAACATACAATTCTGATTGATGTAGGTTTAAAAGTATATCCAAGTTTTGTTTCACACATGAAAAGCAAACTTGGCCATATCTTTGAACCTATATATGTGATCATTTTATGCAGGGGTTCCCAACCTTTTTGCACTTAAGAACACATTTATAATACTGACCAGATGGTGGACACCATTTATTTTTTGAAACCAGGTGGAGGGCACCATTTATTTTTTCAATGTAAATTTATAGTTGGATATTGTTAATAATACACATAATGTACAAAAAATATTTATTTCAAAAATAAAATTTTAACATATAATTAATGTTTATATTTTTACTGCTGTAAAAGTATAGTATGCCCTACAATTTGATTACAATATAATACAATAATTTATAAGACATTTTAAAAATTAAATTTATTTGTATCAGATAAATAATTTTTTATCATGTTTGGATAGCGGCAGGCACATGTAAAATGGTCTGCGGGCACCATGGTGCCCGCAGGCATATGGTTAAGGACCCCTGATTTTATATCTAGAAAAAAATGATGCTAAACCAAAGATAAAGGAGGATTTGTATATTTCCATTAATTAAAGTACTATAAACAATAAGGCATCCTGCATCTTCTTCTCTCAAATGTGAGTCATATAATCATATTTTGCATATAATTTGAATAAGATTTACATATATTTATATTACACCCTTCACCCACAATTGTGATATCAATACAAAAATATGGAAAACATGCTTAACATATTACATTAGGAGTTTTTCACTGTTAAACTTTTCTTACCTTGCCTACCAAGAATTTAGTATATTTATTAATAAATCAATGATGGTATACATCTTTATGTAACACTGATAACATATATAATAATAATAATATACATTAAACTTTTTTCCAGAAAGTATTAATTTGTGCCATTTTCAATGTGCTTCAATTAATTTACAATTTTGATCTATATTGCATACATAGAGACATCTGTCTGTTTTATATAAAATTAACTATAATCTATTAAAACCATACAATATTTTTAAGGCATAAAATAGCCCTGTATAAAAGTATATTATACAAACTTCCATTTATTTATGATTAATCAATTATTAGTCCAATTAATTGATGTTTTATATATGTTCATACAAATATTTTTGTTATAATTAATGTAATTTGTTTCATATATCTTTCTTCTATTAGGCACTTTAATATAATTTAAAAGTCTTATATTTTGACATTACTTATTATATGTCCATATTTTAAATAATGAATATATAAGACAGATTTTTCAATTCTTCTAATAATAGTCTTATTATGTTATTTTGCTTTTTTATCTAATTCTTTGCCCTATGTCCATAATAAACTATACAGCAAATTTCAGAAGTAATTTTAAATACAATTCTTTTTTATACTTTATATCATCTTTTATTTTATAATTAGCTTTCAATTTGTCGGTGATTTGAAAAGTATAAAGAGTGGCTTGTATTTAACAAGTCCTTTCTGCCCTATGAATTATCCATGGATCACGGGGAAAGCCAGATCGGGAACCAGCCACAAACCTTTGGTGTTTCAATATAGTGATGATCGAGGAAGGAAGTGATTTCTTTGTATATATTAAAAATATCAATAATATCACTGGAATGACAAACCTAAGAAGCAAGAGGGTGGCTTGCATTTGCAACGTTCAGAATGGTGAAGATACAATGATCATCATATTTGATTAATAAAGCCCAAATTGTATAATAGATGCTAACGTAATGACCTGATCATATCAGATTAAAATCAAACTTACTCGGAGCAAAAGTGCTTAAACGCAACTACATAATTATAATAGTAATAGCCTTTATATCATGCCCTATCTGAATAATAATATAAAATAAAAGATTTAAATTAAAATATATTTATTTTATTTTCCTTATTAACCTTTTGTAAAACATTAATAAATGTGATCAATATAAATAAATAAGTTTGTGAAACTTAAATAAAATAGCCGGGAGCACAGGTTATAAAATGGGCTAATAACACTTATCAGCTGTTGGTAAAACAAAATATGAAACATTAATAAATCCTTAAACTCGATAATTAAGAGAACTGTATTAATTTAGTTCTAATGTACAATAATTAAGCTATAAAATTTAATGCAATATTATTTTATTAGAGTGAGTTTAAATTAAAGAGATTATTATCCAGTTGAAAGTATTATTGGTATATTATCGCAAATAAATGACATTACTAATCATTCAAATAAATATAATTAAAATTAGTTAAAATAAACCTCCCTAGTAGGAGAAAGTTAATAAGATATTAATTTTAAGACTAGAGATAATAGAATAGAGAATTACTATACAAAATTTAACACATTATAAAGTGAATAGAGAAATTTAGACAGTAGTTAACTTAAATTATGATTTGATAGAGTTCATGAATAGACCAGAAAGTTGCAGTTTATAAAATAAAAAAATGGTTACCAATCCTTCCATGGCTCACTCATAGATTCATAATGACAGAGTCCAGTTGGATTTAGGAGACAACATAGGCATGCACTGGATTCATGTGAATTTCATTTATGGATTAGTTTCCTTCCATTTTCAGCAGCTTATGATTGGTATTAAAAATTATGTTCAGCTGCAACATTTTGAAGATTTGTGGAGAACTTTGAGGTTGAGCAATCAGATCTCCCAAGTTAGTCATGTCCCATGCTGAAAATACTATTGAAAATCATAATTAAAAAATGGCATAGCTTCTGGTGGCAACTCTTCTTAAATTTTAGTAATGGCTTTTTATGGAAACTTTTCCAGGAATTTTAAACTTTTTTCTATGTTTTTCTGCCCATTCTGATCTTGATGCATTAAGGCTAAAGCTTTTACATTATTATAAACTAAAATTTTCTCTAATTGAGTTCCATTCTATTCCTCTGATAAAACTTTCAAATCCACTAACTTTGAATTCATTTTCTATTTAGAAAATGAATTTGTAAAATCTGAACAAATAATTTTAATTTAGAACCATTCTTAAAGATTTAACTTATCATTTTAACTAATTAATAAATATTCCCTATTGTCTTTGGGAAAGGATGATTTGAAAACTTATCGAAAGAATGTAACTTTAATCATATAAATTTGAACAAAATGGTAAAATATGAAATAAACATTCTGATGTAATAAAACTTTATAACAAATATATATTTAATTATTTACAAATATATACATACAATCCACGTAATTAAAATAGATATTTTTCATGTAATTAATAACATTAACAAATTTAAACATAATATAATTAGCTTCAATAAATACTTAAATAATAATTTCAGTTTTAAATGTGATAGTTGACAAAGCTACAGGGTAGTGAAAGCGCTTCTAAGTTATAGTTATACATATAATTTTTATAGACTTTTAATTACTGTATTTTCAAATATTTATTTATAAAGTTATATATATATTGTAACGATATATAAATATGTCATATCGTTACATTAAATTGAAATAAAAACTTTTAAGTTCGCATATAAAAATAAGTGTATTAAAAAGAAAAAAAACTAAACGCTAAAATTAAAATGTTTGTTAAACGTATATATTCGCACAGATGCTAAACTTTAAAAATATTTTTTTTAATAAATAAAAAAAGGTATTTGAATGTATTTTTTTTTATAAAAAAAAGATTTAAATATAAAAATAGTTTAAAAAAGAAATAACGTAAGTAAAAAATAAAAACAGGTATTAATTAATTCCTGTAATCTGTAAATGGAAATGATTGTTTATAAATTGTTTGAAAAGCAAGCTAGCCATGGGCTCTTGTATAATTAAAATGATCTGATGAAAGATAGATAAGAAGAAAAGAGAAACTAGCTTGACCAATGGAAGCACTAAGCCTTGGCTCGGACCCTAACAAAAGTGATGGATTAGTGACGTTTTGTTGATTGAATCTGTGTGGATAATATAAAAAGGGAAATACAGTTTTTTCGGACTTGATTTGATGAGAACGGTAAGACGCACTTGCCGTTCTCTCTCGTTTTTTTTTGTTTAAAATATATATATATATAAAATGAAAAGACTGTGATACAAGAATGGAACCAGCTAATGCTACCTCCAGAACATTATCTTCCAATGGAGACATCATGGGAATTAAAAGCAGAAACCTGGACTCTTCTACCATAAGCTATATGAAATGAACAATTGTTAAAATCAATTAAGAACTTTTGTCAAGTTTTACAAATTGATAAACAAGCCAACTTAAATGTTAAAACGGACTCTTATCTGACTTTTGTAAGTTTTTAAATCAAATTAATAATGTTTAATTTTATATGTTTTTCGATTGATAAACATCATTTCCATTTTTTTTTCTTATTGTAAAGATTATTTAAATGCATGAAATTTAGTTGTTTATAGACGCTTGCATGGATTCGTTTGCAGTTAATTATATTTTGGTTTTCATATTTGATCAAAATATAGACATTCGATAAATAATGATACCGTACGGTATCTAAAATGTATTTATTCGGATGTCTTTTAAGTTATTGGTGACAACGCAAGTATCCTATGGTAAATACTATTGAGTTACTTATAAATTTCCCTCTGCGATTGGTATCAATAATTTTGTATTTTGATCATTTATGTTTATTTTGAAATGTTTTTGACCATGGAATCTATGTAATCGATCTATACCCAACATTTTTAAACAAATCTGTGCGAACGTATTTAAATGTTAAATTTAAATCGGGCGTGGATGGCTATATAGTTTTGTAAAGTTATATTAAGGGAGGGTAATCTTAGGTTATTCATTTTGTAGTTGAATTGGTTCAATGGATTGGATATATTTGTGTAATTGTAGATGTAGTATGAGGTCCGCTACAGGCAGGATTATAAATATACGCCACACACCCTCTGTTTGCCTATGGATGGATTTGTAAGATGGCAGAGGACTGCAGTCCATTCCTATGGAGTTTTATGTTTATTGTTCTACTCACCAACAGATGTCACATTCCTGTTGGTGGAGAGAAAATGTCTTCTCTAATCTACTTACTGATCAGATGTACATTCCTGACAGTATAGTATTTTGTGTTGTCGTATCATGCTACATTGAATACATGAATGTATCAGATGGATTGACGCCAGTTTGATTGCGAAATTTGTTGCCTAAGGTTAAATCAGGGAAGAATATTTTCTTTTCAAATGCAGATCTATGTAGTCTATTCATACTTGACTATCTAAATAAAATATTAAACTCATTGAACCTTAGTTAAATGTAAAATTAAAAGTTAATATAAAATCTAAAATGTTAAACTTATTCCTCAAAATTTAAATGTTATTTTATATGTGTGTAAATAAATATTTTATGTGATAATCTCTGGCAGTGGCTTTTACTCTTTTATATTTAAGATATAAAATTTATATTTTATTATCTCTGCTACTCCACTGAGCTAGTGACTTGGGCTAACGATCAGAATATTTAAATAAAGTGGAATCTTAACAGCACGTATCTGCCTACTTTATAAATTTTTCTAGGCTCAAATGCCTAGATGGCGCCCTGGTAGTTGCAGATATTGTTTTTGTGGTTAGATTCGATCTTCACTTTCATTTTGATCATTATAATTGGTGTCCCAAGTGTGGCCTTACCTCAGAGATTGATCCTGAGAAGGGGAATGGATGATGATGAAATTTTCGATCTTTAATAAACACGAGTGCCCTGAGAATTTTAAAAGTGAATCATGACCATAGTATTTTTTCTGAAATTACTATAAATATATTTGTTGTATTGACCTGGAGTTGCAGTTTGAAGTTTTGTTTAAAAAGTGCTGCCAGTAAAAAATAATGCGCATATGTAGAGATAAATTCGAGGAATAAAAACTAATAAATAAAACGTAATAATAAATATAAATCATATTTTTTTTTAAAAAAAGTCTTGTTAAATTAAAATCTAATCATTCAACTTGCCTAAGTAATAGTTAAAGGTAGAAGAAAAGAAACTTGGAAGGGAGGGGGCAGAAATTTAGCTGGTAGTAAGGAATCATCAGTCAACTTTTTTTTTATCATTATATTTGTAATTACTGTTTTGTCTTTTAAAAAAAAAGTTTTGTCCTTTTGAAATTTCATATATAACAAATTTGTGTAACGTAATTACTAACACTAAGTAAATTCTTTTTTTTTTTTTTTAAATGTTTTTATTTTTTTTTGAGGAAGTTTACTGATATGTAACGATATATAAATATGTCGTTACATTAAATTGAAATAAAAACTTTTAAGTTCGCATATAAAAATAAGTGTATTAAAAAGAAAAAAAAACTAAACGCTAAAATTAAAATGTTTGTTAAACGTATATATTCGCACAGATGCTAAACTTTAAAAATATTTTTTTTTTTAATAAATAAAAAAAGGTATTTGAATGTATTTTTTTTATAAAAAAAGATTTAAATATAAAAATAGTTTAAAAAAGAAATAACGTAAGTAAAAATAAAAACACGTATTAATTAATTCCTGTAATCTGTAAATGGAAATGATTGTTTATAAATTGTTTGAAAAGCAAGCTAGCCATGGGCTCTTGTATAATTAAAATGATCTGATGAAAGATAGATAAGAAGAAAAGAGAAATCAGCTTGACCAATGGAAGCACTAGGCCTTGGCTCAGACCCTAATGAAAGTGATGGATTAGTGACATTTTGTTGATTGAATCTGTGTGGATAATATAAAAAGGAAAATACAGTTTTTTCGGACTTGATTTGATGAGAACGGTAAGACGCACTTGCCGTTCTCTCTCATTTTTTTTTGTTTAAAAAATATATATATATAAAATGAAAAGACTGTGATACAAGAATGGAACCAACTAATGCTACCTCCAGAACATTATCTTCCAATGGAGACGTCGCGGGAATTAAAAGCAGAAACCTGAACTCTTCTACCATAAGCTATATGAAATGAACAATTGTTAAAATCAATTAAGAACTTTCATCAAGTTTTACAAATTGATAAACAAGCCAACTTAAATATTAAAACGGACTCTTATCTGACTTTTGTAAGTTTTTAAATCAAATTAATAATGTTTGATTTTATATGTTTTCCGATTGATAAACATCATTTCCATTTTTTTTTTCTTATTGTAAAGATTATTACAATGCATGAAATTTAGTTGTTTATAGACGCTTGCATGGATTCGTTTGCGGTTAATTATATTTTGGTTTTCATATTTGATCAAAATATAGACATTCGATAAATAATGATACCGTACAGTATCTAAAATGTATTTATTCGGATGTCTTTTAAGTTATTGGTGACAACGCAAGTATCTTATGGTGAATACTATTGAGTTACTTATAAATTTCCCTCTGCGATTGTCGGTATCAATAATTTTGTATTTTGATCGTTTATGTTTCTTTTGAAATGTTTTTGACCGTGGAATCTATGTAATCGATCTATACCCAACATTTTTAAACAAATCTGTGCGAACGTATTTAAATGTTAAATTTAAGTCAGGCGTGGATGGCTATATAGTTTTGTAAAGTTATATTAAGGGAGGGTAATCTTAGGTTATTCATTTCGTAGTTGAATTGGTTCAATGGATTGGATATATTTGTGTAATTGTAGATGTAGTATGAGGTCCACTACGGGCAGGATTATAGATATATGCCACACACCCTCTGTTTGCCTATGGATGGATTTGTAAGACGGCAAAGGACCGCAGTCCATTCCTATGGAGTTTTATGTTTATTGTTCTACTCGCCAACAGATGTCACATTCCTGTTGGTGGAGAGAAAATGTCTTCTCTAATCTACTTACTGATCAGATGTACATTCCTGACAGTATAGTATTTTGTGTTGTCGTATCATGCTACATTGAATACATGAATGTATCAGATGGATTGACGCCAGTTTGATTGCGAAATTTGTTGCCTAAGGTTAAATCAGGGAAGAATATTTTCTTTTCAAATGCAGATCTATGTAGTCTATTCATACTTGACTATCTAAATAAAATATTAAACTCATTGAAACTTAGTTAAATGTAAAATTAAAAGTTAATATAAAATCTAAAATGTTAAACTTATTCCTCAAAATTTAAATGTTATTTTATATGTGCGTAAATAAATATTTTATGTGTTAATCTCTGGCAGTGGCTTTTATTCTTTTATATTTAAGATATAAAATTTATATTTTATTATCTCTACTACTCCACTGAGCTAGTGACTTGGGCTAACGATCAGAATATTTAAATAAAGTGGAATCTTAACAGTGTGTATCTGCCTACTTTATAAATTTTTCTAGTCTCAAATGCCTAGATGGCGCCCTGGTAGTTGCTGATATTGTTTTTGCGGTTAGATTCTATCTTCACTTTCATTTCGATCATTATAATATATATATATCCTTAGTTTCTTTTGTAAAGAAACTAATGATGGGGGAATATAAATAGTAGGGTTAGTTTCTTAATTATATCCAAGTAAAATTTTTTTTAAATTTAAGAAAAGTTAAAAGCTTTATTTAGAGAGATCAATAACCATGTGACTTAAATTTAATGTATAGGGAGAGATCTGTGTGTGCCTTATTTAAAATTATAGCATATCATTATGTAATGAAGAGAGATTGACTATTGCATGCACTAAAATACTTTAAAAATGTTGATTTATATG
Source organism: Epiperipatus broadwayi (assembly GCA_028023455.1). NCBI lineage: Eukaryota > Metazoa > Onychophora > Udeonychophora > Euonychophora > Peripatidae > Epiperipatus > Epiperipatus broadwayi. The sequence goes on along the minus strand of JAQFVV010000284.1, from coordinate 921,522 downwards.
TCTAAAAGAAAGAGTCTTTGTGAATCGTAATATTTATGAATAAAATGTTAGTGCAAATTGAAATTGGACTTGATATAGATAACATGTGTTTGATAGTTCTTTGCATGAGAATAGGTTTAAAATTTCAGGAAATTGGAAAAGATATTTTGTACTGAAATGAATATGAACAAGCAATCACTATGTAGTATTGTGAGTCTGTGCATGTGTGATGCATATATCGATTTTTTTCTTCATAGAAATTTCCACATTGTACTCTAGATTATTTGATAGTATAATGTAAAATGAATTTATTTTGTATGGATTTACAGGAATTGGTGATTGTTTTCATTTCTAAATTTGATTTAAGTTTTAAAGAAGAGATTTATTTATATAATATCAGTTTTACAAAATACCAGTAATTCTATATTTTTTGAATAGTTCTCATAATTCAAAACGGTGTAAAATGTGTTAAGAAAGAAGAAATTAAAATGAAATCAGAGCAGAAGGCAATAAATCAAAACCAACATTTAACAGATGGGGTCAAAGGTTGACTTCAGAGGGAGAATCATAAATTAGAAGAAACAAAGCATGGGAAAAGGGAAAGTTGCAGGTGGTTTTTTTCCCTTATAAAAGCTAAGGAAAATGAAGGGAGCACAACTCTTGCTAATTTAATATCTGACCATCTTCTCTGATCATTTTCTCTTTTGGAGACAACAAATGACTCAACTTGTTAAGAAGTGTGTATATATTACTTAAAGATGAAGTGCTAATTCAATTATAAATGGTGTGCCATGGTCTCTCTCCAAAATCAATTATGGCCAAATTAGCTTGCAACAAAAAGTTTTGTACTCAATATCTCAATCTTCATATTTGGCTTTTAAAAGTTCGTTTAAAAGAAGACATCTCAAGAACGGTATTTTATCCATGGCTTAATCAATTAAAACTCCAAAGAATGATCGGACTTTAATATAAAGTTAGTTAACAACTAAACATTCTTATTAGTATTTTTTTTTGATTTTGACTCTAACCTAAGAATATAGTAAAAAAAGAAAAAGAGCATCCAGGACACTATTTTATTTGAAAATTTTTTTTTTCTCCTAAAAGAAACTAAAAAAATGATGATGAAAATTAAAGAAACGAAAGTTATGGACTAAAGTGTAAAACCAAGCATCTAAATTTGAACCTGGGAAGAAAAGTATTTAAAAACATGAAAGCAATCTGTAGGATTAATTCTCAACAGTTTTAATTATCGCGATCAATGTAGGTACATCTTGAATGAAAAGAATTTTAAGTGCATCTATAGGATATAATATGTTTTCCAAGGCAGTGGACTAAAATGGTAATTGGTATTTGTGGACAATACATACGTTTTCTGTCAAATTGGCCTTGACAGTATAAAATATTCAGACTGTGTTTCAAAGGAACTCAAGCCAAAGAAAGACAATGTGTAATGTTTTAATGTTTATTTATTTTGCCTTTATTTATATGTTCGTTAGTATATATAATAGATCTTTAACAGTTATAGGAATTTAAAAAAAAGAAAAGAAATGATTTTGACTCATAAGAAACTATTGGAAAAAATGTGTTAATGTACAATGATGATAAAGCATAAATGTTTATATATTTGTCCTATGGAAAAAAAAGGGAGAGGAAAGATTTTGTTATTATCAAAATTATATGCATATCATTAGATGTGTAAAAAGTATTTGAATGGTTATTGCTATGCCTTAATGTGTTGATGCAATTTGTTAGGAGTATAAAGATTAGATGGATTTTGCTGTGTGCTCGACTTTTAAAATTAATACAGTACATGGGTTTGGTTCGTGATCGGTCAACTTTGTCATCTTGCATTAAGACTATAATCATCTTGTGGGTGTATATGTGAAGCTATAAATGCTGAGTATTACTGAGGTAGTGTTATTGTACCACCTTGAATGGATAGATAAAAATAACTATCTTATAATTTAGTTACTATGTATGCAGTATTAGGAGATTGAGGACTTGATATCAGCTCCATTTTTTTAATTAAGTAGGGAATTATTGATACAGTTGTGGTAAAATGTTTGCATGCCCATTTAAAGAAAATGTGTAGAGACTAGTTCCTCACATAAATGTAGCCTCAGAAAGAAAGTATCTCTCTGGCAAATGCTGACATTTGAAGTTATGGATTGTTTACTTTCCCTTACTGAGTGTCCTTATGCTATAAAATATCTGGAGGGTTTTGCAAGATATGATAAAAGTTGCTATGACAGGATTAGAGTTGTAGTCAGATGTGGGTGTTGTTGTGGGGGATGGCAAAGATGTACTTTAATTTATAGGTTGAGTTTGTGACAGGTAATAAAATTAGACATCATCAATCTGTGGCAACATACTAGCCAGTCAAAATGTATACAGTTGCTAAAGTGATAACATTATGATCAGAATTACAGAGGGATAGTGGTGAAGATTTATTATGCAGAGGATTAAAGCTATGGTTTTATATTCCAACCAATTATTTAGAATGGTTAAAAGTTTGGATATAACATTATCTTTACATAGAAAATACAAAATATTTTGCTTGTTGGAATAGTTCAATTTATAATTGTTGTAATGAAGGGGGGGGGAGGCAAGAAATTTATAGGCTTTGTGAAAAGTTATAAGATAATTTCATATTTATATTTAAATGACAAATTTTGATTCCGTGAGTAAACGCACTGATATTAAATTGAAATATTTAAGTTTTAAGGAAATAATCGGAAAGTATTTATTATTATTATTATTATTATTAAAAAAGCAAGTCATATATAACGTGACATTACTTTTAATGAGCTTGTAGTTACAAAAATGCACATAGAGAGCGTACCAATAGCTCAAAGAAGCTCGTAATTAACAAGTTCGGTTATGAGAAATATTTAAAATCTCTATCCAGAACACTCTTATCTCCAGACCATGGTTTCGAGCTTATGGCCCACGTCAGTGGAGAGCTAGAATATTCGGACACTAGACCTAAAATATCAACTCAAAAAACCAGCACTTATTTCAAACGTATATTTAAGAAGAAACTCTGAATTTTTCGGACATGAAAATGTCTTTAAATCCAGCTATCTAACTTAAATAGCTATATGGGACTGAAATAAATTCAGATCTACCATATTCTAATAGCCTCAGCATAGCCAAAGCCTTAAAGGTAAAATTATAATAATTAAAAAAGCAAGTCATAAGCTTGAAACCATGGTCTGGAGATAAGAGTGTTCTGGATAGAGATTTTAAATATTTCTCATAACCGCACTTGTTAATTACGAGCTTGTTTGAGCTATTGGTACGCTCTCTACGTGTATTATTATTATTATAAAAATTTTTTTTAGTAGTTAAAGTAAATTTCATATAAAAGACAGTAAATTTTTATTTTACAATGAGTATAACATGTGAGATTGTAGTGATATTATATATATGCTTCTTTCTTATTTAAGTGTAATAAATATTTGTTATTGTTATGAATTTACATGTGTGTCTTGTGTTTTAATATTTCAAATATCTCCAGAATCTATATTCAGCACCTATATCTAAAACTAATACCAGATCACATTTAAATTTATGAATTGTCTTATATCGATTGGTTTCCATAGTTGACTTACATAATTCATTTTCATGATTGATTTCCATGATCGATTTCCATGATTGATTTCCATGGTTTACTTCCATAATTTAGTTCCGCAATTAATTTCCATAATTCACCTTTGTAAAATATTAACCAAGAAAGATTTTTCTTATATGGGGGGGGGGGGCGATGACGATCATTTCATGTGAACAAAGAATATACCCGATTCGTAAAATGTAATAGATTTAAAAGTACTAATTAAATTTGGCAAACAGATGATATGAAAGAGAATAAAATGACAGAAAATAGTCAATTTAGATATACTAAATTTAATTATTTGGTTCGTTGCAATGTTATAGATATTGGGAGCAGACATAAAATCCCTTTTCTGCTTTTGGTATTTAATATGATTTCCACTGGTAAACTCACATTAAAATTTAATTTAGCAAGTTTTGGGATCATATCCATCGCATTGTAATAGTTAATAATTGCATCTCATTCGCAGATCAAGACCTTGAGGAAGAATACTTCGATTATTAAATCAAAGGGCTAGCTTGGAAGTCAAGTAGTGTAAGTATTAAAATTCGGGAAATACTATTATAATAATGATAATGAATCTATAGTTAGTTAGAAGGCATATATGTGTGTTAATGAAATAAAGTTAAAAATGATCAGTTAAGAAGATATACAGGAGAATATAACACAGATATTTAGTGCTATATAATTGTGACTATTGGAAGTGATATATGCTGAGGACGAAAAATAAAGTAGTGGGATTAAATGGGAAGGAATTATAACATTTCTTTAACTTACTTTAAATTAAATAATAATCTTATATTATATATTATAAACATAAGTTATGAGTTCTCCACGTCGGTTACTAATTTATTTCTAGCCATTTATATATTAGAAATATATGGATGGCATTCTTGTAATCACAGTTCGAGACCATCCATCTAGATAAGGTTGTGGAAGAAAGTTGTCTAGATTATTTAGTTGGCAATAATAACCTATCACGAGAGTATTTACACAATGGTTATTAAGTTTAAAATTAAGACCATAATAAACTGAGTTTGAATTCCTTTTTTCATTAGATCCTATAGTTATAAGCAGGGATGATGATCTCTGGTGAACATTACGATTTCATAGTTACAATTTGGCGCCTGGTTATACATAATCTTAATATTACTATCATTAGATAAACACACTAGCATTCCTTGTTTGGTCCCAGAGTTATTTTCAATCAACTATCTACTTGCACTAAAGTTGAGGTTAGAGAATTAATATGAAGAGGGATTTGGCGGATATAAGAAACTAAAGTTAAGGTTAGAATATATATATATATATATATATATATAACCTTAATATATTAGTAACTTATATATATATATATATATATATATATATATAATCACTACAATCCACTGCAGGATAAAGGTCTCTCCAAGTTCAATCCATCTTCTCAGATCTTTAGCTTCTCTTCTCCACATCACTCCTGCACACTTTCTTCTTTCATCCATCCACCATGTTAACATGTGGTCTCTTTCTGGGTCTTCTACAATTTCTTGGAATCCAGTTTAAGATTGCAATTGTTCATCTATTATCATTTCTTCTAGCAATATCTCCAGCCCAACTCCACTTTAATCTTTTAATTTTTCAATAAGGTCAGTAACACATGTTTGTTCTCTTATCTATACATTGCATTTTCGATCTCTTCTTGTTACTCCCAACATGCATCTCTCCATACTTTTTTGAGTGGTCTGAAGTCTCTATATTGCTCTTCTATTAAGTGTCCAAGTCTCAGATCCATACATAAGAACTGGTAAAACACATTTGTTAAAAACCTTCCTTTTCAAACACATAGGCATATTTCCTTTTAGTGTATACATATATATCTTAATAACCTATTTACAAATTTATACCATTATATATATATACCTTAATAACCTATTTACAAATTTATACCATTATATATATATATATATATATATATATATATATATATATATATATAAATATGTATATATATATATATATATATATATATATATATTGTATACCATATGTTTTGGCTCAATGATAGTAAGTTTTATCCAGTGGTCCAGTGTGTAAAATTTTAAATTTTATTTAGTAATAATCTGTTAAGCTATTGAACATCAATGTGTAGAGACTAGTTATAGAGTGAAATGCTTGTGGATTATAATTTTCCCACTAAGCAAAATCTCACTAAGAAATATCTTGCAAGTGATGATGATCTTGACTGTTTGTGAAACACTGGAAAATCTGATAGAGTGGATATGAATCCCATAAACATTTTATCACAAGTTCCAGTGGCAGCTATTTCAAATGGTGTTTTAATAGTATTAAAATATTATTTGGAAGCATAAAAATATTTAACACTTTATTATTATTATTATTAAACAGTAGTTAAAAATAAACAGCAAAACCAATTTATAAGTCTTCTAAATTTTCTTTATATTCAATCTTTAAATATATTATAATTTAACTTAAATTGAAATATGACAGTCTAGATTTTTTTTATCACTAGAGGGATAAAACTATTAATTTATTCACAAGTTATAGTGATTGGATCATTTAAGACCAACCAAGTATTATAACACAAACAATAAATACTCTAACAAGTTTGTAAAGGAGGGACTACTCTAAGAAATGTAAATCAGAACAAGACTGTAACTATCTGCTTATGAAATAAAATAGAAGAAATAAGTGGAAAAATAATAACCTTGAAAATTAATTTGGACAAAATCTCATGACTATATGGATATAAACGAAATGGAGTATAAAATTAATAGCCCTGTGACATCTCTGCACTACTTTTCATCGATCTTAGATTCTTAACTTTGCCTACTGAAGAAAAAACTGGAAGGACTGCTATTTTGATAAATATTTGCCTAAACATGTACTATTTGGAACGAAAAATAATACCAGAAAATGTAAGCAATTATTTTTGTTTTCTTTATTTTAATCAATTGTCAGAACTAATAATAATACAAAAATTATGTAGATTGAAGAGAAAAAAAAAGATTAAAGTATTTTGATTTTCGCGCCACCCTTAGGCATTAAGCCGAAAATATATTTGTTCACAAATTATCTTTTCAGTGAAAATAATTCGAAATCATTTTAAGATAAGTTTCAAGAGAATGAAGAAATTAAAATTTAATTTTTAAATCATATAAAATAATTAGTTTTAAACAAAAAATGCATGAAGTGTTTCCTATTTTCATTGGGAAAAGAACTCGTCTGCTCTGTTATTTCCCCATAAAATAGACATGTATATATATTATTAATAATTGCTTACTATTGAATCAATTCTGCTTAACATTCTTAAATATGAATTAATTTGCTGATAGTATTGAATAAAGAAATATTGATAGTTTTTTATCTTGATTATACAACATATAAATTAGTAATATTTTAAGTGTTTAAAATTGCCTAGATTATTTAAAAATTGTAACAATTACCATGGACAGAAAAACAAAGTAAACAAAATCCATAAATGATTTTAAAAAGTTTGTTTTAAAGATCATAATAAACTTATTTTAATTGTGCTACATTTGGAAAAGTATAAGTTTCATATTAATTAAAAACGCTTAGAAGATCATATTTATAATTAACTAGATTCTTCTCAGTATAACTAAAAACATCCTAATTTGCTGATAAAAGGGAAGTGAAAGAAGTATTTATTTATTTTTATTGTTAGTGAATAACTTGCCAAGTAATAATATTTTAAACGGTTTTAAAATCACCCAGATCATTTAAGAGTGTGATAGATCTTTGAGCAGATAGAAAAGCAACAACAGACAAATCAATAAAAACTAATTAAACCTATTTTAAGCATTCTCAAAAATGTTTTAATATTGCTTCATTATGCTTACATTAGTACATAAACTGATAAAGAATTTCTATTGCCTTTGGAGAAGTGTTTGAATTTTGTCTGAAGGTGCTAATATTGAACAGGATAATCAACATATACATTACTTAGGAATGTTTGCTTATCATATCCGTTTTCATATTGTTTTTTATAAGAACGGATCAAACTTCGATAAAGTCCAATGGTAGAAAATGTAATGTTTGTTTATTTTTGTTATTGCTATGTATAATATTGTAATACGTTTTTTTTTCCTTTCATGTGTTATTCAGGCATTAGTTTTTTTTTTATACTTATATATCAGGGTATAGAATATACTTAGTAAGGATGTAAATGTGTATATACTTATATACATTTATTACCCATATTTTTGTTATTTTCCCAATGAAGGGAAAGCATAATGTTATATATTATTTATCTGGTAAGAAAGATAAATGTTTATCTCTTGCACTGCTAAAACAGATGTTAATGTTATATTGAGGAGGGAAACAAACAGACCCAAACTGGTCAAAATTATACACATAATGATACACTTGTTCTCTTATATAAAATAATTTATATTTTTTTTATTGCTTAATTTTGCCTATGAACTAAAATGTCCACCATAAATACAAAATGTAGCTTAATCCTCCTTGTTTACGTGTACATGGCTTGCTATAATAAAAAGTATAATTATTATTTTAAAATAATTAATATATCATTTTACTGATATATTGGTCATTTGTTTATAAAACATTAACAGTTTCTGCAATGTGAAATGGAATATTTATGTTTCCACTTATATTATTAGTGTTGTTTTAGCTTGCTATTGTATTGATTAGAATTTGTGATAGATTGTAGGATGAGTTTGTGCTACATATAAGAGCATTAGATATAATAATATTAATATTGTGCATGGGATGATTGGAGAATTCCCCATTGTTGATTAATATGAGAGGATGATATTGTTGAGGCTGATTAAGAGTTAGTGCTTAGAGCCTAGTTAATCCTAAAAAAGGATGATCCCCATGGTCTGAATTCTATTTTCCAGTGAAGAGACACTGCTCGCACTTTTATACCCATGAAGGTATTGGAATTGGCCATATTATTATACAACCATCATGTTGTTTTGTAAAGCCTCCCTTTATTATGAGATCCCTCATGAAGTTATATAGTTAGTTTTCCACCATGTATGGTGAAGTTTTGTCTTTCATAATCAATAGCAAGAATAAGATAAAGTCTGATTATGGGACACTGATATAGCTATAGTGTTTGTCTAATTGGAATTTTCTAATGTTGTGTAATCTTCATCAGTTTATAAACAGACCAACCAAAACTTACTAGTGTTTGTAGAACTACTATATAAAAGAGCAAGATGTGTACATGGGCAATGTGGATTGGTCTTCAACAAGTAGTTATTCACCGATGGATCGGTAAGATTAGTTAATTAATAAATGGTTAAGTTGTGGACATAGTGAATGTTTTGATGTCATATGTGCATTTAACTTATGATGTTTGCCCCACATCAATACAATGAAAATTTTTTATAGTAAATTATAATAGATTATTACTTGTATTAGAGTGTGATAATTGCCCTTATCATATTCTAATAACTCAAACAGCTACAGTTTGATATAATAAATTATAACTTGAAGTTTTTTTTTAAATTTAAAAAGTTGCGTATATTCAAAAGACATCAATACATTTTGTTTACAATTTAAATGCTAAGTTAGCTCAAATAAGGTTTAAATATCTTATTCTATGAGATAGAATAATAAAGAAACATATCCAAAATGTTTGCAATATTAGTTTGTCAGCACTTACCACGTAATTAATTTCCATCCAAGATTTTAGTTCATGGATTTATCTTGTTTCATGTAATGTGTCTGAAAAAGACTTGTACATAATGTAAATAAACCTTGTTGTGTTAAAAATTATTTAGTTTTCAGTATTCTTATTGCTAATCAACACATCCACACATTATTATTGTTATTGCTATCGACATATCCTATGATTATATGGAAATCATCATCAATCAATATCGTAAAATTCACTATATGTAGGTATATCAAAATAATTTTAAGCCCTATAATTTATGAGTATATCTACAGCATCATAACTTAATAATTAAACATACTAACCTAATGAATATTATTTTAAGTGATATACTAAAAGATTAAACACCTAATATTGATTTGATCAGTTCATTTGAATCTACAGATCTTTCATTCACTGGTCTTGATCACCTTGTTTCTAATTAATGGAGAAAGAAAGTTGGAAAGCTATTACATTTAGCTACTGAAAAATCATTCCTACTTATTGAAGCTTAAACTCAATCATAGTTAGGAAATTTATAGAAGTTATTTGAAATTACTAAATATTGTTTGGTAATTCAATTCAGTATTAAGAGCTATTTGGTGTGCTATGCTTGGGTAGTGATAAAATCCCTCTCACTGACCCAAGTGTATCTTGTATAACACCCTTTAAACTATATGAACCCTGAGAAGGATAAGTTATATCAATTTGTGATAGGATTTGAATTTGTGGTAAATTTATATCCAGTTAATTATTGTAGTTAGAGTGGAATTGTATTACATTCACCATGATATGAAAGGTCAACCAAACTTTAAAGTGTCAATTGCTTCCTTTGTCTGAAATGTATGGTTGTTTTTAACTCTATGGTGAATATTCTGGTTTGGTAAGCTTAGAATCCGTATTTTATTTAATTGTCTTATTATCATTTAATTCAATATCAAATTTAGAGTTCTGTACATCATCTTTCATCATCATTATTCCTCTCATCTGTCATTTCAATCTTTCTTTATTCTTCTTTCATCCTAATTCATTATCCTAATTAACTCATCATTCATTAACTCTTATTCCATTATCATCTTAATCATCCATTAACTCTTATACATCTCCATTCTTTTATCTTCATTCTCAGACTCATTTTATTTTATTATTTAATTATTACTTATTTTCATCATCCATTTAGTCATTTACATCCTAATTTAATTATTGCCTAATTTATACTTTTAATTTCATATTCATTCCATCGATCTAATTATTATTTATTTATTGGTTTGACATATATTAAGTTTATTTTATAACCTTTTGTTTGTTTGCCTGTTTGTGGATTTTGAAGCTAGTTTGACCAGAAATTATTAATCACCTTGTAATCTTCTCTAAGTTTATAGTTTCATGCGAGCTTGGTTAATAAAGAAATCATCTCTTTAGTTTATCATTTATTTTAGGTGTATATTCTAGATTAGTTATAGCTAGGAAGGTTACAGAGAAAGATATGGTTTCCAAACATGTAAATTGGACTAGTTAGATTAGCCGGAAGGCTACAGGGGAGATGATAGTGCCTAAAACGGGCGGTATGATTCATTTATGATTACAGCAATCTAGGAGGTTACAATATATATATATATATATATATATATATATATATATATATATACACACCTTAATAACCTATCCAAATCTAGTATAATATAATAATAAACTTGAACAAAAAAAATCATTATTATCATATTTTACTTATAATCCTTGTTCATAATATAAGTTCCTTCACTATAAGCTGACTGACAAGAGAAATGACGCCATTATTGGTAAAACCTTTTACAAATGATGCATCCATATTTATTTACATTTATCCCAATAAAGTAACATCAAATCATCAAGACTTTATTGCAAAAAAATAATAATGTAATAGCACTTATAATTATTCTCTACAGAATTTTTGATGCATCTTATTTGACGAAATTGTAGTTTTAATAATAGCTTCAAGTTTGATAGCAAGAGAAAATTTTCACAAAAGCATTTTATTTTATTTTATCCACAGTAATACATTTGAAATAGTTGGCAACAACTTCAGCATTTCATTTGTTAATACTTAAAACCAATATTAATTTCAGCATTCCACCTCAGTTAGTAAGAAGTAGATATTTATTCATTTGTTTTTATATCAATATTGAAACAGTATTATTTGTCTATCATCCTGTTTCACCTACTATGCACCATAGTAGGCTTCTCTCCTAGTTCAAATCCCTCCCAGTTCACTTTATAATCTTATAATAATTTATTTTTATATGTAATAGCATGTATTAATGTGTATGTGCAGATATGTGTGTACATCTAATAGTAATATTAATGTTTGTATGCATATAAGGTATATGCAGTTATACATTTTAAAATTAATAAAGCTAAAATAAGTTGTAAACATCGTTTTGTATGTGGGAGCACACCTATGTATATATGCGAAGGGAACTGTACTGTGGTAGATTTAGTAAACATTACAATTTTTTAAAATTATTTATAGATATCTTTTAAGTTATTTAATTTATAGATGTCTTGGTATTCACATATAAATCTTAAATTCAGGGGTGTCTGTCTTATATATATAGCAGAATGTTGACAACTGAAATCTCTTTTAAAAAAGAGAGAATCAAGGTCATCGGTTTCTCAGAAATACCTCTCATTAAATTGTAAACTGAGAGCCAAAGATTTTTAAAGATTTAAAAACAATGTTCAAAAGAGCAAAGACAAAATCATTAACCGTGTACCACTTGTCAATAGCCAAACCAGATCTTTTGTTCTTGTTAAAAGTTATACTGGTTATTAAAACTTAAAATTGAAAATTAAAGTTGTAAACAAATTTTAATGGTTTATGAGGGGTATGAGAAAGAGTTAATAAAAAAAAACAAAATTCAGACATCAAGGTTCACTCATTCACTATTTTTTATGATGACAACCATGGGGTAGAGAACAACCACTGATGTTTTCCTCTTGGAGAATTGGACCAGGTTGGAAATAAAGTTCAATACCCAAAGCCTACCAAGAAGACATCAGAAAAGCCAGCCTAATGGAGAAAGCCAGCATCAAATGTCTCAGATAAAAGAAGATTGGTAAATTTCTTCATGCAGAGTTTTATAAATATATTAAACTAAACTATTAAATTAATTGTTAATTCTAAAGCTATATAAATGTTGAACATTCATAATTAATAACTTTTAATAACTTTAAACAAGTAAATTTTGTAACCTTTAATTTAATGATAACCTTTGTAAGAATCTTGCCTGCTATTAATTATTTATAATTAATAATTGTCTTAACATAATAACAATAATCAGTTATTATTTATCTATATTTCTGATCTGCAGTCATGCCTATTTTCTATTTTATATATTGTTAATTCATCTATTTATATTATGGCATTCAGAGTGGAGATTGATAATAATAATAAATTTTGGAGAGATGATTAGATGCTCTAATGTAGCTTATTTACCTATAAATCTCTGATCTGAAAACCTACTCTTATATATACTAGTTAAGCTACTATGTTTTGGCTTGTTGTATAATTTGGGTTTGCATATTAAATGTCTATTTAGTCAAGTAAGGGTGAGAATGATACTTTAAAGCATATTATAAGTAATTAGTTAATTTTAAGTCCCAAATATGCTTACTCCTCCTTTGTTTTTTCTTATAAACTATACAAACTACTGGTTAAACTAGGTCACTTATAATTACTCTCTTTTAGCATGATTTAAGTATGTTAATTGAAGAATGAGTGGATAGTAGTTTTGCTTATCAAAACTACAGATTTAGCACTTTAATAATTTTAATATTTATATTTAGAAAGTGTTAAGAATGTGTCTCTATAAAGCACACAGATGCAATATACATCTTGCTATATATATTTTTATTAAAATGGGCTTTGATTTTAAGGGCCACACCATTATCCTTAGTTTGGACTGCTCACTCTTTTAGATCTGGAACATGAGAGTGCAGATTGTTTTATAAGCTGTTCCAATCACCTGAACTAATTGTTCACGTATTTTAATATAGTAAGTCATATGATCCACAGGAACCGAGTACTTGGTACTAAATCCCATGAGTAACTGCATATCCAGGCTGCATCTCTTATTTATTTTATGTAGCACCATAGTCTCAGAAGTTACACTACAAATCACCAGTTCACCCACCATATTATTTGTTCAGTGTTGATCTGAACCTCAGATCTATATAATGCAATTGGCATAAAGTGCACATTTATTGCTCATTACATAATAATAATAGATTAGTTATATCTGTTAAGAATCATTCTCCTAAGATTTGACTATTAGCAAGCCTCATAGGGATGGAATGCTATAATTACAGCATGATTATAAACTGTAGATTAAAATTGTAATAAACTCCTTTTAATTAAAATGCATAAAAGATGAGGACCTATATTGAAATCCTCTCATCATTATATGACACCTGTGTGGTAAATCCTGATGGACTTTTTATATTTTGTATTATTTATTTTATATTTAAATATTGAAATATTTAAAACTTATAAATGTTTAGTCTGTTATTCATAATTCATTACCAAATCCTATCAAAATCTACTCTTATTTAGTACTAGTTATTAATATATGCATTGTATAGCCAGCCATAGATGTGTGCATTTAGTTAAACAATTAGTAATTTAGTCATTTATTTCCTGAGTCTCTTGTTCCATCCTTTGCTACTACCAGCATGTGAATTAAGAAACTCTGAGGGTAGCCTCATATATGTCATTCATAGGGTAGTAAGTCATGGTGTGTTGCTGAAAGAGCTGAGGTGTGATTTAATTCAAGGTCTCAACCTCTCATCTAGATCAGCCTGGGTATAATTTTCCAGAACTCTGGATTTTGTTTCATGAATGTACAAATCTGACTGTTACAATATTAGTAAATATTTTTTTTAATAATATAATGAATGATTATTGTTTTTTTCTTTTCAAGATTTCCATTAAAGATATTTAATAAATGTAAGTTAAACATTTATTTTTTCATTTATTAATACAGTAAACATATTTCAATTTTTATTTTTAATGGTGAAGCAAGGTAGCATTCCAAAAGATTTATCAGACAATATTTTTTTAAAAAAAAAATACTCAGTAAACATTATTATTTATTTGAAGTAAATTTTACTTTGTTCAATTTGAATTTTAAAAGTTTTGTCCAAATTATTTTTTTAATCAGACTTTTATTACTATTTGACATAAAAGCAAAACATATTTAATTTTTACTTTATAAATGAACACATAGAATATTTCTTGCTTTTTTATTTTAAACAACTGACATGGTATTTTTAAATATATATAATGATTAAAATTGTAATAATATGTGGAATAAAATTTCATGCTTACAATTTCTTGTTCTATTTCAAATTCAAGGTCCCTTTTGCTAAAATACTTGTTTTTCCAAATGGTTTCCATTTTTCTTCCACTATAACATCTTGACAAATATTGATCGATGGTTAAAGAGATCAGATGCACACAAGGAATTAAAATTTTCAGTTCCATGATTTAAGAATTACAATACATTTTAGCTTTGGTCAATTCAAATTCAGTGTTATCACTTTTTCTGCTCCTTCTTGGTTTCTTTACTTTTGTTGTTTCAGATGTTAATATATCTCCTCTTGTTCTTTTTTATTAATAATCCCCTCTCTATTACTTATGTTAAGTTATTTATACTTTTTATTACATTGAATTATGGTACAATTAAATATAGACCAATGACAGCTGTGTGTACCTATAATTAATACTTCTCCCCCTATATTCATTAGTGATAATTAATCAAATTATTCAATACTATTTTAAATCACTATAAAATATATTTAGGAATTGATTACAAGTATTGATTTAGAAGAGTTATAAATTTAAATCTTTCTAACTATTATTTAATAATAATAAAGTATCAAAACATACTTAATAATAACACTAATAAATTATCATTTTAATATTATTGAAAATTAGACCACCTGACAAACTGCATATGAAATCTCATACACATCCTGCCAGAGGGTTTAGTTTTTGTCACTTTCACAACATTTACTGATAGCATTTACTTAATTTTAAAATACAATTTGGAAATTTTCTATTATATACCAGAAAGATAATACACTGATTTAATATATTACAATTATTGTTAATTAAAATTTAAAATTTTTTCGCATTTGGTTACTTAAATAAGGCTTGACAAACATTGAGTCCATCCATATGGTTACAACTTTCCCTTACTGTCAAATGGAAACTTTTAATTTTTTTTACATTCAACATTTTTAAACAGCACATAATAATTACCTGGACAAGAAAAAAATAATAAGCATTTCTCTTTAAATCACTTAAGGCAATCAATAAAAATATTCTGCATCTCCTAAACATTTTTTTAAATCGTAAGTATTAGGTTGTACAATGATCAATTTGTTGATGGGTATGGTATCAAATTGCAAGCATTGTACATTCCTTTTGAACTTTACCCAAATTTTCTTAACTACAGTGGTTATACAACTAGTTGAAGATTTCCTATCTGGCATAATTGGTCTTATTTTAGATCTTCTTAAATTCTTATTAGCACCAGAGTATGGAGAAGACAACAACTTAGGAGGAATATATCTTCTTTCATCGGGTTTCTTAACAATTGTGGGATCCCTTGACTTTATACTTGTCAAAGGATAACTATGTCTTTCCTTATTGATTCTAGGGTAGTTTTCCAAGGTAATATTCAGAAATTTCAATAGCATCGAGGATTTCTGATACTTCCTCAATAGTCTACCGATCAGCAGCAATGAGAACCTGTTTTACTGATCTAGATAGGTTGTGGTGGAAAGTCCTCACTATTTGATGCTGTAAAAGAGGGAATGCTGACAGAGTTTTTAATTTTACTGCTTTCCCTTGGAAAAATTGTCAATAACTTCCCTTACAGGGGCTATATTTTTTTTGGAAGATTTGATAGTGGATATTATTCTGCTTATCACTCCCCAAAATGATATAAGTATCATGCTCGTGAAGTCAACTTATATGGTTGGCTTATCAAAAAAAGTGTGCTACAAATCTCTAGTCGAAGCATATAGGTAGTTGCATGATACAGCCAATTTCTCATTCACTGCCAATCCACATAAAAAGAACAGCTCCTCCAAACTATGCAAGTATTCAAAATGATTTTCTCTAGGTTTTCATTTAAAAGGTTTTATATGAATAAACCACAAAGCCATAGAGCGAGAATTGCTAGGATTTTCTTCTAAGGTTTATTTTGTCTGGTTCATCTCAGAAAAGTGGAAACAACATGGGCCCTACCTTTTTTATTGGCAGATTAACATTACTAACAGTAGATATATCCTGCTTTGTGCAAGTTTCTTTTGGACTAAACAAAGAAATCTCAGCTCTATCATTTAGCTCTCTTGAAGCAATAATTTGTTCCCCTTTGATACTTTCTATCCTAGTATACACATTCTGTATTCGGAATTGAATATTATTTTTTTCAAACAGCTCTACTACATATTCTTTCTGTGTCTTCTTAAACCTTTCAAGACATTTATCAACTTTACTCTCTTGTTCTTTGATATGTTCTGAATAAACAGCCTCCTTTATTAAACTATTACTATATTCTTTCCACAATTCTTATACAGTGATTCCTATTCTATTTTTAAATTCAAGATTTACTTCTTTATTTCTTGATATTTAATGAAAACATCCTCAATTTCCTGTCTCATTTCTATTTTGAATTGGATTTGTTGATGTGTAATTTCTTCAATATTTATCCTAAGTTTTTCAAACTCATTCTGCACATGAGGAAATTTATCTTTTGTATCCTCTCTACTAGCCTCTAAGTCACTGCAAAGATTATTATTATCTTTTCTAGTCTGTACATTGTTATTACTATAATGCAACTCTAAGATCACAAACCTGTTCTTTAATTCCTGCATATATGTGTTCCTAAAATTTGCAAATTGTTCTTGCATGGACATTTCTAGTGAACACTTAACATCTTCATTGTTTCTGATTATCTCTTCTTTCAAAATTTTCCTTTATCCTCCTATCTTTCTTTTTATCTTTTACTCAACTCTATTTTAAATTCCTTCCATTTTATCTTCTAACTTTTTCATACTCTCATTATTTTTCTCAATTTTATTCTCCAATCTATTCTATAATATTTTAATATTATTTTCCATTTTATTTTTCAACTCCCTTATTATACTCTCATTTTTTTCCATATTAATCTCTAATCCTTTTATATTATTCTCCATTTTATTGTCTAATGTTCTTATATTCTTATTATTTTCCTTCAGATTATTCTCTATTTTATTTTTTATCCTCCTTATATTCTCATTATTTTCTTTCATATTATTTTCCATTTTATTTTCTAATCCTTTTATGTTACTATCCATTTTATCATCTAACTTCCTTATACTCTCATTATTTTCTTTCATATTATTCTCTAATCCTTTTATGTTACTCTCTAATTCTTTTATGTACCTCTCTAATACTCTTATGTTACTGTCTATCTTCCTTATATTCTCATTATTTTCTTCCATCAACTTCCTCATAATTTCCAATACGGGTTGATAGATTATATTTATATATATTCTCATTAAACAATTCAAAACAAAACAACACTCTCCATATAGTAGTGCCATCTTGTGCTAACAAGAGCAATCAATGGATGCCAGAAGGCTTGTGCATAAAATCCCTATCTAATGCCTACTCATCCAATATCCCCAGACTAGTTTCTGGCTTGTGGCCTTCATCAGTGAGGAGCCTTGGATCTGAGAGCACTGCACCTAGATCTTAGGATCTAATGCAACCCTCCAGCACCCACCTTTTAACTCTATTTAACTACAAAACTATGAGAATGAAATTGAAAACACTATTAATATTTTCAATCCAAGCTCAATAGCTTATATAGTCATATGGGTCTGAACTCAATTCAGCACCCATACATTTTGGTGTCTTTGGCTCTTTAACAACCATAGCCACCATTATCCTATTAGGCAGGATTGGTGTTAAACCACTAAACATCACATGATCACTATCTCATACTAGCACAATAATTGTTATTAAACAATTCAAAACAAAACAACACTCTCCATATAGTAGTGCCATCTTGTGCTAACAAGAGCAATCAATGGATGCCAGAAGGCTTGTGCATAAAATCCCTATCTAATGCCTACTCATCCAATATCCCCAGACTAGTTTCTGGCTTGTGGCCTTCATCAGTGAGGAGCCTTGGATCTGAGAGCACTGCACCTAGATCTTAGGATCTAATGCAACCCTCCAGCACCCACCTTTTAATTCTATTTAACTACAAAACTATGAGAATGAAATTGAAAACACTATTAATATTTTCAATCCAAGCTCAATAGCTTATATAGTCATATGGGTCTGAACTCAATTCAGCACCCATACATTTTGGTGTCTTTGGCTCTTTAACAACCATAGCCACCATTATCCTATTAGGCAGGATTGGTGTTAAACCACTAAACATCACATGATCACTATCTCATACTAGCACAATAATTGTTATTAAACAATTCAAAACAAAACAACACTCTCCATATAGTAGTGCCATCTTGTGCTAACAAGAGCAATCAATGGATGCCAGAAGGCTTGTGCATAAAATCCCTATCTAATGCCTACTCATCCAATATTCCCAGACTAGTTTCTGGCTTGTGGCCTTCATCAGTGAGGAGCCTTGGATCTGAGAGCACTGCACCTAGATCTTAGGATCTAATGCAACCCTCCAGCACCCACCTTTTAACTCTATTTAACTACAAAACTATGAGAATGAAATTGAAAACACTATTAATATTTTCAATCCAAGCTCAATAGCTTATATAGTCATATGGGTCTGAACTCAATTCAGCACCCATACATTTTGGTGTCTTTGGCTCTTTAACAACCATAGCCACCATTATCCTATTAGGCAGGATTGGTGTTAAACCACTAAACATCACATGATCACTATCTCATACTAGCACAATAATTGTTATTAAACAATTCAAAACAAAACAACACTCTCCATATAGTAGTGCCATCTTGTGCTAACAAGAGCAATCAATGGATGCCAGAAGGCTTGTGCATAAAATCCCTATCTAATGCCTACTCATCCAATATCCCCCAGACTAGTTTTTGGCTTGTGGCCTTCATCAGTGAGGAGCCTTGGATCTGAGAGCACTGCACCTAGATCTTAGGATCTAATGCAACCCTCCAGCACCCACCTTTTAACTCTATTTAACTATAAAACTATGAGAATGAAATTGAAAACACTATTAATATTTTCAATCCAAGCTCAATAGCTTATATAGTCATATGGGTCTGAACTCAATTCAGCACCCATACATTTTGGTGTCTTTGGCTCTTTAACAACCTTAGCCACCATTATCCTATTAGGCAGGATTGGTGTTAAACCACTAAACATCACATGATCACTATCTCATACTAGCACAATAATTGTTATTAAACAATTCAAAACAAAACAACACTCTCCATATAGTAGTGCCATCTTGTGCTAACAAGAGCAATCAATGGATGCCAGAAGGCTTGTGCATAAAATCCCTATCTAATGCCTACTCATCCAATATCCCCAGACTAGTTTCTGGCTTGTGGCCTTCATCAGTGAGGAGCCTTGGATCTGAGAGCACTGCACCTAGATCTTAGGATCTAATGCAACCCTCCAGCACCCACCTTTTAACTCTATTTAACTACAAAACTATGAGAATGAAATTGAAAACACTATTAATATTTTCAATCCAAGCTCAATAGCTTATATAGTCATATGGGTCTGAACTCAATTCAGCACCCATACATTTTGGTGTCTTTGGCTCTTTAACAACCATAGCCACCATTATCCTATTAGGCAGGATTGGTGTTAAACCACTAAACATCACATGATCACTATCTCATACTAGCACAATAATTGTTATTAAACAATTCAAAACAAAACAACACTCTCCATATAGTAGTGCCATCTTGTGCTAACAAGAGCAATCAATGGATGCCAGAAGGCTTGTGCATAAAATCCCTATCTAATGCCTACTCATCCAATATCCCCAGACTAGTATCTGGCTTGTGGCCTTCATCAGTGAGGAGCCTTGGATCTGAGAGCACTGCACCTAGTTCTTAGGATCTAATGCAACCCTCCAGCACCCACCTTTTAACTCTATTTAACTACAAAACTATGAGAATGAAATTGAAAACACTATTAATATTTTCAATCCAAGCTCAATAGCTTATATAGTCATATGGGTCTGAACTCAATTCAGCGCCCATACATTTAGTAGGCATTAGATAGGGATTTTATGCACAAGCCTTCTGGCATCCATTGATTGCTCTTGTTAGCACAAGATGGCACTACTATATGGAGAGTGTTGTTTTGTTTTGAATTGTTTAATAACAATTATTGTGCTAGTATGAGATAGTGATCATGTGATGTTTAGTATATTCTCATTATTGTCTTCCATCAACTTCCTCATAATTTCCATTAGGGGTTGATAGATTATATTTGTATCAGGTGGTTCAAGAGTAGTAACAAAGGTAGGAGTCCTCTCTTCTGATCTCTCCATTTCTTGAGATTTAAAATAAAAAAAAACATACAAATCACTTATTATTGGTACATCTGGCATAGATGCATTTATTGGAATGGAGCTATCATCTAACTCATTTATTTCCTAAATATGCTTCTACAATATCTCTGACTATAACACTTAATTTGATTTAAATTGAATTGAATTGACTTGCATGCATTTCAACACTATCATTCTCCATCAATTCACAATTCTACCACAAGTTCACACACAAAAGAGGAAAAAATCCATTTACTTAACTACTATACTCCACCTAGTTGATCTAAATTTATTTGCCTACATAAATATATAACTCAAAACATATGTCACAATCTTATGCCAATAATACCACCATTTACCATATTGCTATCACAGATATTTTATTAAATAATAGTATTATACATTAATTATCAAAAGTACATCATGTAATTTATTGTTGATAACTCATAAAAATATTTAAGTCAGAATCATCAACATAATCCTAAAAAAAATGATTTATTAAATTAAGAACCATCAGTGACGACTTGGTCACACTTATCAAATATTACCAATAATTCTTTTAAAAAGAATGAAACATGTCAAAATAATAATTAATATTTAAACAATCAGGCTCATACATTGCTATATTGTACCCTACAACCACAAATCAATTAATCAGGCCACACATTACAGGACACCAAAAATCAACTATAGAAAACCCTTTTAACCCTCACTACATAAATATTAAGAATACACACATAAAAAAGAAATGTTAAAATACAGATATTATTTTTTTAAAACCAACTAGGCTAACATGAAACCATAAGTCTAAGTAAGGTCACAAAGGGCCCATGAAGATAATAACTTCTAGTATCGGCATTGGTCAAACCAGCTTCAAAATCCAAAGCAAAATATCAAATAAATTTAATATTTTTAAACCAATAAATAATTAATAATCAGGTCTATGAGATGAATGTGGAACTCAAATTATGAATTAAATGATAAATAGATGACAGAAATAAATAATAATTAACAATGAAAATGAACAATCTTAAGAGAAAGATAATGTATTAGGATAATGAATGATGAAGAGGTGCTGATAAAACAGGAGCCAATGAATGATGATTCAATTATGATGATGAATTAAAATAAAATGAAGAAGTAAAAGAAATAAAAATCAAGCTGAAATATGAGAACAATGTTGACAATGAATAATGAGATCCTCAACTATAAACTAATATTGTACTAAATAACATTAAAGAAAAATGAAACAAAGTATGGATTCTAAGCTTGACTAAACCAGGATATTTAACCACAAAGTTAAAATAAACTATAAGTTTTAAAATTAAAGAATAAATTTACATCTCAAAGTTATAGATTAATAAAATTGTGAAGATAAACATAACTCCAACCAAAGCACAACAAATAACTTAATACATAAAAATTACCATAAATTCAAAATCACAATTAATAATTAACAATTTACTTTTCTTAGGGTCCAACAACTTAAATATTACCATTTTACAAGATATACTTGCATCAGTGAGAAGGATTTTGCCACTACTCAAATATAACAAATAAAACAATTAATAAAACAAAATAGAATTAATAAACAATAATTGGCAAATCCAATACCAACAGTAATATGAACTTTAAGCTTTATGAAGTACAAATATGTTCTTAATAAAGTAAACACAATAACTTACAACCTCTCTTTAATTAAATAATTGTAAGGAATATGATCAAGAATTAGTGAATAATGTATCTAATGACTCAAATAAACAGATTATTCCAAATTCAATAGATCATTAAAATATTATTTAAAATAAGACATGAGCTTAAGATCCAATAAACCATAAATTCTAAATGTAATTTAGAACATAAAAGTTTACCAAAGTCATTACAATATATTAATTCAATATTAATGCATAATAAAATATACTGTTTTAATTGATGATAATTTTAAGACAATAAAATAATGGGTTGATAACAATACAATAATAAAATAAATGGTGATTAGCAATAAGGTCACAGACAACTAATATATTTTTAAAACAACAAGATTTATTTACACTATTTACAACTTTTAAAAAATATTAAACAATTGAAAAATATACATCTATTTTAGAAATAATATAAAGCAGTGTATATTTCATTTGAGTATAGATACATCAGTTTTGATGCACTGATATGTTTAGTAACATAATATCCATTTATAGCTAATTTGAAAATGGCAAATATCATATTAAGCACAAATGACAATTATTACTATTGAACATGAAGAAATTTATTACATAAATATAGAAAACAGATACCAGATATTAAATGTATGCAGGATAAACTTTGCCTATGTCCATAAAATAATCATTCTAACTACTGAAAGGTCTTACTGATCCATCAGTGAACTACTGCTTATGGAAATAAAATAACATTGCACTTGTTGGTTGGCTTGTAAACTGTTGACAATACAATGGCACAATACATACACTATTTTACTTAGCTAAACACTATTGATAAACAAGTATCCCAGAAGCTAACTCCACTCTATCATTGCCATATAATTTTTGAACAACAAGAACTTCACCATACATGGTGGAAAATAACTAGACATAATCATGAGAATCAGACAATAAAGAAAGGCTCCTCAAAACAACATTATATAGTTGTATAATAATATGGCAGATTCCAATACCTTTTCCCTAGGCATAAAATATGTGGATGTTGTCTCACAACAGTTAAACAGAATGCATGCCATAAAAATAATCCTATCTAGGGTTAAAATTTGCTAATTAAGCATTAACTAATTATTGGCCTTGACAATATAATCATCTCATGGAACAATGAATGAGAGAGTATGCTCCATCTACCCATGCACAATGTCAATGATACAGTATTTGATAAAATTATATGTTTCTTACAGGTATCAAATCAAAACTAACACAAAACCTCATTGAAACAATGATAAGATAAAATAATTTTCACAATAAAAGCTAAAAAATAAATATTCTACTTCACAATATATATATATATATAGATAAATTATAAGTTTTTGGGATGTACCGTGTCTTATTTTCCATTGAGCACCGATATTTCGATGGAATAGCAACCGCCATTTTCAAGGTTAACTTTTGAAAGAAAAACCATTAGATCTTAACAAATAACGTGACTGTGTGCGAGATGAGAAATGAGATTCCAGTTCAGCATTCACAATATGAGGCTTATCAAAATGTTTATTTTCCTCAGTATTTTTACCTGTTAATTTTAAGTTAATATTGGATAAAAAGAGAGGTTTCCACATAGCTGGAATACGTTGTGCTTCATCAGTTCTATTTAAACTAGTAGGTCTCTTTAATATTTCAATTGACTCTCTCATGGTTTTTAAATCATATCTTTCCAAATTAGCAAGTAGTTTTGCATTGTCAAAATTAGGTTTGTGACCAGTTTCTAAATAATGGGAAGTAAAAACTGATGTGCTAATTTTTTGTTGAAAAACATTTTTATATTCCTTAATTCTGACATTAATTCGTCTATTAGACTGACCCACGTAGCCTCTTGAGCACTGGAAACACAGAATTTCATAAACTCCTTGGTGTTCCAAAAGTATTCTGTCTTTAGGTTTTTACAAAAAATCACCAATTTTTTTGCCAGTAGAAAAAGTGGTCTTTATATTAAAACAAGATAGTCTTCTACTGATTTTATCAGTAACCCCCCTAATGTAAGGCAAAATTACTCTATTAAAAGAAGAATTATCAATTCTATCCTCTTTTTTCTTTTTAGTATTAATGTTATATAAAGCCTTACATATAATGTTTTTATTATAATTATTAGAAAGCAGAATACTTTTTGTAAGTTTTATTTCTTGAGAAAGATGTTCTTTATCAGATAAATTATAAGCTCTAGTGAAAAGATTTTTAGCTACAGAAAAAAATTGTGCAGGATGATGATGAGAATTAAAATCAAGATATCTGTTTGTATGAGTGGATTTTCTGTAAACTGATATTGACAATGTTTCATCACATTTTCTTGCAATTAAAACATCCAGAAAAGAAAGTGATCTGTTATTTTCCACTTCCATAGTAAATTTAATATTTGGATGCCAATTATTTATAAAATCAAGAAAAGAATTTAAAGAATCAATTCCATGAGGCCATATGACAAAAGTATCATACACATATCTAAGCCAAATAGAAGATTTTTTAGTAGCTGCATATAATACTCCACTTTCAAAATTGTCCATGAAAAGATCAGCAATGACAGGTGACAGTGGGGATCCCATAGAAAGTCCTTTAATTTGTTTAAACAGTTGAGAATTATAAACAAAAAATGTATTTTCAAGGCAATGTTTTGCTAAAGGAATAATAAAATCAGGTAAGTCATTGTTTTGAGCTATTATATTTAATGCTTCTTCAACAGCAATATTAGTAGACATAGAAGAAACATCAAAACTAACCAATAAATCAGTTCCAGTTAGTTTTAAGTTTTTAATTATTGAAATAAAATGGCTTGAATTTTTAATTCTTGAAGGAATCTTGTCTGTAAATGGCTGTAAGCATTGGGCTAAATATCGAGCCAAAGCATGTGTGGGAGAGCCTATAGCACACACAATAGGTCGTAATGGTATCTCAGGTTTATGAATTTTAGGCAAACCATAAAATTTAGGATAAAATGAAGAACCTTCTCTTGGAGAAATTTTAATTTTCATATTTTCATCTATACTAGAAAGTTTGACAAGACATTTTGTCTTTTTCTCTAAATATGTCAAACTTTCTAGTATAGATGAAAATATTAAAATTAAAATTTTCTCCAAGAGAAGGTTCTTCATTATATCCTAAATTTTATGGTTTGCCTAAAATTCATAAACCTGAGATACCATTGCGACCTATTGTGTGTGCTATAGGCTCTCCCACACATGCCTTGGCTCGATATTTAGCCCAATGCTTACAGCCATTTACAGACAAGATTCCTTCAAGAATTAAAAATTCAAGCCATTTTATTTCAATAATTAAAAACTTAAAACTAACTGGAACTGATTTATTGGTTAGTTTTGATGTTTCTTCTATGTTTACTAATATTCCTGTTGAAGAAGCATTAAATATAATAGCTCAAAACAATGATTTACCTGATTTTATTATTCCTTTAGCAAAACATTGCCTTGAAAATACATTTTTTGTTTATAATTCTCAACTGTTTAAACAAATTAAAGGACTTTCTATGGGATCCCCACTGTCACCTGTCATTGCTGATCTTTTCATGGACAATTTTGAAAGTCAAGTATTATGTGCAGCTACTAAAAAACCTTCTATTTGGCTTAGATATGAGGATGATACTTTTGTCATATGGCCTCATGGAATTGATTCTTTAAATTCTTTTCTTGATTTTATAAATAATTGGCATCCAAATATTAAATTTACTATGGAAGTGTAAAATAACAGATCACTTTCTTTTCTGGATGTTTTAATTGCAAGAAAATGTGATGAAACATTGCCAATATCAGTTTACAGAAAATCCACTCATACAAACAGATATCTTGATTTTAATTCTCATCATCATCCTGCACAATTTTTTTCTGTAGCTAAAAATCTTTTCACTAGAGCTTATAATTTATCTGATAAAGAACATCTTTCTCAAGAAATAAAACTTACAAAAAGTATTCTGCTTTCTAATAATTATAATAAAAATATCATATGTAAGGCTTTATATAACATTAATACTAAAAAGAAAAAAGAGGATAGAATTGATAATTCCTCTTTTAATAGAGTAATTTTGCCTTACATTAGGGGGTTACTGATAAAATCAGTAGAAGACTATGTTGTTTTAATATAAAGACCACTTTTTCTACTGGCAAAAAAAATTGGTGATTTTTTGTATAAACCTAAAGACAGAATACTTTTGGAACACCAAGGAGTTTATGAAATTCCGTGTTTCCAGTGCTCAAGAGGCTATGTGGGTCAGTCTAATAGACAAATTAATGTCAGAATTAAGGAACATAAAAATGCTTTTCAACAAAAAATTAGCACATCAGTTTTTACTTCCCATTATTTAGAAACTGGTCACAAACCTAATTTTGACAATACAAAACTACTTGCTAATTTGGAAAGATATGATTTAAGAACCATGAGAGAGTCAATTGAAATATTAAAGAGACCTACTAGTTTAAATAGAACTGATGAAGCACAACATATTCCAGCTATGTGGAAACCTCTCTTTTTATCCAATATTAACTTAAAATTAACAGGTAAAAATACTGAGGAAAATAAACATTTTGATAAGCCTCATATTGTGAATGCTGAACTGAAATCTCATTTCTCATCTCGCACACAGTCACGTTATTTGTTAAGATCTAATGGTTTTTCTTTCAAAAGTTAACCTTGAAAATGGCGGTTGCTATTCCATCGAAATATCGGTGCTCAATGGAAAATAAGACACGGTATATCCCAAAAACATATAATTTATCTACATCATATAACCGTAAAAACATTAAGTATAAGTATAACATATATATATATATATATATATATATATATATATATACACTAAATAGTGTATTGAACCAGCAAAAGTACTGTAAGTCACCAACTATAAACATTTTTAAAAGCATTAAAAAATGTGCATTAATAAGAAACACACAGCCAATGAAAAATAGCACAAATTCTATAAACTAATGTGGACATATTAAATTATAGGCAAAATATAATAAAATATATAATGAATGTATTCCTGCTTATATGGAAAACTTCATATAATAAAATAATTGTGTTATTATAAGTTGATACTATTATTCTTTTGGCAAGTTATTTTGTCTGTTTACCCATAAATAGAATTATGGGTAAATTATTCTTATAAATGTAAGAGATTGGCATATTTCTCTATCTAAACATACTTAATTTAAAGTTAAATTTTAGACCAACCAGTAAAGAAAAATAAATAAATAAATAAATAAATGTATATAATTTTACTTTTGTCTGTTTCCAGTCTTCTTACAAATTTATACCATTAATATATATATATATAAAACAAAATAAAATGTCCGCTAATATTAATAATACAATAACGAAACTTAAATATATTCCAAACAATGGTAAACAATTTATAATATAATATAAATAAAAACTCATAAAGAAATATTTTCGATTATATTCATAATCATCATCAACTCAATTTTCAAAAGGGAATCATCTATTATCAACCGGAAATACATGTCAATTTAAATATCCCACAATTCATTAATTTTAACATTTGCTGACTGTCTGTTTATTATCGTATTTTTATACCTACTAACAAAAACTGCCTCTTTAATTTTTCTTTTTTCATTATCTCTCTCTTGGCCTAAAATTTTTATTTTGTTTATATCAAAATCAAATTTAAAACTACAATTCCTATCATGATCATAAAAAACAGATTCAGTATATAATTTCACTTCACTATTACTATCATTACATATCTGTACATTTTTCAAAACTATTTTATACAACAATTTATGTTCTTTAGTTCTTTTCTCCATATTACATCTAGATTCCTCCACATATGATAAATTACACCCACAAAAAATTCTATAAATTACATTACTCACATTATTTTTTCTTTTTATTTCCTAACTTATCTTTTGAATTATTAACCATTCTATTTAAATTACCTGATCCATAAAATGAAACATTATATATACTATTATAAACTTTTTTCATAAATTTTACTTGATTATTATTATAAAAAGGCAAGGAAATCCACTTCTTACTCTCTATTTTTTTCATCACCCATATTTCTATTAATTTTCTTACTAAATTGACAAACCACCTGATAAATTTCTTTTATATTATAACCCACACTTAATAATTCACTTACATAATTTTCAATATTTTTTCTTTTTATCACATGCATATAAGTTAGGAAAAAATAATGTGAGTAATGTAATTTATAGAATTTTTTGTGGGTGTAACTTATCATATGTGGGGGAATCTATATGTAATATGGAGAAAAAAATTAAAGAATATAAATTGTTGTATAAAAGAGTTTTGAAAAATGTACAGACATGTAGTGATAGTAATAGTGAAGTGAAATTATATACTGAATCTGTTTTTTATGATCATGATAGGAATTGTAGTTTTAAATTTGATTTTGATATAAACAAAATAAAAATTTTAGGCCAAGAGAGAGATAATGAAAAAAGAAAAATTAAAGAGGTAGTTTTTATTAGTAGGTATAAAAATACAATAATAAACAGACAGTCAGCAAATGTTAAAATTAATGAATTGTGGGATATTTAAATCGACATGTGTTTCTGTATTGATAATAGATGATTCCATTTTGAAAGTTGAGTTGATAATGATTATGAATATAATCAAAAATATTTCTTTATGAGTGTTTATTTATATTATATTATAAATTGTTTACCGTTGTTTGGAATATATTTAAGTTTCATTATATATATATGTATATATTGTCACAGAACCAGAGACGAACCGAGAAAGAAGGAGTACATCTTACAATTGTCAGATGCAGGGTCTTCAGGTAGGATGTTGGTGATAGCATGATGAAATGCTTAGTCCAAGATCACATCTACCTTCAGCATGTTATCTCAATATTCACTAAAGAAATTTAGATGCAATTTGGACTAGTTCATCTTCATTACCTTCCCCTTTCAGGCTCCATTAGATTCCAAAATTCAAACCAAGAGAGAATTTGCAGTTGTCTCTCTTCAGGGATGAACTTATTTAATTTTTAAACCAATGTGCCTATATATGAGCAAAGACCAGTATTTTTTAGTACTAAAATGTTATACACATCTTTTTATATATAAAGAATGGTCTGTGTGTATGAATAATTAATATATGTGCATTTAGTATAATTATTTTAGTGATATGTGTTGCTTATAGATTAAACTATTTATTTAGTAGTGTGCTTGCATGGTATTGATGGTCTATTTAGCTATTGGTATAAATACATGATAATAATGATGATGATGACCAAGTAGATTATTAATGTAAATTCATAATGCTGATGATGGTCAAGTAGATAATTAGTGTAAATACATAATCCTGATGATGGTCAGGTAGATAATTAGAGTAAATGCATAATGCTGATGATGGTCAAGTAGATAATTAGAATAAATGCATAATGCTGATGATGGTCAAGCAGATATCTGATTGATTTCAATGATAATTTGACATTTTTTAAACAAGAAACAAGAAATAATGCAATAAAATAATATTTACATTTATAATGTTGAGACAGCAAGGAGCTTTCTATTATTTGAAGAATACAATAAATTTTCCTTTCCAAATCCCATGATAGAAATCTATACCTAAGCAGTCTTTAGTTACAAAGTAATAAACAAAAAAACACTAATTCAGAGCTTCACTTTTTTTGCGTAAAGCGCAATATAAAGTACTTACTACTCAAAGGTGAAGTAGAAAACTTGTATTTTATTTCAATAATATATACAGTAAATTGAAACTAAATGTTTTAAACAATAAAAATATAGCAGTAGAAAAGAAAATTAATAATACATTAATTCCGAATCTATCTTGCTAATAGTATTGACTATAATTATATTTTATTGATTGGAGTATGCTATTTTTAGTTGATTACTGAATGAATAACCTCTTGTATATGTAAGTTAAATTGACACTAGTAAAAAAGAATAAATCATTCATGCAAAAAGAAACAAACAAAAAGAAAAACTATTACTAGGTTTCAGTAATAACTATTAATAAAAAATATAACTCTGTTCATTCTAAAGTTTGTAGTTTTTTTTAAGTGTCATAGCATCGGCCGGAACGCGAACCCGCAACCCGGGCAACTGCCCGCAAGTGCAAGGCAGTCGCGCTGACCTCTCGACCACCAACGCAAAATCAAAGTTTGTAGTTAATGTAGAATAAGTCAAGATCTTACTTGAGGTCACTTTGGTAGAGCAGTATCGAATTTCAGGAAGGATCTGTGAATTTTCGATTTTATTAATAATTACAATTAATTTGCTTATTTTGATTTCTTCCCTTCTCCCCCTCCATACAACTATGTATTTTAGATACACGCTCCTATTTCTGATGCGTCAGTGATCAAATTTGAAAAACGAAATTCAATACAAAACAAAAAAATCACAAGTCACAAATTTACAAATAGTAAAATAAATAATAATTAAAAAATTATATGAATCAATAAAAAAAAATCTTGAGAGAAATAGGCATTGTTTATATTTATTATTCCATACACGTTGTATATCGATTTCCAGACATGACATAGTTGTCCATTGGCTTTGCTAAATCCACACTAATTAGTCCTGAATATTTTCAGTTGTTTCTTTCAAACACACAACAACAAATCCACTGCAGATTGATATCCATCAACACGTAAAGAAATATTTTGCACAGGCACATTTATAATGGCATAGAAGTCAGTGTCAGTCACCTACAGTATATTTATTTACTCAGTACACATTGCAGAATTCCCTTTCATGATTGAAGTTAGTTATTCAATGACATTTAAGTATCAGAAAAAATGATATGAGAACTTGATCAAACTCCAATAGTTTTAAATTTCTTTTTCTTCATTCTCTTATAAATCTATTCAAGCTGTCTAGCATAGGTTTAAACTATTAATCTATTTTTACCATTTACACATTTCAATTTGTTGTTTAAGCAAACAGCTGAAACTATTTCTTTTTTATTCCGATAATGAAGGTTTCCTTTTTTTTTTTTTATTAGTGTTGAATATCAGAATCCATCTTAATATATTTCTTTTCTTTTTAAAAAAAAAAAAAAAATTAATAACTGTTCAGAGACTTTTTCTTTGAGGGCAGATTATCCTATTGTTTTAAAACCCCAAAAAATCTCATGCGCTGGTTCATGCTGATTTTTAAATAACTCATTGTTACAAATCTATATGTTAATTAAAATATTTTTTATTTCTTGCATTGTTTTCAGTCTCCCAAATTCAATCACCTAGCAACTATTTTGACCTCAGGTCATTATTTTTTTTTATTTGAATCTTCATTTATATCAGTCTCACCAATCAGTTAATAATTATTAATTTAATTATTAGTGAGATTAGATTGCATATATATAAATTTTACTACTTTAGAGATGCAAAAATTAAAAATACATCTCTCAAAAATAAAAAAAAAACATAGCAGTTTATTTAAGGTAACATTTGTGTTTGTTTAGTGTATATATATATATATGTAAGCTCGATTGTTTGACTATCAATTGACCAGATTGAAAATGTTGGAAAAATTATGATAGGTGTGTTGTTGGTTGTAAATCATCTTTACAATATATATATATCTTAATAACCTATCCAAAACTAGTATAATATATAATAATAATAAACATTAACAAAAAAATCATTATTATCATATTTTACTTTATTTCTCTACATCATAATCTAAGTTCCTTTACTATAAGCTCTATTGCCGAGGGAAATGATGCCATTATGGGCAAAACCTTTTACAAATGATGCATATATATATATATATATATATATATATATATCATTTGTATATATATATATATATATATATATATATACTGAAAAACCAAATCATCAAGACTTTATTGCAATAAAATAACGATGTAATAGCACTTATAATTATTTTCTGCAGAATTTTGGATCCATCTCATTTAACGAAATTGTAGTTTTAATAATAGCTTCGCGTTTGATAGGAAGAGAAAACTTTCACAAAAGCATTTTTTTATTTTATCTGCAGTAATACATTTTAAATAGTTGGTAACAACAGCATTTGGACACATTTTGAGATCCTTTGTTAATACTTAAAACTAATATTAATTCCAGCATTCCACCTCAGTTATTATAAAGTAGATATTTATTCATTTATGTTTTTTATATCAATATTATTAAATATTTTCTTTAATAATCTAATGAATGGTTATGATTTTTTTTCTTATCAGGATTTCCATTAAAGATCTTTAATAAATATGAGTTAAACATTTATTGTTTTATTTATCAATACATTAAATGTATTTCAATTTTCATTTTTAAAGATGAAGCATGTTAGTCTTCCAAAAGATTTATCAGACAATTTAAAAAAAATACTCAGTAAACTTTACTATTCATTTGAAGGAAATTTTACTTTGTTCAATTTGAATTGTAAAAGTTTTGTTCAAATTATTATTTTTAAATCAGGATTTATTACTATTTCATATAAAAGCAAAACGTATTTAATTTTTACTTTATAAATGAATGCACGGAATATTTCTTGTTTTTTTTTTTTTTTTGTCATTTTAAATAACTGACACAGGATTTTTAAATGTATATAATGATTAAAATTGTAATAATATATGAAATAAAATATCATGCTTCTGATTTCATGTCCCGTTTCAAATTCAAGATTTCTTTTAGTAACATATTTGTTTTTCAAAATGATTTCTATTTTTCTCCCAGTGTAAAATCTTGGCAAATATTGATCAATTGTTAAGTAGATCAGATGCATGCAATGAATTAAAATTTTCTTTTTCATGTTTTAAGAATTACAACATATTTTAGCTTTGGTCAATTCAAATTCAGGGTTATCACTTTTCAGCTCCTTTTTGATTTCTTTAGTTTTGTTGTTTCAGATGTTCATATATCCCTCTTGTTTTTTTTTATTATTAATAGTCCCCCTCCACTACTTATGTAAAGTTATTTATACTCTTTTACATTGAATTATGGTACAATTAAAAATAGACCAATGACAGCATAGTGTGTGCATATAATTAATAATTTCCCCTATATTAATTAGTTATAATTAGTCAAACTATTTAATACTATTTTAAATCACTATAAAAATATACTTAGTAATTGATTACAATATTGATTTAGAAGAGTTATAAATTTAAATCTTTTTAACTATTATTTAATAATAGCAAAGTATCAAAACATACTTAATAATAACACTAGTAAATTATCATTTTAATATTATTGAAAATTAGTCCACCTGACAAACTGCATATGAAATCTTATATACATCCTACTAGAAGGTTTGCATATCTTGAACAGTCTGAATCTTTATAACTTTCAGGAGATTTACTGATAAAATTTACTTAATTTTAAAATACAATTTGGCAATTACTATTGCACACCAGCAAGATAGTACACTGGTTTAATATATTACAATTACTTTTAATTAAAATTTTATTTTTTTTCCATTTGACAACTTAAATAATGCTTAATATATTTGCTTAAGAAACAAATTGACAAGCAAATTATCATATTAACATTTTTTCTTTCCAACATATACATTTACATAAGCATTTTTTTCATTTTTAAAGAAATAATAAAAAACTATTAAACTACTAGGGAAAACAGATAGGTATACTAACATTGGAATAAAACAGGTGTTATGTGTAACTAACTGGGGAGAATTATACCAAAAACTTGCACATAAACCTCAGAAAACAATGACTGAATTAAAATTTATATACATAGGAACCAGTTGTAGAAACAAAATTTAAGATTTTCATAAATTATTGTTACGATAGAATGACAGCCTGTTAAGCTAATTGCGCAGACGCTGTGAGAATGTTATTAATAAATGAATACCTTCGAACAACCACATGATATAGTATTTATATAAGAGTAAAAAGGAATCCTCTTACTCTTATGACTCAAATGTTTATATATGAGCAAATCTAAAGTAGTTGTAACGAAGGCGTGACTACATAATAGTCACTTTAAATTACTATATATAATGTCTGTATGAATGACGCCAATGAATTTTTCTAGAATTTACTAAACGCCATATATAAACATTTGAGTCGTAAGAGTAAGAGGATTCCTTTTTACTCTTATATAAATACTATATCATGTGGTTGTTCGAAGGTATTCATTTATTAATAACATTCTCACAGCGTCTGCGCAATTAGCTTAACAGGCTGTCATTCTATCGTAATTATAATCGCACGCAAGACGTTATAAAATAAATGCTTATAAATTATTGTTTTAATCCTATTTATATATATTATGTCTGCTCAACAATAGGAAATGACAAGGTTGATATACTTAAAACAAACTGCATGCGATCTACAAAGTGTTATGAATTGTTATATTGTCTTCTGCGTTCGAAAATAGAACATTTTTTTTCTGCTTAAAAATAAATTTGAATACAAAGATGGATATATATATATATGTTCGAATTTATATATATATATTAATTCTAATATTTTCACAGATAAAAGATGTCATATTATTATTACTATTTGCGGGATATTCTGTGTAGTGAAAAAGCAAAATGCTGATGTTTCAGTACAATATCAAGTACCTTCCTCAGAGCGTCCTCTTTCTCAAATCATAAGAATGCACATGAGATTTAAAACCATTTTTATCGTTTTCTTTATCCTCATATTTAAATTCTATTGGTTGAGAAGTTTTAAAAGTTATTTTCTCTTTCAATAGCTTCTTTCAAATGTTGTTAATCTTCTTTAATTCACACCTTTCATTTATGCTCTTGGGCCTTTTAAAAATCTCTATAGCTTCTCTTAGCAATCTCTGGTCATATTGTTCAATTTTTGCTAAAATATTTGTTTTTTCAAAATTGATATCATGATTTGTTAATTTTATATGAGAATAAATAGCTGATGAATTGGATTTTTCTCTCACTGCCAGAATGTGTTCTTCCTTTCTAATATTTATTCTACAATTAGTCTGTCCTATATATGTATGTGGACAGACCCTACATGGAATTTCATATACACCATGACACTCCAAAGCAATTTTATCTTTAGGAAGTGGAAATATTTCACTAATTTTTTTATAAGTAGTGTAAATTGTGTGAATATTATTATTTTTTAAAATGTTACCAATTCTATCAGTTACTCCTTTTATATATGGCAAAATTGTCTTAATTTTTGATGTATCAAAATCTTTTTTCTTTTGATATGTATAAGCCCTATTAATAATGTTGTAATTAAAACCGTTATGAAGAAGCATTTTATTAGTAGCAAAAAGGTCCCGGTGAAAATGGCTATCATCAGAAAGTCTCTTTGTTCTATCCAATAATGTCTTTGCTACTGAAAATAGTTGTGCAGGATGGTGATGAGAGGAAAAATGCAGATATCTCCCAGTGTGTGTTGGTTTTTTATATTTACCATGGGATAAAGAACCATCTTCCCTTCTTTCAATCAAAACATCTAAAGAAGGTAATTGATTATTATTTTCTATCTCCATGGTAAATTTAATATTGTTATGAAAAGAGTTTAAAAAATTAAAAAAGTCATCAAGAGCATGCTTGCCATGAGGCCAAATAACAAAGGTATCATCAACATACCTCAGCCATATAGATGGTTTTTTAATTGATAAAGTCAAAATTTTATTTTCCAAATCCTCCATAAAAATAGAAGCTAATGCTGGAGAAATTGGTGAACCCATGTTTGATGTTTGATTGAACACTGCTTATCGAATACATTTTTTGTTTTTGATAGGCAGATGTATAAACAAACATCAGGTTTAGCTATGGGTTCACCAATTTCTCCAGAATTAGCTTCTATTTTTATGGAGGATTTGGAAAATAAAATTTTGACTTTAGCAGTTAAAAAACCATCTATATGGCTGAGGTATGTTGATGATACCTTTGTTATTTGGCCTCATGGCAAGCATGCTCTTGATGACTTTTTTAATTTTTTAAACTCTTTTCATAACAATATTAAATTTACCATATAACCATGGAGATAGAAAATAATAATCAATTATCTTTTTTTAAATGTTTTGATTGAAAGAAGGGAAGATGATTCTTTATCCCATGGTATATATAAAAAACCAACACACACTGGGAGATATCTGCATTTTCCCCCTCATCACCATCCTGCACAACTATTTTCAGTAGAAAATACATTATTGGATAGAACAAAAAGACTTTCTGATGATAGCAATTTTCACCGGGACCTTTTTGCTACTAATAAAATGCTTCTTCATAACGGTTTTAATTACAACATTATTAATAGGGCTTATAGATATCAAAAGAAAAAAGATTTTGATACATCAAAAATTAAGACAATTTTGCCATATATAAAAGGAGTAACTGATAGAATTGGTAACATTTTAAAAAATAATAATATTCACACAATTTACACTACTTATAAAAAAATTAGTGAAATATTTCCACTTCCTAAAGATAAAATTGCTTTGGAGTGTCATGGTGAATATGAAATTCCATGTAGGGTCTGTCCACATACATATATAGGACAGACTAATCGTAGAATAAATATTAGAAAGGAAGAACACATTCTGGCAGTGAGAGAAAAATCCAATTCATCAGCTATTTATTCTCATATAAAATTAACAAATCATGATATCAATTTTGAAAAAAAACAAATATTTTAGCAAAAATTGAACAATATGACCAGAGATTGCTAAGAGAAGCTATAGAGATTTTTAAAAGGCCCAAGAGCATAAATGAAAGGTGTGAATTAAAGAAGATTAACAACATTTGGAAGAAGCTATTGGAAGAGAAAATAAATTTTAAAACTTCTCAACCAATAGAATTTAAATATGAGAAAAAAAATGATAAAAACGGTTTTAAATCTCACGTGCATTCTTATGATTTGAGAAAGAGGATGCTCTGAGGAAGGTACTTGATATTGTACTGAAACATCAGCATTTTGCTTTTTCACTACATGGAATATCCCGCAAATAGTAATAATAATATGATATATATATATATATATATATATATATATATATATATATATATATATATATATATATATATATTTAAATATATATTTATATATATATATATATATATATATATATATATATTAAATATTATTTAAAATAATCAAAAGTTGAGCTTTT
This sequence comes from Epiperipatus broadwayi, assembly GCA_028023455.1. Classification (NCBI taxonomy): domain Eukaryota; kingdom Metazoa; phylum Onychophora; class Udeonychophora; order Euonychophora; family Peripatidae; genus Epiperipatus; species Epiperipatus broadwayi. The sequence continues at coordinate 883,966 of JAQFVV010000284.1, read as the reverse complement.
AAAGCAATCATTTGAAGTGGAAAAAAATAATTTAAAAGAAAATATTCAATCATTTACTAGGTTGTCATCGAATAGCCACCATATCCCACTTGATGGTGCCATTTTCATGCTAAAACACATAAAAATGCCATTTCCGCGGCTGACAGTTCGAACCCGCATTTTCTATAATACAATTTTTTTGTTGTGCTACAGATTGCAGTCCACTATGTCACATCACAGTACAGCATGTATGTCGCATCACAGCAAATAAATTTTCTGAATTCGCACAGTTTATAAAATGGTTATGGCTTGGTGAGAGGGTGTGTTTTTTTGAATTGGATGGAAATGTTGTTTTCATTGGATTTTTTTTTTAAAGTATTGAAATGGTCAGATTTTGTAAAGTAATAATTATCAGACTTTTTACACTGTAGGATATTGAAGTTTTAAGTGTTAAATGTTGATGAGATATATGTGTAAAGTGAGTTGGAATTAGGTAATGTGTCAAGTAACGTACTGTTCGTAACATTCCACGAGACAAAGCAGATTCTGCTGTGTGTATATTTTTGAAATAAAAAAGAGCGTTAACACAAAAATATCCAGTCAGAAAAGTACAATTGTACACTGTTTTTTTAAATGTCATAAAAAGCATATATTATAAACATGGTTAATAAGTAAAGAAGACATTATATATATATGTTGTTGTTTAAAAAAGTTTTAGTTTCTTCTTTCTCTGAGTACTGTTATACTTTGTTGAATATAGTTTATGTTTATTGTTATCATTTATTTTATAGATGTTAGTAAAAAAAATATTTACAAAAATACGATTTTGATATTTTTTATTTTAGCATTACAAACAACAGAACACTAACCCTAAACCTAACTCTAAAACTAACCCTAAACCTACCCCTAAAACTAACCCTTAAACTAACCCTAAACCTAACCATAACATCTTTTACTTTTAGTTGTCATTCTATTTGAAATAAAAAATAGTGGTAATATCTGTTTGTCTGTAAAAAAAAAAAAAATTAAAACAAAGACTAAAAAAGTAAAAAATAGCGATAACACAATAATATCTGTTTCTCTATAGAAATAAAATGTAAAAGGAAGACTAAGAAATTTTACTTTTTATTCCAATTATGAGTTTTTAAACAACAACAAAAAGCCGTAACCCCAGTAAAAAAATCTCCGCTGGAAAATTGATTTTTTTAATAAAGCAAACTAAAAAACACGAATCAAATTGTAATTTGTTTATTTTATTTTACATTTATTATTATCATTTAATTTGTATACATTAATAAAAAATAATATTTCAAATTAAATAATATTTAAAAAAAGATGATTTTCTTTTGTTTTTATTTTCGCATTACAAAAAACACATCAAAATGATTGTAATTAATAGCCCGGGAATGATCATATTTTATAGTTTTAGCATGAAAATGGTGCCATCGAGTGGGATATGGTGGCTATTCAACAACAACCATTTGCTGATTAAATAATTTTAATTAAATTCATGTACTTTTAATAATATTCAATAATTAACTGTTTTGATATATAGAAATATCGCCACTAAAGTCTTGAGAAGCAAATAAATAAACAGATATATAATATTATATTTATACCATGATTGCTTGCTGAACAGTTTATACCACAGGGAATACTATGTCATCAATAAAGCCATGAAAGCTTAAAGATTTCACCTGCCCATTTAGAAGAAACCTGAAAACCATCTTTTGAGTTGAATAAAATGCCTACCCAAATTCAAGGTGGAGTAATTGGAGAAGATTACTGTTTTTTTTATCCAGACAAGAATTTATATTCTTTGTCAGAGCAGAACTTCATTTTAATTCATAGGAACTTATTTGGCAAATAAACAGTTTCCAGCAGACTCAGTGAACTTTAATTAATATAATGGGATAAAATTTGTGATTTTTGTTTTATTATTTTATTTTTATTTTTTGTCTATTGTAAATTTTCTGTATTATTTTCATACAATTGGAAGCCAAAGTGTTATAATTATAGAAAAAATCATTATAAGAGTAAGGAGGGGGGAAATATTAGATTTAACTATTTTTTACCTTAATTGATTTAACCGTTATTCTCAGATTTCAAACTCAGGGAAGTTTAACAATTTACTCTCTTCAGGGGTTCCTATCAATATACTAGAGTAATGATAACAGTAAATCTCACTAACTCTTTAAAATGGGCTTCATGAAGTTAATATAATAATCAATAAAATTATTATCTTATAAAATCAAATAAATAAATAAAACAAATTGAAGATGTCATTTAGTTTAATATAAAAAACATAATAAATATTTATTTAACAAATAAATAACTTAAACTTTATAATATATAAAAAATTATTTATATATCTACTTCCTTATATTAAAAATATAAATATTCTATTTACTTACAGCAGATATATTTTCTAACTTATAACACCACATGATTTTACAATGTATATATAAATATAAGTAACTAAATATTAAAACTTTTATATTAACACTATTCTATAATAATTAGATTATACAAATAATAATCCAATCATTTATATATATATTTTCATTTGTTAAAATGATTCTATGAAATTTATATTTATTAATATGAAAATATATATTCCATATCAATGTTAGTCATTTATCCACTTATAATACATTATGGTTATTAGACTATTTGGATTAGTATAACCAATGTAGTGTCATGTCATAGAAAATAATAGTATGTAAATTTAAAAATAATTTGATCTCTTACCTCCAAGTTCACTTTATCCCTTTATATTTTTACATGCCTTTCCCATATTAATATTTTTTAACCTATATCTAAATTTTTATTAATTATAAAACTAAAAATATTTTAAATTATTAATTCTCTTTTATTATTCATTTCTTTAATGAAATGAATTTGATAATAAAAGAAATGAAATTAATCTTTCCCAATTATAATTTTCAAAAAACTTAAATGGTATTTATAAAAGTTAATACAATAATCTTAGATGTTCCTGGAATTCGTGAATGAAAATCCTTTGAAGATGCAATTTTTAATTCCTTCATTGTTATACATTAAAGAAAATAATAGGATATCCCAAGGTGATGTTTAGTTTCCTCTTTGTATGTAGATGTCCACTTCATTAATACACAGTTCCTTTGATTAACAATTATAATTCCATTTTGAAGATATTGCTTCTATATAATTTTAAAGGCATTTGGCAAAAGATGTTATTCACACACACACACACATATATATATATATATATATATATATATATATTTGATTAGCCATTACATTTTATATATCCCACGATAAATAGGTGTTCTACTCATTTCCTTATAAAGTAAAGTACATTAAATTTAGTTGAAGTTTTTATAAACATGTTCTATTTTAAAACAAAGTTTACATTTTAGAACTCCAATTAGAACAATTTTTATTGAACATGAAAATATATTCAAATTACTTTCTTTAAAAAATATTAGAAATTTTTTCTAATAAGTATTAAATCGTTCAAAATATAGATTTTATCTTATACACTGATTTTTTAAATCGAGCATAGTATAAGTTTTTGTAAGGATATAGCTGAAAGAATAAAATCCTTAGTCTTCTAATAAAAGTAGAATTATTATTTTTATATCTAGCTGCATGAGCTTGCTGAAGAATATCATATTCTACATTATTACAATGTAATTTGATATTAAATCACTAAGTTAATTTCATTTCCTTTAATTCGATAAACTGTATGTGAACCCAGAGGTCATTACCTTGTCAACTGTTTTTTTCTCAACAATTATTTTTCATTTTAAAGAATAAAAAATACTAACTTAATAAATTATATATTTATTTTTATAAATATAATAAGAATACAAATATAATGTATACATATTGATTATATGTATGTATGAGTATATATATACTCCTACAATATATATATAATGTTACATATTTGTTGTTGTAAATAATTAGTCAAGTTTATGAATTTCTACAATGGGGTTGAGGGTAAGGACTTTATTTTTATTAATATCATTATTAGATATCAATATGGTAGAAATTCATCATTGACAAAACAAATTACATGTGTCAGATTAAATTATTATCTGTATTTTATATTTGTGTTAATCAATACATGTTTATATAATTCATTATTTTAATCTAGTCTCTAGCTCATCATTATTTCCATATCCACCACCAGCTTTATAACTTTTCATTATTCACATACCCATCATAAACATTATTATCTTATTTAATTTTACACTTATCAATATTTTTATTATGATAGAGAAAGTGCATATACATATTTAAGTAATTTATTATAACTTTTAATACATATATACTTTTACTGCACATATATATTTTTTATATATCTTATGGTTTGGATATGCTTAATTGATTTTTGGTAATTAATTATCACCTGTATAGAAGAGCAATAACTACTATTAGTGTGATCTCTTTCCCTGATAAGAGAGCTCAAGCAATTACTTCCTGAGTTAGAATATTGTGGTATAACGTGGCTAGAAAGGGGTGAGAATTGGATGAACTGACCCAAATTGTATCTAGGATAATAATAATAGGTAGATCTTGTCTATTGAAAGTAGGTACAATCATCGGTTAAGTATTTCATCACTTAATCACTTGCATCCTATCCAAAAGACCCAAAGTCTGACTATAGTAAGATATGCTCCGCAATCTCTTGTAGAATCACCAGCCCATTACAATATATATATATATATATTACTTCTGTAATGTTTATTTTTATGTTTTATTCATGTATGTTAAACAAATATCAAAATTACTTATTCATATGTTGTAAACATTAAATATTTTACAATAATGTAATTTTCAACATAATAACTCTTTTCATCAAATTATGTATTTCTTAACCACACAACGATTGTGATTTCTGATGAAAAGGTATAATAAACATAAAATAATTAAATACACTGAGCCAGCTTTTTCATAGTGCTGAGTAAAGTTATACAGTGTAGGTCCTCTTAAATAAGTGATATGATGTGACATGAAAATGAGGCACAATATGCAAAAAAGGCATTTAGATGCTTCAGTTATGAAGTCATACCATTTATTTAAACATACCTCTGCTGCATAATTTTACTCAACACTATGATCCTAGCAGTGTTTTGTCAAAAGTTGGCTTAGTGGATTTAATTATAATAATATAAATGTAAGTGTTAACTAAAAGGAAAGAAAGAATTAATGCAAAGCTTAAACAATTTGCTATCATACCTTGAATATTCCATTTAGTATATCATTCATATTATATATGATATAATGTAAAACACATTGCCCTCGTTTGTTAATGTAAAAAGATCCCAAAATACCTAATATTTAAAAAATTATAAATAAATATTAATAAAACAAAATATTAAATTAAATGAATAAATATGATTCACAATTGTAGGAAAATATTTTACTAAGAATAGGTGTATTTCTTTGTTTAATAATGTTGTAAAATTTATAAATGTTCATATTATATAAAAAATATGTTTTTCTCCCTTGATATATATATATATATATAATCAAAATTAGCCTAAATTCATAATTCAACCTGGCTAACCAAGAAATATAAACTCTAAATGACTACAATGATTTCACTGCTACAAGCTGACTTTTCAAGTGTAAAGAACTACAAAATAACATATTTAAACTACACATTAACCACAATTCTCCTTACTTCCCACCCACCATTAATATTAAAGGAACTTTTTAAAGAAGTTAATTGCTCCAGAATTATAATTTTTTAATAATAAAGTTTCTTTATTTCTTCATATTTCAAAGCTCTCAAATAAGACAACCTTAGTTAGCTTCATCAAAATTAATAGTGTGACCTGTATCTTTTACATGAATATATAAGACAGAACTAATATATTTATATCTAACCCTAATTTTATGTGTCTATATTATTTCATTTAAACTCAAACTACTCTTTCTTATATATCTTCTTAAAAACAAGGGATTATTATACATGTAACAGGAAATCTTTCTATCCAAAATTTCCTTGTAGTATTTAATAAATTATTCAGAGTGATACTACCTTTTCAAGGAATTATTTATTATCAAACACATTTCTATTTTTACTTACAATTTTATAAGAAGACAACTTAAATTGTCAGAATAATGTAAATTATCCCTTGTTTTTGTAAGAAAGTATATATAAGACAGAGTAGTTTGAGCTTAAATAAAAGTATAAAGGTATTTAAAGAAGTGACGACAATAAATATCTTGGCTCTGCCTTATATATGCATATAAAAATATAGGCCACACTATTAATTTTGATGAAGCTATGGTTATCTTCTTTGATTAAAATTAAATAAGAAGAGGAATTACAGAAACTTTATTATTAAATTTTATTATTCTGAAGCAATTAAATATTTAAAAGTTTTTTTTTATTATTATTAAGAGTGAATGGGAAGTAAGTTGAATTGTGAGTAATGTGCACTTTAAATAGGTTATTATTTTGTAGACCTTTACCCTTGAGAAGTCTGCTTGTAGCAGTGAAAACGCTGTTAGTGATTTAGAGTTTATATTTTTTGGCTAGTCTGGTTGAATTTTGAATTTGGGGTTATTTTCTTTATATATATTATAACGTTTTCTGTATTTCTAGGCCTCTACACGCATTATAAATGCATGAGTTGATCAAGTTATGCAAAAGAAAAATAAATGTTCATTTATTTTATAAAAAAAAAAAGAACGTTTCATTATTATTTCAAAACATAACTATCTTTCCTGATCAGCTCAGCCTAGAATTATTACAAAGTACAATCGTGAGCTGACTCAGTTTTTAATTTCTACATGAGGGCGCCAGAGTCATTAGACCCACTGAGTCGGCTTCAAACATATTGTAACTCATAAACTAATAATTATACGATCTAGGTTAAAATTCCCGTTAAGTAGAAGATATTCCCCTTTGACTTAATTAAAAAAAATAAATCTATTTAGCAAAGGTAATTTGTATACTAATTTGATTCTAAATAATCAAAACTTAAATATAATAACTCTAAATTTATACACGTACAATGAAAGTATGTTAATAACAAAGATTTAATATTGATGATAAATGAAAAATTATAATGTTGGGACATATTGTGCATAACGAATTTAATAATTTGATTCAAATATTGAAGCAATAGTTAGTTTGTGTCTTATTTTTCCATGGTACTGTTTCATTTACTACTCCATTTGCAAATCTTTAGATCACAAAATTATGGGATAAACATTTCATTAAAATCTCAGTTCATAAAGCTTTATATAAAGTTATGGCCATTAACTTACCGGTAAGTTTATATTTAAATAGGTCATTGATCTTCCGACGTCCAATTCAGTCAGTGGGTAGTCCACAGTAGTTGTTTTTTTAGTTGCACTTTTTCCAAATCTCCGATCAAATTTAGGTAGAGTCAGATGATGATCTAGGTGACTTTTCTCGAGAGAAAGTGTTGGCAAATGATAGAGTTCTACTCACTCATGATGAGTGATTTCAGTTCGTATCTAAGTGGACACATTTTATTAATATTTTTTTTTTGTTTAAAAAAAAATATGAGGCACTTCAAATTGCTTAACACTCTCTGGAACGACAAGACAAAAGACACTTTTCAAATCTGTGGGCTCCTTTTATATTCCCAGATTCTTTTTAGAAGTTCTGCGCATATTCCTTTTTTACCTTTTGTTCTATTTTATAAACTTCTACATTATTCTCCTTTTTTTTATTACAAAGTCTGTTTTCTCGTTAAGAATTTCTGCCATTTTTAATGACTATCAGAAAGTTGGACTTGCTGATAACAATCTTTTACCTTTGGCATTTTCTTTCACTATTTGAATCAATTATTCAGTATGCACTTTACAACATTGAATTTATTTTAGTTAACTTATATTTAAAAAAAAAATTAAACTTTCACTGTATGTTTTTCTTAAAACAACATTATATTACAAAAATAAAATTAAAGATCGGGTTCTCTTTTTTTTTTATGTAAATGATACACAATATTAAATAGTAATTTGTACCCTGTATATAAATAAATGGTACAATATATATATATATATATATATATATATATATATATATATTGATCTAGTGAATATATATATATATATATATATATATATATATATCTTCACTAGATGGAGCTTACCATTTGCTCCAAACAAGCTTAATAATAAGTGTCAAAGAGAGAGAAATTCAAAATCTCTATTGAAAATCCTCATCCACAGACCAATTGGTTTCAAGCTTATGGATCACTTTAGTGAGAAGTTAGGATTTCAGACACTAGATCTAAAATTCCAATTCAAGCATCAGCACTTATTTAATATGTTACTATCAATTTGAAAATCTGAACTTTTCAGACACATAAATGTCTTCAAATCTAGCCTTATAAACCAGATAGCTATATGAGTCTAAACTCAGTTCTGTTTCCCCATATATTAATAGCCAAAGTGATATAACATCATAAAAGCTTTCAAGGGTACACTTATACTAATTAATAAAACAAGACACAAATTGTGTAACTTGCTTTTAAACTATTGATTCATCTGGACAACAAAGATTTTTTTTGTTGTTGTTGTTATGCTTGTATACTTATTTTAAATTAGCCAGCTAAAATCAAAATCACATGTACATATTATGATTTTACATATTCATTGTTGTGAATAATTAGTCAAGTACATGAACTTCTACCATTGGGTTTAGGGTAAAGGTTTTATATTTATTAATATCATTATAGATACCGATGTGGTAGAGATTCATCCTTGACAAAATAAATTACATGTATCAGATTTAATTGTTATTCATACTATATATTTTTGTTAGTCAATAAATGTTTATATAATTCGTTATTTTAATCTGGTCTCTAACTCATCATTATTTCAATATCCACCATCAGCTTTATAGTTCTTCATTATTCACATACCTGTTATAAACATTATTATCTTATTTAGTTTTACACCTATTAATATTATTACTATGATAGAGGAAATGCATATACATGTTTAAGTCATTTATTATAATTTTTAATACATATATACTTATACTGCACATACATATTTTTTATATATCTTATGGTTTGGATATGCTTAATTGATTTTTGGTAATTAATTATCACCTATATAGAGGAGCAATAACTACTATTAGTGTGATCTCTTTCCCTGATAAGAAAGCTCAGGCAATTACTTTCTGAGTTTGAATATTGTGGTATAACGTGGCTAGAGAGAGATGAGAATTGGATGAACTGACCCAAATTGTATCTAGGTTAATAAAAATAGGTAGAGCTAGTCTATTGGAAGTAGGGACAATCACAGGTTATGTATTTCATCATGTAATCACTTGCATCCTATCCAAAGACCCAAAGTCCGACCACAGTAAGATGCACTCCCCCTATCTCTTGTGAAATCCACCAGCCCATTACAATATATATATATTGTAATTGAAAAATGGAGCACATGTGGTGAACATAAGTAATCAAGCCTGCCACATTGCATGACAAGAAACTGTAACTGAATGTCTGGTCAGGTCACAACAAGCAAAATTATTTGTATAATATGAAATTGTTATGATCTAATCTGGTTGCAGCCAGGGTTCACCATGAAGACCTATTTTAGCAGTATATGTAAGTACATTAAATTACTTAAGACAAATTATATTTCTGTAACTTGTATTATCCCTGAAAATCTTAATCTACAATTTCATTACATCAGACCTTATGGCCGACCATAGACAAGTTAGCATAATTTGTAGAATTATTAAAGAGTGTGGATTTTAGAATGACATATATGATTTTGGTACAAATACTAGTCTAGGTATGAGCTTTGCAATAATAAGTAAGTATGGAAAACTTGGGTTCTTTCCTTATAAACTTAAATTTATAATATAATAAATAGCAGTGAGACTCTTGTTATGTTTGATAAATTACAATTATAACATTAAATATAAATTCAATCATAGCATTATCTGGTATATCTGTTTATAAGTTTATAAATTCAATCAATTTTGTATCATGTACTTGAATCAACAACGCAAAGCTAAAGTGATGGAAAAGGCAAATGGGATTTTATTATACCTTACACATCATAAGGTACCAAGGACAAAAACCCTCAAATATTTTCTCAGAATATTACTAAGACTCTTATGTCATACTGACAACAGTATGTACTCCAATGTATGCTCTATTCATATAGGATTTCTGGTTTTATGAATGACAAATAGCAATGGCACAGTAAGTTTAATTATAAATTAATATTTATTTACAATTTATTATCGACAAATAATTGATATATGATGTTTTAATATAATAAATAAATACATAAATAAATAAATAAATAAATAAATAAAATAAATAAAATATCATTCCATTTGTTTACTTCAATAGATATATCATAGACACAGTTTTATAAAAAGCTTAATCATAAATTTTACTATAGTTTGATTTAATTTCTGCCTTGAGAAAAATACTGGAATTCAACATCAAATCATAAAATACTTAATGTGTCAGCTCCAGAACCAATGAACCTATACTATAAACTTATAATAATTTTTAATAAATAATATTATATTAACAGGAATTAGCTATAATGCAATGCTAAACTAAAGTGAAGATTCAAACTTCAGTTACAATATTGATTAACGAACATGTAATATATTATGGAATAATTTAGATAAGATGCCCTGCTGCACTTTATGACCGAACTCACAGGTTATACTTATAGATGAAAAAGATGATTTTAGCAACATAGCACAAAAACTTTGCCGAAACTTACATTTATAAAGTAAAATGATATTCCTGTGGATGCATACATCTACACATAAGAATGATACAACACTGAATGCCCTGTGGGTATATATACCACCATAAAGCAACAAACACAATTACACAATTCTATGGATTAACCATCAGCGCAGGAATGAGTGTAAAACTACAGAAAGTGGCAAGTAATTATTCTGCAGATCAATCATCGGTGCAGACTAATTCCCTATAAATATTTACTTCATATCTAAAGTGCAAAATCATCCTCTTCAGTTATTCTGCCAATTCGGAAAAACACCAGAAATTTAGCAGATGTCAATTCAGACATAATGAAAAGTGTTTTGATAATAAGGATAACTAATATACTGATTTATCCTGCTTAAAATATAAACATAGTAATAATGTAATACAAGAGACACGAGTATAAAAACAGAAAGCTAGAAAGACTCATAAGACAATTCATGAAAGGTTGACACACACTATAAATGTATCAGTAATTCTCAAGCTTTTTGCAAGCACTGTTCCCTCAAACAAATATTCTATTCAATATCATGAATTGAATTTAAGCATAGTAAAATTACAAATCATGAACCTCACATATAAGTTCATATGACAATAAAATCAAAATGAATTTATTCTTACTTAAGTACATAAATAAAAGTGTACAACATTTTTAGAATATTAAATATTACCCATCAAATAAATATAACATGTCTTAAGCAATAAATACATATTTCACAAAGTAATAATTATAAATTATAGCCAAGTTCCATAGATGTGATTATATCCGTTTGTTCTAATTATTCTGAGTACTTTTAAATTAATGGACTTTACATGGGCTCTATGAATATGAGATAATTTCAAAAGCATGACATGTAGAATTTAAATGAAAATGTTCTTCATAAGTTATTAAATTCTACATTTTTATCGAGTATTGTTTCAAATTTATAATATCCAGGCTATATTAATTTATCTATCCACATTTAAATCTATGAATAATAATCAGAGCAAAATAATTTAATAATTTCCCACTAGCGATGGAAATCAGAAAGTAGTTTTAGTTTATTGTTTAAAGGCTGTTGTCATTATTCAAGTAGTAAACAAATTAAATAGTAAATACATTACTGGCAGTATACACTCAGATAAGATACTCAATTCTTTATTATTATAGCTACTCATACACAGAAACATTAAAGTAGCATTTCAATAAAATTTAAATTTGATTTTAAACCTCTTCTTTTTTTTTTAAAAAAAGTAAAGTTTTCAGGTCCGAAAACATCTTCAATTAAAATATTTATTTAATGTTGCCAGTTTGCATGCAATAACGTATTCCAAAATATACTGACCTTCTGCTAGTAATTCTATTTTCAAAGTTTAACATTCCAACATATTTCAAATGTAGATATTGAGAAAACTATTAGTGGTTTGATTTCTCGGTTGGAAGACCTGAACGGACTCCTTTAAATTCAGCAACTCATACTGTTATTAAATATCAAATTTTGTATTTTGATTCATATAAGAATTTTTGCTTAATCCATTTGCTTATCAATTATTTTCAAAATATTCATAACATGTTTTGTTACATGTTATTCTTACACCATTTTGTCTCTTAATAATCATATGAACACTCTCTTACACTGAAGCACACATGTGTTTATCATATTCTATCTAATGACTAAAAATTAATTAAATAACTGGCTTTTGAATTAAATGAAAATAATTCCAAGGATTATTTTGAATAGTAGACTGCTATTATTTTGAATCATACTTTATTAAACTTGATATGTGCTGTTGACTTCTTGCAGGTTAAACATATTTGACCTAAATCAGTAGATGGAAAAGAGCAATTTTAAATGCATTAAAATAATATAGGCAATAAGCCAGGCAAAATACTATGTATTCTCACCAAGAAGTTATTTTTAATGCAAGTAAATAGTCTGTTCAAAGTGCAAGCCAAAACAATCAAATCACCAAAAGTCAGAGAAATTTTAAAATCAGTTCTATTAATCTTTATATTTTACACTAAAATATAAGGTTCCTATATATATATAAAATAAAACACCTTTTAATAATATTATTTAAAATGATTAATTTTAATTTATCCAAACATTTTGGTATTAAATTTATACAGCTGTTCAACTTTATACTGCAACAATTCGGGAATACCTGAAAAACTTTACAATTCTTGAAAAAATGAAGTTTGCATTTCAGCTTAATAATCTTTTTACATTGTCTCCGCCATTCCTTAACGATCCATTGTATTCAATATATGTAAAATAAATAAAATGTCCGTTAATTAAAAACAAAATTGTAATTATAATTGAAATAATAAATTTAAGGTTTACAAACTATTACAAAGAATCCTTAAATCTGTAGAAGTACTTTCGGTTAATTTCTTGCCTGAGGCAGGTACATAAAGTTGAACAGCTGTATAAATTTAATACCAAAATGTTTGGATATATATATAATCAAAACTACCCCAAATCTAAAATTAAACCAGACCATATATATATATATTACCAGTCAAATATATTTTCCATTCAACATGACCTGAACACACAAAAACGGACTTCAAATCCAGTCAAACCAAAGAATTATATCAAAGACCAAACTAAATTCAAACCCAATTCATGAGCTCAGATCAAAACCTAATGGATAATACATATTGATGGTACATGAGATTATATACCATGAACTAGCTTAACGGATGTGACAATTACTGAGACCACTTATTTGACTCTATGATAAAACAACTACGGATATTTCTGAATATTTGGGTTTCCAATACAAGCAGTGAGAAGAATATTTAAAACTAATTAATAAATAATCAAAAATCAAACCAAGTATGTATATAAAATATTTAATAATAAACAAATATTTGTTCAAATATTTATGATGAGTATTATAAATTATCTCTAGTCTTTGGAACATGAATTACAATGTACAATAAATAATGTCAGTTGCACTCATATGCCAATAATTAACATGTAAGTATTTAAAAAATATATTTATTTATGCCCCAACAAAGTAGACAAGGGTAAATAATGATACCTATGGCGTTTGTGGTGAACAAATTACAAACATTATTCATCATTTGATATTTTATTTGGAAAAGAAAATATGATTCTAATTTTATGTAAGAAGGAGGTGAGGTTTATTTTCCAAACATCCATAAATCAATTCATAAATAGCATGATAAATATGCAAGGTATAACTTCAATGCTTAACAAAGAAAATTATTTAAATTTTCGATAAATATAAAATTGTTTGATTTTAATGAAATCAATTCATTACGATTTACAAAGCAAAAGAATGGGTCTTTATTTGAACTAAGAAATAAAATGGTACTAACTCATAATGAGCAGCAAAACGAATATGAAATAAAATGGTTTGTCAGTGATTCAAGAAGTAGAAGGGTGGCTTGCATTCAAAAAGTCCTTCTGCCCCTTAAATGACCCATGTAACACAGGAAAATCCAGGTTGGAACACAGCGATGAACCTTTGATGTTGCAATACAGTAACGAGTGAGGGAGGAAATTATTTATTCTTAATTATTTAAAATATCAATAATATCACCAAAATGACAGACATAACAAGCAGGAGGATGGCTCGCATTAGCAATGTTCTGAATGGTGATGATTTAATGATCATCATATTTGATTAATGAAGCCCAAATTATATAATAAATGCTTACCGTAATGACCTGGTCATATCATATTAAAATCAAACTTACTTGGAGCAAGATATATTATTATAATAATAATTACCCCAATATATCATGCCCTTCCAGAATACAAATATAAAATACAAGATTTAAATTAGAATATATTTTATTTTCCTTATTAACCTTTAGTAAAACATTAATAAATAAATATGATCAATATGAATAAATATTTTTTATATAACTTAAATAAAATAACCAGGTGCATAGGTTATAAACTGAGCAAATAATACTTTTCAGACATTGGTAAATCATATCAAACATTAAATAAATCCTTCAACTTGATAATTAATAGAACAGTATTAATTTAGTTCTAATAGGCAATAATTAAGCTATAAAATTTAATGCAATATTATTTTCTTATAGTGAGCTTAAACAAAAGAGATTATTATCGACTTGAAAGTATTATTAGTATATTATTACAAATAAATGATATTAATAATCATTCAAATAAATATAATTAAAATTGGTTAAAATGAACCACCATAATAGAAAAAAGAAGGTTAACAAGATAGTTTAAGACTAGAGATAATAGAATAGAAAATTACTATAACAAAAGTTAACATATTATAAAGTGAATAGAGAAATTTTAGACAATAGTTAACTTAAATTATGATTTGAGATAAGAATTCATAAATAGACCAGAAGTTTGTGGTAAATAAAGTAAAAAAGTTTACCAGTCCTTCCATGGCTCGCTCATTAATTCATAATGACAGAGACTGGTTGAGTTTAGGAAACAATGCAAGCACACACTTGATTCATGTGAAATTCATTTATGGATTAGTTTCCTTTTGGAGTTTAGGCAGCTTATGATCGGTATTGAAATGTTCTAATTGAGCAGTAACATTTTGAAGATTTCTTGGAGAACTCCAGAATCTAGCAATCAGATTCCCAAAGTTGGCTGTGTACCATGCTGAAAATACTATTAAAATTCAAAATTAAAAAGGACATAGTTTCTGATGGCAATGGCAACTCCTCTTAAATTAATAGTAATGGCTTTTTATTGAAACTTTTTCTGGGTATTTATATCCTTTCCTACAGTTTTCTGCCCATTCTGATTTTGATGCCTTAAGGCTAAAGCTTTTAAATTATTACAAACCAAAGTCTTCTCTAATTGATTTCTGATCCATTTCTCTGATAAGACTTTCAAATCCATTAACTTTGAATTCATTTTTTATTTAGAAAATGAATTTGTAAAATCTGAACAAATAATTTTAATTTAGCACCATCCTTTAAGTTTTAACATATCAATTTAACTAATTAATAAAAGATTTTCTATTGTCTTTGGGAAAGGATGATCTGAAAGCTTATTGAAAGAATGTAACGTTTAATCATATAAATTTGAACAAAATTATAAAGTATAAAATAAAACATTCCAATGTAATAAAACTCTATAACAAAAATATATTTAACTATTTACAAATATATATGTACAATCCACATAATTAATGTATAATTTAAAATACTTTAAAAGTTAAATGTAAATCTTGCCTGATCACAAATTCTTAAATCTCTTTTTTAAATTCAACTTATAAAAGCTTATTTGCCTTATTATTTTCTCTATTTGCTTCTATACTTTTGCATCTATATATATATATTTGGTTAAAATGCATTTATTGATTTATGCTTTGCCTTCGGAGCAGATATTATTAATTATTATAACTTAAAGAGACGTTTTGTTCTCCAGTAAAGTAATTATGCTGTTTGGCATATCTATAGATGGTCTCTGGTCTGAAACCTACTTTGAGGTATTATTTGAACTGCTATGCGTAGCTTAAATTCACATATGTTGCTTATTAAAAGGTTTGTTTGGTTAAATAAAAGAGAGTGATAATTTAAGGCATATTCAGCAGTTAGCCAAGTTTAAGCCCCAGATATGCTTTAGACCCCCTTAATGTAATTGCATATAATATGTAGTTAATTAATAAACTAGACTAATTTTAATAAAGTCCTCTTTAGCACAATTTCAGTGTTTATTTAATTAACTGGTGTAGGGTAGTTTGCAGAAGAAACTATAGATTTCGCGCTTTACTAGTTGTTATAATTAAGATTCCAAAAGCGTTGTGAATGAGTTTTTACGAAGCACTGAGGTGCATTCCGCCTTGCTATCATATAATTATTAAGATAAGATTAGGTTTTAAGGGCTATCTTATCATCCTTAGTTCGGACAGCCTTCTCTTGAATGGGATAATGATTTTAAGGGTTATTCCCATTTCCTCCTTTAAAAACTGGAACACCGGAATCCAGCATCTTATATCGTGGCTGTTCGAGCATCTGAACTAAAAGTTCATGTATAGCAGGCGAGCGGTATCTGAGAACCGAGCAAACGTTGCTGAATCTCATGAGTAAAAGCGCATTCAAGACACATCTGATGAAATTTGCATAGCGCTATAGCCTCAGAAGTTATGCTACAAAATGCCAGTTCATCTGCTGTATATTAATTGTTCAGCATTGATCTGAACCTAAGATCTAGTTTATCTAAGAATATCTACATAAAGAGCACATTGACTGCTCATCACGTATTGATAAATTTAAGTATATGTTGTATAAATTTGCCACTCTCTTAGAGTTTAACCCTTAACATACTGAGTAGGAATGGCAGAACATGGTTTAGACATCAGTATAGATGTAAAATAATTATTAACGTATAAACGATATAATAGAATAATGTTCATTAAGTACAATTGATTACAGAATGTGTAGTTCGTATTTTCACCATCCCACCTGCGAGTGGAATATTCAGTATATTTAATTGTTATTGTTTATGTTTTGTCAATATTAAATAATTTTAAAAACATATTAATGTCTGCAATATTATTCACTTTATTTATATCAAATTACCCTCCATAATGATTTTATATGCATGAGATAATCAGCCATAGGTTGTGTGAGGGTGTTGGGTTAAGCTACAAAACATTTAGTTAAATATCCCCAGTCTCTCGTTTTACCCTTTGCTATTGCTGGCGCGGAAATTGAGAGATTACGAGTGTAACTTCATATATGTCATTCGTAAGGTAGTAAGTCAAGGAGTGTTGGTGAAGGAGCTGAGGTTCGGTCAGATTTGGTCTCAAACCCTCACCTAGATCAGCCTTGGTATAATTTACCAAAACTCTGGATTTTGTTGCGTGGATGTTCAAATATGACTGTTACATAGTATATTTTTTTTTCCGGGAATGGCGCCCAACTTGGGGCCTTCGAATATAAACCTGCATACCTGAGAAGGGATGTTAACATAGATGTGTTTTCATATCATTCGTTATATATGTGTAGATTTTTTTTCCGAATATGAACACCAAACATGGAGTTTCGTTAATTTTCTCCTCAATTTCTCCACACCCTGAAATAAATGCGTGTTGAGGGAAGGGGGAGAAGAGAAAAGATAGATATATAATTTTTTTTCACAGATATAGATGCACAAATCATAGATTTATGTTGAAAGTTCAATTTTATATTTTGTCAAATTGATTTATATGTATGATATACGTAAAATTTATATATATGTATAATATGCATATTGGTAGTGAAAGTTTATTTTGTCTCAGAGAAGCGTTTGATTATTAATTTTTTCGTATTTTTGATTGATTGTTATTTAAAGGCAATGGCAATTAATTTCACATTTTATCAATTTTATATATATGCGAGTGAAAAAGTAAAATGTCGTTTAGAGTATAGAATTCATAAAAAGATTTCTAAATGCCAATGCAAATGTTAAAATCAGTAGTAATGCCGCAAGTAATTTCGCCTTTTGTCAAGTATATATATGCATGTGAAAAATAAAGTTTTGTTTTAGATCATATGATTTGTAATATTTCTAAACATAAATGCTAAAATTGGCAGGTAGCAGGAAAGATTTTTCTTAAAAAAAAGATTATTTTATATGTTCATATTGATAATAAACTCTTTTCTCAATTGTAATTAAAAGCAATAACTAAATAGGAAAGTGAAATTTTTACATTATTTTATATATGTAGAAATAATGGATTTTTCCAATTGTAATTAAAAGATGTAAATAATTAAGAAAGCAATCTTTTTTTTGTTGAAATAATTTATATATGTACGCATGTTGAGAATAGTTTTAATAGTTAAATAGGAAGAATTTTTCTTGAAATATTTTATACATATATACGCGTGTTGATGGTAAATTTTTTTGTTTGTCACAAAAGGACATTCAATTGTGATTGAAGACAGTGACTGAGATTGATTTCCAATTTTATACACAAGTAAAACGTTTTGAAATATATATATATGTATGCGTGTCAATAGTAAATTTTTTTTTTTTTTGCCACAAAAGAGCGGTCAATTGTGATCGAAAGTAGTGACTAAAATTGTTCTAATTTTATCCACAATTGTATATATATGTGTGGGTGAAAAATGTAAATTTCTAGTCTGTGTTATGTGTTGTATAACACACTTTCTCAAATCAAATTCGCTAGAGTTGGAATGTAAACACACTGTGGCTGATAAAAATTATTTTGTAGTGAGAAATAAACGAAAAATTTTAAATTTTGTTATATAAACAGCAATGCATATTGTGAGGTCCAATACTGTTTATATATAGATACGGGTATCTCATCCACTGGCAACTGGCACCCAGGGCTCTTAAATAGCTGAGAGTTTCTCATATAAATTTGTTGTCAGGGTGAGACAATTGAAAGGACTCACTGTTGGGAAGTTTGGTTGGTGATTCAATTGTACTAGAGTGAATAAAAAACGATCAGGCAAGATTGTTCTATATATATGTGTGTACTTAAAAGGGAAATGAAGTTAAAAAAAGGCAATCATAGTTAAAAAGGAATAGTGATGGCAGCTCTGCAGTGTTGGAAAGAAAACCCAGTGGAAGACGGGCATGGGTAAGAACAATTTCATTATTATTAGTTAAATTTTTTTGTTGTTGTTTTAATCTCAGATAAATTAAGGGCTTGGTTCAGTTCTAGGTAGTTACTAGTGGTAGGGCAGAATCCATAGACGAACTTGTCATTGGGGTGGATGGCAATGCGCTGTTGAGAATAAATTAGAGTACATTTAGCAAAAAATCAGAATGAATAACAGTACAGAAGAGGGAGTAATGGTAGAGAAGAGTGAGGCAAGAGAGGAAAGGCTAGAAGAGGGAGTGAAGAGTAAAAGAAAGAGGTTAAGATCGGGAAGAGAAATAGTAGAAATTAATAGTACAGAAGAAGATATAGTAGGGAGAAGTATGAGAAGTGGGGATGCTGAAGACAAGGAAAACAACCCAGATATGGGGGAGCAATCTGAGAGGAAGCCAGAGAAGTCTTTGGAAGAGACAGCAAAGGAAGGAGAGGGAGTGTTAGCAGCCATATTCAGAATACTGGCACAAGATAAGGCAGAGAAAGAAGCAGAAAAGAAAGAAAGAGACAAGGAAAGAGAAAAAAGAGATGAGGAGAGAAAAAAGGGAGAAAGAAAGAGATGATAGGTTATATGCCCTATGGAGGGAGATAGAAGAAAGGGACCAAAAGATTAGGAAGGAAAAAGAAGCCAGGGACAAAGTAGCCAAGCAGGAAGAGGAGAGACTATCAAAAGCTAGAGAAGAGAGTAGAGTTACTGAGAAAGACAAAAAAAACTGTAATATGGTATCCAGAAGAGGTTGAACTAAGAGAAACTAAGGGTGAAATGGTGGAAGAAGTTGTAGAGATAGGTAGAGAAACTGAGAACAAGGAGAGTAACCATGAGGATGTCGATACAGAGGAAGTAGAAAAGACAGAATCTCCTTTTGAAATAAGATCGAAAGAGCAAAGAAGTGAGTCAGGGGTTGTAGAAGAAATGTTGCAAGTTAGTATGCAAAAAGAGATGTGGGGAACAAGTTAAAAAAATAGTTTAGTGGAGGAACATGTTAAAACAGAAAGGAAGCCAGAGGATACCATTGAGATAAAGCAAGCTAAAGTAACTTTAGAAGTTTCAACCAAAGATATTTCAGGGGAATCACAGGTTGAAAATCCTATTACTGATAAAGCAAAAATCGAGGTTATTAAAAAGGAAGAAATTGAAATTAGGAAGAGTGATATGGAAATTGCCAATCCACCTTCAGGAAAGCTGCTAATTGTGGAATATATCTCTAAAACTGCAAAAGGAGAGGTAGTACATACAGAAGTCGAGACAGACATAGTATTAAACACCATAAAAGAACGTAAAATGGATGTGAAGATAATAGAAGACTCCAAAATAGTTGTAGGGATTGAGGGGTTTAACTTTGATATAAAAACTGAGTAAGAGTTGAGACTTGATGAAGAAACTGTAGAAGAGTTTAAAAGGGATACAAAGACTGCTGAGGAGTCACCAGCTGACTTAATAAAATCTAAAATTGATGTAAAATTTATAACAGAGTCCAACATCAGTGGTGAGATCATGGAAAAGTATAAAATCGATGCCGGAAATATTGATAATTGTAATATCAATATGGAGATATCAGAAGATTCAAAAATCTATTCAGAGACTGAAATTGATATCGAAAACATGGAAGAGATGAAACCTGATGAAATCATGCAGGGATCTTTTGAACAACAAAAGATAGTTCAGAACATTGAGGACTCTATAGATATGGAAGCAAATGATGTAGAATACAAAGTAAATCCTCTTTCGACCTCATCGAATCATGTTATTGTTATTGAAGAAATTAAGCCAAAATCTTACCCAGAAGTACTAAAACTAAAGGCAATTGAGGTTACCAAAACTTGCATAAATAGGAATGTTTTAGAAGACAGACCTTTCTCAGAAATTTCCAAAATGAATAAGTTTGATCGAGGGGCAGAAGATAGTGGAGCTAAGTCTGAGATCAAGGCCTGGGGGGATGGAGTGATTTTTGATGGTGAGAGTAGCCCAGATACTGCCAGAACCCAAATGGGAAAGACAGGGTGGAAAAGGAAAAGGAGAAAAGAAGATACTTACGTCTTTAGTAGGAGAAAATCATATGGTTCGAATATGAGAAAGCGGATAAGGTTTCGAGGAACAAGGTTTCGAGAGATTAATGATAATGTTCCAAAGAATAAGGTTGCAAAGCTGACAAGGTTTCTAATGCTTAGAGCCAAAGGTGAAATAGACCGTAAAACAAAACCCCCAGATGCATCAGGAATAGTTAATATCTAAGGATCTAGTTCACATTTTACCACTAAAAATATATATAGGTATGGTGATAAGCCTATTGGTAGAGGTAGTTTTTTTATATATATTGTTTTTTTTTTATTATTATTATTTCACCAATATAGATAATCACAGAGGTGGTAGCACATTTAGTAGATATAGAGAAATGATTATATATATATATATATATATATATATATATATATATATATATATATATATATATATATATATATATATAGGTAAGAGTAAGGCATAGGTATATTTTATCCATATGAACAATGAGGTATTAGATGTAGTGAGAAATGGATTAGATTTTAGAGTGAAAGGATTCATTTGTTTGTCATGTGTTTTTTTTGTGTGTTTGTTTTTTTTGTACTAAGTAGACCAAAGTTAGGATGGGAGGTGCTGATACAACGTGAGAAATAAATTTCATAAATCTTATACACAGAAAATGACTTATGATTGCTCATTTAAATAATAAGTAAATTCATTTTTTTTATTGTTTTTTTTTGTTTCCGGACTTCACTGATATGAAACAGTATGATTTCATCATCATACATTTCACCTATTCTAGAAATCAGTAGCCTTCATTTCCCTAGTTCAAACCCTAAAGGTACACATATATATATATAACAATATACTTGGGAATTTAACATGTATAAAAACGTATGTTTACACGTATATGTGTGTAATTGTATATGCACACACATCTGCTATAATTGTATATATTTTGTAATAATTTTATTTGCTAAAAATGGTATATTCACATCTGAATGATATTAGCATTATATAACGTACACACCTTATAATTTTATAAATATTCATCTTATGATTTTAAATAATTGAATTGGTTTCAAGCTGGGAAAATTATATTAGATAAGAACAGAATTCTCTAAAGTATTTCAAACTGGCTTTAAAGTACCCAATTACTTAACCATGTAGAGCAACTAAAAACAAAGGTAGATGTCTCACATCTAGGATAAAACACTAGCAGCTTAAATCTCTTTCAGTAAAAGAAAAGGAGAAGCAATCCAATGTTTAAAAAAAGAACTTTACCATTCTCATGAGACACCACCGGTACAAATTCAGATTTTAGGATTCTTAATAAAATAAAAGTTGGACAATTAAACCTGCCCTGAAATCCAGATTGGAACTGGAATCTGAGAAAAATAAAAGGAACAATGAATAAACCTGAAATCAATCAACCGATTCCTCTGAAGCTGATGCAATTAAGACTTCTTAGATTTTAATGTCTAAAAATAAAGATTGTGAATGAACTGTAAGAGGGGGGGTTAAAAAGTATAAAAAAGGCAGTTGAAAGAAAATTGTCATCCATTTTTGCTTTACTCGTGTTTCAACTTATATCCAGGCAGCAGGCCCAGTTTCTACCATGCAAATAAGTGGCTAGAAAAGCTAAGGCCATCTTCCCAATGGTCAAGAACTGTTTTATGGAGCCCGGAGATCCAAACCACAGCCCTACTTAAAGAATAGCCAATGATGAACCAGCTCAGAACAATCAGTCCATGGTTTCATACTTTCAAGCTGCAAGCCTCCAGATAAACAAATGGTAACCATTTCTCAATCAAACTAAATCTAAAAGCTATAGCCATCTATAAATCTTTCCTAAAGCTAGCTATATAGTAAGTAATGTGCACAAACTTTTCCATTCAAATCTTATAAATTAATCACACTATGTTTAAAAGGTGTATCTTCTCTTAAAGTAATTAACTGTATTAGATAAATGTATCTTAACCTGTATAATTTAAAATACTTTAAAAGTTAAATGTAAATCTTGCCTGATCACAAATTCTTAAATCTCTTTTTTTAAATTCAACTTATAAAAGCTTATTTGCCTTATTATTTTCTCTATTTGCTTCTATACTTTTGCATCTATATATATTTTTGGTTAAAATGCATTTATTGATTTATGCTTTGCCTTCGGAGCAGAGACTATTAATTATTATAACTTAAAGAGACGTTTTGTTCTCCAGTAAAGTAATTATGCTGTTTGGCATATCTATAGATGGTCTCTGGTCCGAAACCTACTTTGAGGTATTATTTGAACTGCTATGCGTAGCTTAAATTCACATATGTTGCTTATTAAAAGGTTTGTTTGGTTAAATAAAAGAGAGTGATAATTTAAGGCATATTCAGTAGTTAGCTAAGTTTAAGCCCCAGATATGCTTTAGACCCTTTTAATGTAATTGCATATAATATGTAGTTAATTAATAAACTAGACTAATTTTAATAAAGTCCTCTTTAGCACAATTTCAGTGTTTATTTAATTAACTGGCATAGGGTAGTTTGCAGAAGAAACTATAGATTTCGCGCTTTACTAGTTGTTATAATTAAGATTCCAAAAGCATTGTGAATGAGTTTTTACAAAGCACTGAGGTGCATTCCGCCTTGCTATCATATAATTATTAAGATAAGATTAGGTTTTAAGGGCTATCTTATCATCCTTAGTTCGGACAGCCTTCTCTTGAATGGGATAATGATTTTAAGGGTCATTCCCATTTCCTCCTTTAAAAACTGGAACACCGGAATCCAGCATCTTATATCGTGGCTGTTCGAGCATCCGAACTAAAAGTTCATGTATAGCAGGTGAGCGGTATCTGAGAACCGAGCAAACGTTGCTGAATCTCATGAGTAAAAGCGCATTCAAGATGCATCTGATGAAATTTGCATAGCACCATAGCCTCAGAAGTTATGCTACAAAACGCCAGTTCATCTGCTGTATATTAATTGTTCTGCATTGATCTGAACCTAAGATCTAGTTTATCTAAGAATATCTACATAAAGAGCACAGTGACTGCTCATCACGTATTGATAAATTTAAGTACACGTATAAATTTGCCACTCTCTTAGAGTTTAACCCTTAACATACTGAGTAGGAATGGCAGAACATAATTTAGACATCAGTATAGACGTAAAATAATTATTAACATATAAACGATATAATAGAATAATGATCGTTAAGTACAATTGATTACAGAACGTGTAGTTCGTATTTTCACCATCCCACCTGCGAGTGGAATATTCAGTATATTTAATTGTTATTGTTTGTGTTTTGTCAATATTAAATAATTTTAAAAACATATTAACGTCTGCAATATTATTCACTTTATTTATATTAAATCACCATCCATAATGATTTTATATGCATGAGATAATCAGCCATAGGTTGTGTGAGTGTGTTGGGTTAAGCTATAAAACATTTAGTTAAATATCCCCGAGTCTCTCGTTTTACCCTTTGCTATTGCCGGTGCAAAAATTGAGAGATTATGAGTGTAACTTCATATATGTCATTCATAAGGTAGTAAGTCAGGGAGTGTTGGTGAAGGAGTGAGGTGCGGTCAGATTTGGTCTCAAACCCTCATCTAGATCAGCCTTGGTATAATTTACCAAAACTCTGGATTTTGTTGCATGGATGTTCAAATATGACTGTTACAATATATATATATATATATATATATATATGAATATTTTATCATGAGGTAATTAATAACATTAACAAATTTAAACATAAGATAACCTCAATAAAGTTTTAAATAATAGCTTCAGTTTTAATTAAAGTTAATGTATATTGAAGATGTATATAATATCATTACATTTGGAAATATTCACTGTTCATGGCAGGGTTTGAACTAGGTTAAAGGTGGGATCCCATGAAGCTCGGATTGAAATTAGATCCAACCGCTTCAGTATATATATATATTATACTGGATACTCAATCTATTCTGAAACAGAGGGCACCACCAGACCACTACATGTCTGGAAACCTTGTTTACTGTAATCAGAATAGATGATGATGATGGTTTGTGCTGACTAGACCCAGGGAGAAACAAGAGATCTTAAATTGTTTAGACAATTAAGACAAAAGCACAAAGACAAACGTCAGCCAAATTAAGTTTAAACATATTTCATAAATTTTATTATGAGAAAATAAATTATTAAATATAAGTTTATGACACAAGAGATGGGGGTTAACTCAGGCGTGTACCAGACAGACTAAAGGCAAAGCTATGACGGACTGACTGATCTTCTAATAAACAAATTTAAAAGGGAGGAAGCAAATTTTGTTCAGCAGAGGATTCACTTAAACACTGGTTTTCCCTTTCAGATACTTAAACCATATGCCCTTGAAATAGATCAAAGAACCAACGCCAATGAGCTGTTCAAGATCTAAACATGGTCAGATCTTGAATGTCCTTATATCAGTATGAACTGCACCAATTACTACGTTTAAAATAACGGTGATTGATCCACCCCAAGAACAATTGAAAAATATCATTGAAATGAAGAAACAATTAAACTGGTGAATCCCAGCCAAACGATTGGCGGAAATTACTTTAAAATTAATAATTAATGGTCTCAATAAGAGACAAGTAAATCATTAGAAAAACAGTTACGTCTGTCCCAGCAAATAATAAAAAGAAAATAAACTTACAAACAAATTCTGAGTACACTCTCTGATAAATTTAAAGCACACATAATAAATACACAAATGAATCTATTGGAGAGTGCACGGAGTACGAAAATCTTAAAAGTTGTAAACACTTTAGCAGAATGAAAGTATCGCTCACCTGTAATTTAAGAAAGGATAAATTTTATCTTCCTGCTGATGACTTATAAAATTACAAAGAAAAACACAATTCTAATTTCCGCTTTTAGAGATCTTAGAAATGAAATTTCCACCTGCGAAAATCAGACAATAAAATCATCAGCCAAAAGATTTTTGGAGGTTAAGCACTAGGGTAAACACAGAGTATAAAATTACAAATTAATTATTGAATACTAAATAATTACAGGTAAGCTTAAAATATATATATACAAGGCTGCTAAAGCATTTATAAAAGCAAGGTATAAAATATAAAACTCATTCGTCACTCTCCAATAAACAAAACAGAAAGCAAATTAGAATCTTAAAACTAAGATTCTAAGACACACTATAAAATATTGGAAAACACAGCAAATATTAAATATGAGGCTATATTGATTTAAGAAGACATATTTATGATTAGATTGAGTGGAGATTTAATGAGAATTAATTTATCCTGGGAAGAATAAAAACGAAAATAGTTACCTTTTGGTAAAAGCAATGTTCACGTAGAGTGCGCACTTTTACTTAAGTTCATTTTCAGGTTCTTAAGGCAGCAAGGTAGATGTAAAGAGGTTCCGGCTTCTTTTAGGTGTTCAAGGCATTACTGGAGCAAACTTTGAAGTCAGGGATCCGTCTTTTGTGGAGTTAGCAAACCATTCGAGTGGTGATAACAAGTATAGAATTTTTCCTTTTTGCAAGCGAAAGTATTTAATAACAGCTGATATCCTTTTTCTTAGAAATTTAAATGTCTGCACTGATATAACTTTCATGTGAGAAAACAACTTGTCTACCTCTCAAAACTGAATTAACTGACACTCCAAATTTTCGGGGTTATTTATACGTTGCTCCATTTCCCACGAAACACTTTACTTGTTGTCCAATTTCTATGCCTTAGGCAGGGCAAATATTAATCTCCCGCTCAATCTATCTAAGAATTATACCCAGGGTTTATTGAAATGAGAACAACAACATAAAAAATCAAATCTCTGCTAATAAAAATTGTTTACAATAAATAAAATAAAAGCAACAGGAATGCAATTAGCTAGCCAGCTTGTTTTTAAATCAAATGGATTTAAAAACAGGCGGTATAAGAATTATTCTAAAATAAATCGATAAACATTAAAAAAAAATCTGTTTTACATATAAATGCGTGTGTATTTTGATATACACGTTCTGTTTAAATAATAATGAAATTTAAACCTTACGTTTAATGAAACTTAAAAGCTTAGCAAATTTCTTTTTTTTTCAATAACGCAATTGAATCGGATTTCAATCAGGTTCAATATATATATTGTGAGGGTAGCTTAAGATCACACCACAACAAACCTTAATCACCTAAAATTTGGATTGTTTTTTTAATTAGAATGTAAATATAAAATAAATACTAAGTTTTGCTAGAACACTCTTAATAAAATATAAATGTTTAAATAGTTATAACAGTGTACTAATTGTATTTTAAATAGTGGGAATGATAGATCATTTGCAGTAAAATCATATATATATATATATATATATATATATATATATATATATATATATATATATATATATATATATATATATATATATATATATATATATATTAGTAATAAAATTCTAGTGTTTAATAAAAAAACTATAAACATTGATAAAGTTCATATAAATTTATATATATATTATTCTTTAAAATGAAATATATTCAATTTATAGACAACTAAATACTTAAAATATATAAATAATAAGTTTATTAATATCTAATTGATTTTCGTTCAAAAAATGAACCTTATCAAGATATTATAACAATTGAAAAAATTCACGTGATTTACATATTATATACAGATCAAACTTAATAATAAAGATGTTTTTAAATTTTCCAATTTTTATTTAATGACCATTTTCCACCTAACTTAACCGCCCCTTGTACTAAATTCATACATTTCTCTTTATTTTCATGTATATACAATGTTTCATATACTTTTCTTTCTTTATAATTTTTACAATATTTGATGACTTCAATACTTTCTTCACAATTCATAATGTGTCCTGTTTCTAAAAAATGGCAAAATGGACCTGATTTAATATCTTTTCTATTTATAGCTCTGTCATGCTCTTTACCCCTTTCTATTTTACTTTTTGCTGACTGACCTATGTATATCATCTTGCACATTTTACAAATAATTTTATATACTATTCCTATACTATCATTCTTATCATTCCTTATTTTAGAATTACTTACTAGTTTTTTTAAAGATTAACTATTTTTCCATCAAATACCTATATTAAGATTTATTTTTTTTCTTTTTTATCATTTAGAATTTTATATACATCCTTAGAATATGGAATAGAAATCCATTTCTTATTTTTTCTTTCAATTTTATTGCTAACTTTTTTATACCTATTTTATTTATTATTATTTTTTTACAATTTTACTATTATATCCATATTCAATGTATTCATCTTGGATTTTCAATTTTTGCTCCATTGCATCTTTATCATTTAATGTAAGCCTATCATTTTTTAACCCTATTAGTACCCCCATTTTTTGACACCAAGGTTGATAAGATTTTGGATGTATCATTCCTCTAACATTTTTATTTTTTATGCAGTGATTTATATTAATCATTCCATTTTTATCCTTTTTTATTAATAAATCTAAATATTTTATTCCTTCTTCATTATTTTCTATAGTAAATTTAATATTTAACATATTTTTATTAAGCTCATTAAAAGCTTTCATTATGCTTCTTCCATTTCCTACAACTAAAATATCATCCACACACCTAAAATACTTTATAATTTCTCCATTTTCAATATACTTATCAATTATTTTCTGCTCAATCCAATCAACCATAGTTGATGCCATAATTCCACTTATTGAACAGCCCATTATCCATCCTTTATCAATACTCCAAAATTCATTATTATATTTAACATATAGTCTCATTAATCATGATTAAAATCTCTTCTTTTATTTGTATCAATTCTTTTGAAATTATCTTCTCATCTTTGACTTTTCTAACAACAATGTTAATACTTTCTATCCTAGAAACACTTTGATACATTTTTTCTATATCAAATGATGCTACATTACCATTTCTATTTAATTTAACTGTATTCAAACTTTTTAGTACTTCCTCAGAATTTTTCACATAATACTTTCCATAATCCATACCATCTGCAAGTTTTCTATATATAAGATTACACATTTCTTTTAATATATAATCATTAAAATCCAATATTAATCATACAGGCATATTTTCTTTATGAGTTTTTATATTTCCAAATACCATAGGAAAATATGCCTGTATGATTAATATTGGATTTTAATGATTATATATTAAAAGAAAAGGGTAATCTTATATATAGAAAACTTGCGGATGGTATGGGTTATGGAAAGTATTGTGTGAAAAATTCTGAGGAAGTACTAAAAAGTTTGAATACGGTTAAATTAAATAAAAATAGCTGAGTTAACCCTCTTTCTAGGTTTTATTGTAGTATAGAAGGTTTAACTCTGAGTTACACTCTTTCTAGATTTTAGCATAGAAAGAAGACTTAACTCAGTGTTAAGACTCTTTCTAGGATTTATTGTAGTAAGAAGGTTTAAATGTTTGGGTGCAGCTGTGGACACAGCATATTTCTAGAAATTAATCTAGAAATAGCACCATTCCACTGCTGACACAATAGTTCAGAACACAACCATATACTTTTTAAAGGTAAATTGTACACACACATATATTATAACAGAACCCCCTACACCAAAGTTAACGGTGCCAGATATACTGGAACCACTGGGTACACCATATGACATTGCAAATATGACTCAGTAGTTCGATGACCTAAATACAATGTGCCAACCAACCTACAACAAGTGATATCCTACATCCATGATTAGATGGTACATTTGGGTGCATCAGATGTTACTGAATCAGGAATGGCATATAAGAAAGGAAGCACATGTCATTACTGTCAGGCCTAGGCCTTTGAATAAAATGCTAAAGATGCCACAATTAAATTCCTAGTTCCAAGTCACATCTACTTTCAATATACTAACTTATATTTAACTTAAAATATTTCAATGTAACCTATACCACTGCATATTCATTACACCTTCCTTTTTAGGCCCCATTATACCATGGAATTGGAACTCAGGGAATTCTTGCAGTCAGCTCTCTTCAGGGATGGACCTACTCAATTATTAACCAAATATGCCTATATATAAGCATAGATATAGAAAAATACTGATGATCAATTATTTATAAGAGCAATACATAATCATAATGATGATCATCAAACATTTAATAGTGTAAATTCATAATGTGATGATGATGATCAAACATCTAGTAGTATCAATGCACAGTGATGATGATGATCAAACAGAGATCACATTGGTTTAAACAACTTAATTTATTAACAACATATATAATAAATATTTACAAACAAAAAATAATAAAATAAATAAATATTTGGTTATCAAGAATGGTTTTTCTATCATTTTGATGGCTTCATACAACAGAAACAAAATAATTTGAAGTATATTATATACAAAATTATACTATATAATTCATTAAATACAAAAAAGCAAAATGAGAGTTCACTAATTCTAAAACTACCCCATTAATGTAATTATTAAAATATTTTTATACTAGGGTAAATATATTATAATTATAACTATTTTTACTAATATATATATATATATATATATATATATATATATATAGGTACAATATATATATATATATATATATATATATATATATATATTGTACCTAACTGAAGTGTCACTTAGTTTCAAGAGTAATCATGGTTATCTTAGCTTAACCTTTTGTTTAAAATTTCAGATTTAAAAAAATAATGATGATAAAAATGGAAATTAACTCAGTTAATTATTAAAATAGGATAATCTAAATATTTTAATAGTGTCAGTTGTTTTGATAAGGGATGTTAGGTAATAATTTAACATAAGCAAATGTTAAAAAATAATTGTGAATTGATAAATAGTATTAAATGTATTCTAAAATAACTACAGCATAATCCATTTTAATGTCTAAAGAATAATAATTAGATATTATAAATAAGTCGAAATAATTAAATAATAAATTTTAAAAAAATGATATATAAGTGTTTATTAAAAAAGAAATAGGAATATTTCTTATTAGTTTTGTAGTTTATCATTTCAGTTATAAAAATTATTTAGATTAAATATTCATTAGCATTCTATTGTTGTAATTTTAAAAATAATTTTAAACAATTAGTGTAAGGCCAGATTTATGTGAGAATATGTACATGCATAGACATGGAAACATAAGAATAAAAAAATAATTTATTTCCAATATTGTTTAAAATAAGTAAATAAAGCAAATGTGTGGATAAAATTATTTTTAATAAAATATTTAAGGGTTTAATAAAGGGTATAACTTTAACTTTTATATTTATTACTATTGTGTTGTATAAAATATCATTAAAAAATTGTTGCACAATATTTGTTAATAAGAAAATTTTGGCTTTGCAGCTGAAGGTCACATGGTATGGGAAAATTATATTGATTACGTCAGTAGATTGATTCCACAGCTGGTTTGTCAGAATATTAAAATTTAATAAAAAATAGTTTTTATTGATTTTTAAATGAATTGTAGGTGGATGAAAAATTGTGTGATAAAACAGAGATCGAGGGGTAATCCAGGGGCTGATCTTGTTTTGATTCAACTGGTGATGGATCTTAAAAAATTTGTTAATAAAAGTATTTTTTTTAACTTGATATTTCTAAAAAAAATACAAGTATGTTTAAAATATTTAAAATCATCTTGTAATGTTGGAGGACTAAAGGAAAGGTAATCGTTTTTTTGACAATTTGAATTTCAGTTGAGGCATAGAAATTATAGTAAAAAAATGTCTAGAATAAATGAAGCATCTCACATATTATATGACTTTAACTTGTTTATTTTTCTTTACTTGGAAGTAAGGTTAAGAAATGAATTATTAATCATTTCCATAGATAAGCATTCGGTTGCACTAAACTATTTTGAAAGTAAAATACTAATTGTTTTTCCTGTTAGATTAAAAGTATATGTAAAAAAAAAAAGAGAAAAAATTTTTAAGTTTAAAAAAGAATGTTATAAGGAAGCAACTACGTTCAATTATAGTGAAACTATAAAGAATGATTTTTTTTTTAAAAAAAAAGTTATTACTTAGATCTTGACATAAGTGAAAATGATTTGTTTAGCTAAATGCAAACAAATAAAGTATATATATTTTAAAGGATAACTCTTATTTACATTGTAAGAAAGGACAAATATTCGGAAATAAAACTTTAAAGCAATCTGCAATGATTAATAATGAATTTATAGTTATTGAGTACATTATAAATGATCATACTTGCCAGTATTTATAAATAACTTTATGGCATTAATTATAGCTTATAAACTGAGAAACATGTTGAATGCTAAAAATTCTACTCTCATATTTAAAAGTAATCAAAGGAAATCGGTTTTAAAAATAAAACACATTTTGGAATATTATTAGGAAACTATTTAAAAAAAATTATATTTTAAAAGAAGCGTTTTCCTAAAAAAGGATAAAGAAATTCAGATAAAGAAATATATATTATTATTATTATTATTATTATTATATGCAATTTTGAACTCGGGATCCTATAAATAAATTAAAGTGTGTTCAGCTGAAGAATTTATTTTGTTTTATGCTGGCTTAATCTTATTATTTAATTTTTTTAAAATTGTTTTAAAAAAGTATTATTAAGGAACTATTGAACATTTTTGTTTGAAAATCATTGCCATGGTTATAAATGTATTAATTGAAGCTTCGAATTCGGATAGATATCTTAACCTGGATGAGTTGTCTACACATTATTAAATGGAAAAAACATTACAAAGCTAGAATATGAACTTGAGTTAATATATTATTTTTTATGGTCTGTTTTATTGGTTTTGAAAAAAAATGAAACCATAAAAATATTTATGCTATTATTTTTTTTTTGTAACACTTTTGCATAAATATACAGGTAAACTAGGGTTATAATTTTAAAACGAAATGGGTTTATTAGAATAAGCAAATGTTTTTTGCCATTCTTAAGTAGATTTAGTTTATTTATTAAGCATTACACCAGCTAGTTTCTATTTAATAATTTTATTTATAGAGATTCAAATATCACAGTCTTATTTTCATATAAATGGGATGTTTTACTCAATTTTTATTTTAAATTTACTAAAGAAGTTTATCAGAGAGTATCCATTCATTTGTTTCATGAATGTTATATTAATAATAACTACAAATATTTTATATTCATCGAGAAGTAAATATTCTTGCATTTAATTTACAATTTTAAAAGTCCACTAGTCACTATATTTTAGCATTTAATATTTTGTTATGTGTGCATTGTGCCTTGCCTAGAATTTTATATGCATTTAAGTTTAAAGTATTTTCTACAGTAGTCAGTTGACACATAGTACTTTGTTGGTTCGAACATTGGATATACGTTCTGTATTATTTTTATAAATCTCTTAGAAATAACTTAGTTAGTTTAAGTGAAGTATATATCTTGCTATTAGTTAGTATTTGTTAGCCTCATAGAGTTAGGCTTAGTTAATAATTTTTGAATATGCTCATGGAGTAGACAAAATCCTCCATCCTTATTGTATTGTATTTCCATGATTTGATAGTGCTTGTTCCCAAAAAAGGGTTATTGTATTGTATTTTTCAGTGATAGTGATCACATTTACAAGCATTGGAAATCCCATGAGTGAGGATCATGCTTTTCTGGTGTGTTTTCCTGTTCCCAGATGTACTGTAGATGAATTCCAGACATCTTCATTTTGCCTTGAAGTTAGGTATTTTTGGAAGCCACCACTTTCTTTTCCAGCTCTGAGGAGCCTAGTATTTTTATATTTTTTGCCTATCATTCATGATGATAGCATTCCACCACAGTAGGTGATGTTGCATTTGTTTTAGATTTGTGATGACAAGATATGCTTGTTTGAGGAAATGTATTTCTTCAGGTAGTTGTAGCTAATTTAAGGCTCATAGGTATATCAATGTTTGAATTGTGTTGCTATGATAGTTTTATCACACACAAGCTAACCAACAATAAGTTATATTTATTTTAAAGTATGTTAAATATGCATATGGTATAAGTGGCAATTCACACATACTAATTTAATATTTTCATCCAGAATTTCGCCGCTGGATTTGTAAGACTGTTGCATCATTATCTTTAAAACATTGAGGGAATAATTTTATGTGGACTACAGTTATTTAAAAAAAGTATATCTGATCTCTGACGAATGATTGCCCCATACACTTAATTTAATTTAATTTCAATATTAGCTTAATCTGATTTAAGCATATATTTAGCTATATTAGTTATATCCGTGAAACTAGTGATGGTATTTTTCAAAAGTTTTGTTGAATATGCTTATTCCAACTTAGCGTTTGTTAAGTTTAGGAGTATAAAATTAAGCTTAGGGTTTTCAATATAAACCTAGTTCTGTGTTATTCTGATTATTAGATGACACAATAATGTTATAAATTAATCTGATAAAGAATAATAATAGTGTGTTTATTAAGTACATATGAGAATTAAAGTTTAAAGTATTTTTGAGAAATATCTAATTATTAAAAGAAAGTAACATTGAATAACTTTTGTTGGTTATTAAGTGTATTAATGTAAGTTAAAGAAAACTGTTAATAGTCCAAATACTTATATTAAATCTTAGTATGGTATTGGCACTGTTTGTATTCTACTACATTTGTAAACACTTCTTCTCATTATTAATAAACCAAATTATTATTATTTCAAAAGTTTTGTTTTGTTTGTTTTACTTTTATATGAAAAAATATTATTGTCTTGGGTTCCAAGTT
Organism: Epiperipatus broadwayi; assembly: GCA_028023455.1. Taxonomy (NCBI): domain Eukaryota; kingdom Metazoa; phylum Onychophora; class Udeonychophora; order Euonychophora; family Peripatidae; genus Epiperipatus; species Epiperipatus broadwayi. Next base: position 848,985 of record JAQFVV010000284.1, on the reverse strand, counting down.
CACAAAAACTTAAAATTTTAAAATTATTGAATCTTCAATTCAGAAATTTACAAGTATATTCTAAGTTAATTAAATATAGTTGATACTGTCTTGAAAATTAAAAAAGTTATGTTAAAGTAAATGATTGTCATATTGAATCACAAATACAGATAATTGCATTATAGCAGATACATAATTAAATACTTAGTTAAAAGTTTATTTTTTTAAAATTATCAGTATATCTTTCAGACCAAATATTATGCAATACCAGATTAACAATATTAGTACTTCAGAAGAATATTTTAATTAATATTATTTTAAAAGCTGCACATTATCTTATATTCAGGGCACATCATCCATCATCATCTTAAATCTTATATATTTAAAGAATTCTAATCCATTTGCATTTGAGGTCTTTAGTGGTTGTCTGTGAGTATGGATGACATTAAAAGTACCCTTGCTCTTTTCTCTGCTCGAATAATATCTTAGATAATAGGCCATTATTAGTTTAAATTCAAATTGATTCATTAAATTTTGTGAATTAATATTTGTTTTGTTTATTATTTTAAGATTGAACATATAATTATTTTATGGTCAGCTAAGATGTCACTTATTTATTTATTAATCACAGTAATTCTTTATTAGGCAACTTAACTTAAACTTTAATTTTGCACAAGAGTTTTAGTTTTAAAATCCCCGAGATTATTTACTCTTGTTGTTTTAGTAAATATAATTCTGTAAGATAATCTTTTAAAGCAAAGCATCATTAGTCTTATTCAGAGAGTGTATGATCTATTAGTAGGACTAACATGGTAAGCATTTATTAGTGATTTTAGATAATCTTTTGTATAGTTTATTAAAGTATTAATCCTTTTCCCGCCTCTTACGAAGCTCCTCGTCGACATCTGACGTCACTCTAACTCTGCCAGTTCTTATGCTAAAATATTCGTTTGACAGGTGTTGAATAGGTTTTTAAAAGTTCTGTAAGATGGTGCCCTCTTCTGAATTATTTTACAAGTAAAAAATAAAAAAAACGCATTTAAACCTAAACAAAGAAAGAACATTAGTTGTGATTGGTTCTTAGCATGCTGTCAGCCGAAAAAGACATTATGATTGGCTGGAAAAAACAAAGAAACCACCTGATCAAAGAAAATAAAGAAACATGCTGAGATTTTCATTTCGAATATGATTTAAAGTATTATAAAAAAATATTTTGAGAAATTACAAATTATTTTTAGAGAGAATACTAAAAAAACAAAATTATTTTCGAAAAATATTGAAGATTTTAGTAAAAATATTTAAGATTTAGTAAAAAGAAATATTTACTTTTCTATAACGTAAAAGTCGACCTTTTTGTTTATATTATAGCTTTTATGTTGCCGAAATTGAATATTTTAGAATAAATAAATAGCAATTTATTTTTGAAAGAACTTTCGTTCTCTTCATAATCTGAAAAATTAGTAATATACTTTTTATAAACGTATCTGAGTTGAATTTAATATTATAGGCGAATATGTTTTAACAATAGGCTTTGTCTTCAGTTTGTGAGTTGGCCAATTAAAAGATTGATTTTTACCTCATACAACCAATAATATAATTATCGGCTTAAGGGTTAATATGCTGTAGTAGTTATAGTTCATCAATATTGGATTTGATCTTTACTTGATTAAACATCTCTTGATCATCATCTCTTTTCATTAAATTTATTGTAACCCCACTGAGCCGAGTCATTTAGAGTCTCTCATTTATATTTCATTTCATCTCATTTCAATTCTATTCCATTTCTTTTCATGTCATTTCTCTTATCTTTCTATCATCTCAGCCATTTAAAACATTCATTAAGAGTTTCTTCTATCATCTCATTTAATTTCTCTTTCTCCTTTATTCCATCTTCTTCTTATACCTCGCTTTCATATCTTTCCCATCATCTCATTTCTTCTCTCTCTCCATTATATATATCATTTCTATTACTTTTTAGCATTTCTTTTCCCTCTTAATTCTTTTCTTTTCCATCATTTATTTTTTACCATTATCATTACCTCCATTTCATTATTAGCGTTTTTCTTCTTTTCTCTTTCTCTTTCTTTTTCCCCCTCTCTCATTTCATTATCAAAATTATATCTCTCTTTCTTTTCCCCCCTCTCTCATTTCATTATTAGCATTATCTCTTTCTCTTTCTTTTCCCCCCTCTCTCATTTCATTATTAGCATTATTTTTTTCTTCTTTTCTCTCTCTCTTTTTCTTTCTCACTCCCCCTCTCTCATTTCATTAGGATACAATTTATCTCTCTCTATACCTCCCTTATCATCTTCTCCCTCTTCGTTTCCACTTACCTTTCATCATCATGATTTTTACCTCCATTTCATAATTTTCTCCCTCTATTCTCTTCCTCTTTTATTTCTTTTTCATCTTCTCTCTCTTTCTCTTTCTCACACCCCCCTTTCATAATGAGGTTACAATATATATATATATTGAAACAGTAAGATTCGTATTGGAAGATTCGAATACGAATCTTACTGTTTCACCTTTTTCTATCGTCTCTCACTCACCGGTCTATCCCACCCAAATTTCAACTTTTTGGTATTGAATTGTGTGTGTGGCAATATTAAAAATGTATAGATATATGTAGAATTCACCATAAACACGCACACATTTTGATCTCAAATTTAAGGCAATATATAAACATAAATAATTTAATTTAGATTTCTTTTAGTTATAAAAAAATATATATTTTTAACCATTTATTTTAAATTGTAAAATCCGTTATTTATTGCTTTGTTTAAATTTCATTTAATAATAATTTAGAAACAGATGTAATATTTAATTAAAAGTAAAAATAATCGTATGTTCCTGTTTTGTCTTTGAAATTTTAAAAGCATCGGTCGGTGAGAGATAATAGATTAATTAAAAAGAAAAATTCCCTAAAATGTAATTATAAAAATTAAATGTAAAATCTAAATGTAAACAATAGAAAGGCAGCTGTCTCTAAATTAGAATTAACAAAAATGCATTGATTATCCTCAGGGCAGATTAAGTGGAATCTAAAAATACACTAACAAAAATGTAAAGATAAGATCTAAGAAGAGAGGCCATCTTAGACTTGCTAGAAACAGATACTTTAACTTTAGCTCTGCTCTCGATCAGTTGAGAGTCTCCAAAATATTAAATAAATTGTTCCTGCCATGGTATGACCAAGTAAAAGCACCCAAACTATTCTACGCCTGGGCAATGGCCTATCGGATGCCAAACCTTCCATTGCCTTTCATAAATTCAACCATGAAGATGTGCTGCCAGAATAATTTGAAAGCTGCTGCTGTTAAATTATCTGAATCATCTAAATGCTGTAAAGAACTGCTAATGCTACAATCAAGAACAATTTGCTACTGATCACAGAATTGGAAAACTTCTCATAAACAGATACATGTGTCCAAATTCTAGAGTACTAACTAATATGCTATAGCTCATTCTTCATACTACTTATATACTTATAAAATGTAAAATTATCATTCGTAAAGCTAAAATTTAATAATTAATTTATTGTGTAAATTTCTCTAATAATCTAGCTTACCTCACTCTATCTTTCTTGGGTATGTATTTCTAAAATCTACATTTTATCATATAATTATCGCATGCTCATAATTATCTAAGTACAAATCTATGATCGCTTGAAACTGTGGATGCGTGTCAAATTTTCATTAATATTTACTTTCATAAATAACTTAATATTTGCATATAAATTGAAATGCATTCAATGCTTCTTTATTGTAATGTAAGGGTCTACTGCTTAGCAAATGGCTGGCGTATTAGTTGTAATAATCACCCAGTTTATATATGTTTTATATTTATTAAATCTCAATAAATAATTCCATAAAATTGCATTTCTTTGAGAGTCGCCAACATTCTTTATTAAAGGTTGATAATGTAGTGCCTAGTTAGAAAATATATTTAAATCTTACCAGAATCGTCTATACATTATACATGTGTTATGTTTTAGAGATGCGATGACCTATTACAAGCCATGAATATTCCGGATTCTATAGGGTTGAAATTAAGCCCAGTCGTCCTACAGAAGCTGACAAATGAATGTCCCATAGGACTTGATGACCGTCATGCAGCCAGCAGGCAAATCACAGCACGAACTGCTTGTCCCTGGTCATGCTTGTGACACCTTACTTCTTTGGGCCGATGGCAAACGCCAGCCCATCATTCTTATAAACTCATTCATGGCTTTGCAGTTTCAATATACTGCCATTCCATATCACCTTTCTAAAATGTACCACGTGTTTCTTTAACTAACTTTATTATTCTAGGTATCACTCCACCCCTGCATTATCTTCATAATTCACTCTCAAATAAATGATTGCACCTAGTTGTTAGTAAATATTTTAATTAAATAAATATATGTATGCCACTACTCTTATAAATTTTACTTTAGACTCTTGCATTGCAAAGGTATAAATCCCTCAAGGCATGCCTTAGAAATACTTGGTTGAGAATTTTAGGTAGCTAGATTATGCCTTCAAATAAATGTCTTTCTTTTGTAAACATTACAGTATCAGAAATACCACTACTGAGGTCTTAAATATAAAATATGTCTAAATAAATAAATGTATTCTTTAATATATAATAATATCACAAATCCCGCTACTGAAACTTTAAATCTATAAAATATTATTAGTAAATGATTTTTTTTATTAAAATGTTTTAATAAATAACTTTAAACTATAAGTCTGCAGTTACATTTTATTTATTCGATACCCATTCTATATAATATTTCCTCGATTATGTAAATATGAATGTTTAATTAATATTAGTTTGATTATTGGCTAACTCAAAAATAAAATCATGAATCTCTTGCATATCCCTGACCTCCATGCCTAAAGAAGTGTTTACTAATGTCGCATCAGATGCATTGTTTCATAGATTGTATTGTGGAACTGATAAACTATGTTCGAACTTAGTACTATGGGTGGCTTTGCTACCTAGATGGTGCTGCAGTTCTATGTGGTGGTTGAATTCTGCACTATGTTAACGAGTCACATGTTTTCTGACTGTTATATAGTATAATTTTCTTTTTAGTGTTTGGCACCAACAAACGTGGAGGCTTCGATTACAATACCCATATCTCCGAGCAAAATATAATGCATATAAATTTCTTTTAGCATTCGTTACTCGAGTTGGCTAATTATATATATACGAGTTTGTTTTTTTTGATAACAATAATGAAAAAAAGAAATCGAGGAAATAATGTGGGTTCGAGTGAAGGAAAGGACAGTAGACATAATAACAAATTTAAGGAAAGCAGGGATGTGTATATAATTCAAGACGGAACAAAAATACTCGGATCTAATGAAATATTTTTTATATATATATTTAAAAAAAAAAGTAATCAGTCGCTAAATGAGAAAGCAAGTAGCAATAAATATTTTATTAAAGTACTATTATATATATCAGAAACAGCAGCGACTTGCTATACATGTTAACAGTAAATATTTTATTAAAGTGCTATTATATATATAGACAGCAGTGGCTTATTATATGCGTAGTTCCATATAATATATATGTTAAATGCAGCAATATAGAAAATATAAATATAGGGCAATGTGGAGTAGGTGAGGGCAGTGAAAGAGTGTGATAGGACCAAGATACTTGTGGGGAATAGTCAAATGCTAGTAATATAAAATAAATAAATAATATTAAGAAAATGGAAGCAGAAAATATTGATATAGAGCAAGTACATTTATCTGAAGCTTTGGAGTCGACACCAGAGCAAAGGGAAGCTCCGCAACAATACAGAGGATCAATGGAGTTTAATTTCAAGTTCATTGAGGAAATATTCAGACAGAATATGGAAAAATGAGAAAAATGTATGAGGAGGAAATGAGAAAAAGAAGAGATGAAGAATCAAAAAAGAGACAGGAAGAAGAAAAGATAAGATTTAGAGAATATCAGGAATTTAAAGACACTATGTGGAAAGAGTTAGAAGCAATAAAGGAACAGTTTGGAATATCCAGAGTTAGTAAAAAAGAAGAAGAGGCTAAAGACATGCAGAATGAAAAAAAGTTAGAAATCTCTGATGAACCTATGATAATAGAAGTACAAAGAGGTAGTGTAGTACATATAAAAAAGTATGATGAGCAAAGAGACTTCATTCCAACCAATGAAGGCCCACAAGAAGTAGAGAAGGAAGTTAGCATTAAAGAAGAGACAAAAGTGGACATTGGACACCAAAGCTACTTAGCAAAGATGATCCGCATCAAAATCTTTAGAGGGGAGATAGTAGAAAATCCTCAAGCCCACTTAGAGAACTTACAAAATTTCTTCCAATTTCATAAGACAGGACCAGATGAGCATATAATGATAGCCAGTTACCATCTACAGGGATCTTACAAGGACTGGTGGAATATGGTGAGATGGAAGCCTAAAACAATAGAAAATTACAAAGATGTGTTAATGAAGCATTATTGGAGCAATGATCATCAAAGCGGTATCTACAATACGCTCTGCCATGAAAAATATGGGATGATACCCCAAGAGACGCACACCCAGTTTTTCCTCCGCCAAGTGAACCGGTTTAAATCCCTTATAACGTTTGAATTTTCGGATTCACACATCATAGGGACCATCCAGCTTAGCATGCCACTAACATCCAACAATTAATGGCAGGCAGTCGAATAAAAGACATAGAAGAAATGATTGAATTTCTCACTACATTGGATTTTAACTATTGCACCAAAGAACCACCCGATAGAAGTCAAAAATTAGAAAACCCAAGGCTGCAGTCATCGACGACAAAAGATAGATATTATCCACCTGACCTGGGGTTATAAAAATATTTTAGCATCTTAGGACAGTCATTCCATGTACATAAAAATATTAAAATGAATTTGGTAAAATGAATTTGGTTGAATGGAATTTACATTGGTTAAATAAGGCTTTAGATAGAAATTTTGTTATATATATTATTGTTTTAATTACTATTACCCTTAAGAATTTTTTTATATATATTATGTTAACTAATATTACTTTAAGGATTTTTTTTTATATATAATCAGTTTAACTAATATTACTATAATTTCTAACCGACACAGCCAAATTAGGCCATTTTAAATTAAACTATAAATTCGAGATCCGGGTATATAAATTATTTGTTGCTTCATGTAATCTCTGCTTTCTATATTTCTATATATCTATAAAAAAAAAAATTCTTTTCATATTTAAATTATATGATGTAGCAAAATATTTTTCTCTTTCCTTGCCTCCTTGGTTTTTCCTTAATTGTTCATGAAAAGTACGGGGAAATGAAACAGTAAGATTCATATTCGAATCTTAAGTTTCACCTTTTTCTATCATCTCTCACTCACCGGTCTATCCCACCCTCATTTAAACTTTTTGGTATCGAATTGTGTGTGTGGCAATATTAAAAATGTATAGATATACATAGGATTCACCATAAACATGCACACATTTCGATCTCAAATTTAAGGCAATAAATAGAGATAAATAATATAATTTAGATTTCTTTAAGTTATAAAAAAATATATATTTTTAACCATTTATTTTAAATTGTAAAATCCATTACTTATTGCTTTATTTAAATTTCATTTAATAATAATTTAGAAATAGATGTAATATTTAATAAAAATAAAAATAATCGTATGTTCCCTTTTTGTCTTTGAAATTTTAAAAAGAATCGGTCGGTGAGAGATAATAGATTAATTAAAAAGAAAAATTCCCTAAAATGTAATTATAAAAATTAAATGTAAAATCGAAATGTAAACAATAGTAAGGCAGCTGTCTCTAAATTTGAATTAACAAAAATGCATTGATTATCCTCAGGGCAGATTAAGTGGAATCTAAAAATACACTAACAGAAATGTAAAGATAAGATCTAAGAAGAGAGGTCATCTTAGACTTGCTAGAAACAGGCACTTTAACTTTAGCTCTGCTCTTGATCAGTTGAGAGTCTCCAAAATATAAAATAAATTGTTCTTGCCACAGTATGACTGAGTAAAAGCGCCCCGACTATTCTCCGCCCAGGAGATGGCCTATCAGATGCCAAACCTTCCATTGCCCTTCATAAATTCAACCATGAAGATGTGCTGCTTAAAATAATTTGAAAGCTGCTGCTGTTAAATTATCTGAATCATCTAAATGCTGTAAAGAACTGCTAATGCTACAATCACGAACAATTTGCTACTGATCACAGAATCGGAAAACTTCTCATGAACAGGTACCTGTGTCCAAATTCTCTAGTGTACTCTACTAATATGCTATAGCTCATTCTTCATACTACTTATATACTTATAAATGGTAAAATTATCATTTGTAAAGCTAAAATTTAATAATTAATTTATTGTGTAAATTTCTCTAATAATGTAGCTTACCTCACTCTATCTTTCTTGGGTACGTATTTCTAAAAATCTACATTTTATCATATAATTATTGCATGCTCATAATTTTCTAAGTACAAATCTATGATCGCTTGAAACTGTGGATGCATGTCAAATTTTTATTAATATTTACTTTCATAAATAACTTAATATTTGCATATAAATCGACATGCATTCAATGCTTCCTTTATTGTAATGTAAGGGTCTACTGCTTAGAAAATGGCTGGCGTATTAGTTGTAATAATCACCCAGTTTATATATGTTTTATATTTATTAAATCTTAATGAATAATTCCATAAAATTGCATTTCTTTGAGAGTCGCCAACGTTCTTTATTAAAGGTTGATAATGTAGGGCCGAGTTAGAAAATATATTTAAATCTTACCAGAATCGTCTATACATTATACATGTGTTATGTTTTAGAGATGCGATGACCTATTACAAGCCATGAATATTCCGGATTCTATAGGGTTGAAATTAATCCCAGTCATCCTACACAAGCTGACAAATGAATGTCCCATAGGACTTGAGGACCATCATGCAGCCAGCAGGCAAATCGCAGCATGAACCGCTTGTCCCTGGTTATGCTTACGTGACATCTTACTTCTTTGGGCTGATGGAAAATGCCAGCCCATCATTCTTATAAACTCATTCATGGCTTTGCAGTTTCAATATACTGCCATTCCATATCGCCTTTCTAAAATGTACCACATGTTTTTTTAACTAACTTTATTATTCTATGTATCACTCTGCCCCTGCATTATCTTCATAATTCACTCTCAAATAAATGTTTGCACCTAGTTGTTAGTAAATATTTTAATTAAATAAATATATGCATGCTGCTTCTCTTATAAATTTTACTTTAGACTCTTGCATTGCAAAGGTATAAATCCCTCAAGGCATGCCTTAGAAATACTTGGTCAAGAATTTTAGGTAGCTAGATTACGCCTTCAAATAAATGTCTTTCTTTTGTAAAAATTACAGTATTGGAAATACTGCTACTGAGGTCCTTAATATAAAATATGTCTAAATAAATAAATGTATTCTTTAATATATAATAGTATCGCAAATCCCGCTACTGAAACTGTAAATCTATAAAATATTATTAGTAAATGATTTTTTTTATTAAAATGTTTCAATAAATAATTTTAAACTATATGTCTGCAGTTATGTTTTATTTATTCAATACCCATTCTATAAAATATTTCCTCGATTATGTAAATATGAATGTTTAATTAATATTAGTTTGATTATTGGCTAACTTGAAAATAAAATCATGAATCTCTTGCATATCCCTGACCACCATGTCTAAAGAAATGTTTACTAATGTCGCATCTGATGTGTTGTTTCATAGATTGTATTGTGGAACTGATAAACTATGTTCGAACTTAGTACTATGGGTGGCTTCGCTATCTAGATGGTGCTGCAGTTCTATGTGGTGGTTGAATTCTGCACTATGTTAATGAGTCACACGTTTTCTGACTGTTACAATATATATATATATATATAGCCTCACTTCCATCTATATGTGTGTATAAGTCCTAGTAAAATTAATTAATGGTAGATACGAAAAAGCCCTTTTACTCAGTGGGTTAATTGCACTCAGAAGTAAAATAAAATTACAAGTAAATATTATTAAAAATTATTAGTAAACAAAGCAGTGTTGTTTGTTCTAAAGTTTGCCCTCAATGTCAAATAGATAAAAACCTTATGTGAGAGGTCACCTTGATGGATCAATGTTTAATTTCCAGAGGAATCTGTAAATTTACCTTTTATTCAAAAAATACATACTAATTGTAGATGATTCCTTTTTTTAAAATACATCAACATATGAAATTTATCCATCCACTGCTTCCACTTGTAAATTGCAGATCATCGAATTTGAAAAATGAATCTTGAATACACAATACAAAAAAATTACAATATATAAACTTTCAAATAAAAATGACAAAAGCAAAAAAAAAAATAATCACATAAATCAAACACAATATATTTATCTTGAGGAAAGCAAACATCTTATTCCCAGTTAAGAGTTTATAATGTCAATCTCCATGTATACTGTTCTTATTCACCAACACTTGCTATTTATGTATTTCATGCTTCTTGATTAAAGCAAACACATACTAAGTATCTCTCCTGAACATGTATAAATCCATGGAAGATTGCTGTACACCAGCATTCTGTAAATAGGCATCTTGATGGAAGATTTTGTAATTTCATAATTTCATGATTTTATAATGACATTGAAGCTAGCTTTGGAAAATCCTACTGCATTGGTTCATTACTTTTGACACATTATAATAACCATTTTATTAATCACTATTAATTATATTGTAACTCCAATAGATATATGAAAATGGCTTGTAGAAACAATTAATTTCTAGTATTTTCACATTTCTTTTCTAATATATCTATAATAATAAATTCCAGTTTGCAGAATAAATTATGTCATTAGTTCATTCCTGCTAATTATCAATTGAAGTTTAAATTACCATTTTTCTTTTATCCAAAATAAAGATTTTATATTACTTGAAAATACAGATATTAAAATTACTGTTTTCAAATGCCAAAGTTTTTTCTTTTTCTTTTTTTTTAAAAAAAGAAAATCTTTACTTATGTCCTATCGGTTCAATTGGTAGATTAGAAGTGAATAACACTGCCTTGTGTTTCTCATGCTATCTAAAACCCATTGTTACAACTTAATAAAAAAAACAAAAACAAATTATAAACATTATTATCATTATTATTTTTATTTACACTTCATTATTCCAAATTTGATCATTTAGCAATAATTTTGACCTCAAATAATTTTTAATCTTTGATTATGTCCATTCTATAAGTCAATCAATTAATATTTTTAGTTAATGATATTAAATGAATAAAAGAAAAAACAATTAATTTCTACCAATAGATGAACATATTAGTTTATATGCATATATACTTCATGTGTATAACAAATTTGTTTACTTTCTCACAATAAACAAAAAATAAGAATTTCTCAAATATATCAGTCTATATGTATGTTTATATGTGTGTATACTATATGTATATATGTAGTATGTAGGATATTTTTATTTGCCTACCACTTGGTCTGAATTCAACCATTGTGAAAGAAATTGGGTCAGGTTTGAAGGCCAGTTGTAAGCTATCTCTTACAATATATATATATATATATATATTGTACTGGTCAAAAAACCAACCACTACAACCTGATTGAAACTGCAAAGTCGGATTCAAACTCAGCCAAATCAAACTGAATTTAAATCCAACTTATGAGCTCAAATCAATGGATGACCTAAATCGACGGTACATGACTATGTGCCAAGAAACTAGCTCAATGGATGATGATGATTTGAGACCCCTGATCTGACACTAATAATGTATAATAAAATACTAAGGATAATTCTAAGTCAACTCATGAAGTAAATGGTACTGACATCTTATGAGCTATAATAATAAATATGAGAGATAATGGCTTGTCAGTGATGTAAGTAGGAGGGCTGCTTGTGTTTTACAAGTCTTTTATGCCCCATAAAGGATCTGTGGGATATGGGGAAAGCCAGGCCAGGTCATAGGCATGAACCTTTGGTGTTTCAATATAAATGAGCAAGTGAGAAAGTGCTTTCTTCCTATGGAATTAAAGTAAAAAATAGTACCACTGATGACAAGCCTAGAAATCAAGAGATGGCCTGTGCCAATAATGTTTGGAAAATGATGACATGATAGTCACTGTGTTTAAGTAATAAAACCCAATTTATATAAGAAATAGCCTACATGATGACCTGATCGTGGAATTAAAGTCAAATGAGCTTATAACTAAAATTATTTAACGCAATTATAAAATTACATTAATTATGCCTCAAACATCATGCCCTCCCTGAATTTAATAGAAAGTATAAAATTTGAATTAGAATATATTGATTTAATTCCTTTATCGACGTTTTTGCAAAACGTTTTAAGACTATGAATAAATAAATATCTGTAAACTAGATAAAGGAGCCAGAGGCAAGGGTTAGAAATAGCTAATAATCAATATTAGTCATTAATAAAATAGTAAACATTTAATAAATTCTTTCAACTCGATGATTAATAGAACGGTGTTAATCTAGTTCTAATGGGTGAAAATTACAATAAGACTTAATTACATTCGAATACAGACACTATAAAAATAAATGCTTATTTATAAGACTTAATATTATATGACTTGCATAAGGAAAATGACACAAAGAGATTATCATCGAGTTGAAGGATCATTGGCATATAATAAAAATAAATATTAATAATTATTTAATAAATATATAGTAAGGGTAGATAAGCGAACCGCCATCATGAGTAAGAGAAATTTAACAAAGTATTAATTTTAAAGACTAGAGATTATGATAATTACTACATAACTGAATATAGCATAAATAAAAAGCAAATTTTACAGTAGATAGCTTAAAAGGTGGTGTAAAATAAAGTTCAGAAACTGGCCAGAAAGTTGCAGTTGTTTCAAGAAAGATATTACCATTCCTTCATGGTTGGTTCCTTAGATTACACATGGCAGAGTCCAGTTGGATGAAACGTAGGTGTGCATTTTATAAATTACTTGAATAACATTTTGATTGATTCTTTCAGATTTTGGGCATCATGACTGGTGTGGAGGAAGTTTGGTTTAACAGCTTCATTAAAGATCTTCTGGGAGACTTCGGGCCCAGCAGTCAGACTCCCAAAGTTTAGCCCCTCACCATTATGGAGACACTATATAGATTTATAGTTTAAAGATGCACATAGATTCTAGTGGCACTTCTTTAAAACAAATATGGCTTCCCTTTTACAAACTTTTCCAGGTTATTTATACTGTCCTCTGGTTTCCCGCCTATTCCAAATCTAGATACCTTCAGGCTAGAGCTTCTGGAATTATCCAAGTTATATTTTTTTACTAATTGATTTTAGATACATTCCTTCGATAAGGCTCTCAAACTCATTAACTTTGAATTCATTTTCCAATTAGAAAATGAATTTATAAATCTAAAAAATGATTTTAATCAGGAACCATCCTTATATTTTAAATTATTATCTTTTTGCTAATTAATAAAACTTTCCCCATTGTCTTTGGAAAAGGACAATCTGCAAGCTTATCAAAAGAATGTAGCTTTTAATCACTAAAATTTGAACAAACTGTTTAAAAGTAAAATAAAACATTCCTGACGCAATGAAACTTTATAATGAATATATATATTTAAATATTTATAAATGTATAGGCACAATCCACACAGTTATAATATATATATATATATATATATATATATATATATATATATATATATATATATATATATATATATATATATATATATATATATATATATATATAATATATATAAAGGCCTGCTACTAGCTCTAAACAAGCTTAATTATTTTTATTTTTTATTTTTTTTTATGATAAATGCTACAAGAGAAAATACATGAAGCTTTTATCTATGATGGTCCCCATCCCCAGACTGGTTTCGAGCTATGGCTCTCATCAGTGAGGAGCTAGGACATAAGATTCAAAATATTAACTCAAGCCAAGCAATTATCTAATTCTTAAATATTAAGAAAAAGATCCAAATCTTCAGACACCTACATGTCTTCAAATCCAGCTCTTTAACCAAAGAAACTATATGAGCCTGAATATAGTTTCTTTGGTTAAAGAGCTGAATTTGAAGACATGTAGGTGTCTGAAGATTAGGATCTTTTTCTTAATATTTAAGAATTAGATAAATGCTTGGCTTGAGTTAATATTTTGAATCTTATGTCCTAGCTCCTCACTGATGAGAGCCATAGCTCGAAACCGGTCTGGGGATGGGGAACATCATAGATAAAAGCTTCATGTATTTTCTCTTGTAGCATTTATCATAAAAAAAATAAAAAAAATAAAATAATTAAGCTTGTTTAGAGCTAGTAGCAGGCTCTTTATATATTACATATTGGTAATACAAGCTATATAGGTCATGTGATATATGACTGATTTTTACTAATATATATATATATTCATGATAAAATTATTCATGATATATATATATATATATATATATATATATATATATATTCATGAATAATTTTATCATGAATTTATTAATGACATTGATTGGTTTAAAAGTCAAACTAGTTAGTTTTAACACAGATTTATATGATACTATTTTTTTAATGAAACTAGTGTGTGTTGAACATATAAAATCCCAGTACATCGGAAATTCATGGTTAGTACTAGGGTTTGAAGTGGGCTGCAGGTTAGGTATCATGAAGCAAGGATCGAACTTAGATTTGACTGCTTCAATATATATATATATATATATACTGCTTCAATATATATATATATATATATGTGTGTGTGTGTGTGTGTGTGTGGGTGTAATGCAAAATATGATATATTTTGGCTAGAACAATTGTCTTTAGGTGGAGCATTTAACCATTATGGTCATGTGAAATTAATATTTAATTATCTACATTTAAGTGGCTGATGAGCTGGGTCCATGCATGATGGAAATCTACATGAGGTATAAAACAAAATGACCCACTGCCAATATAAATATGTTCTGAATGTACTACTCAGAATCAATAAGAAGTTCTCAACATTTATAATAAAAATGCATAAATTGTAAGAACCGTTATGTAAGAAGGACTCTGAGGAAGAATTGTGCCTGATTGTATCAATTTATGAAATATTGTAAATATTATGATTTTTTCTTTTGTATAGATATGTCTTTTTTTTTTTTTTTATTATCTCAGTCTTATATTTCGGAAGTATTAATGGTTTAATTCAACAGTTTGGAACATTCCAACATAAGAAAGTGTCAAGAGAGTGGGGGGGGGGTGACGGTTGAAAAGTCTGATTTTTTTTCTTTTAATAAAATTTAGGTAATTTTTTGCCAAAATACTTGATTTTTCTTCCATGACTATGAAATTGAGTGCTCAAACTGAATAATTAAACAGTAAGAATTTTTATCTTTTAAATTCACTAAAATAACCATTGCCACATGATATGACCACACATATTGTATATTATATGTATTACTAATAGTATTCCTAAGATCTTTTAAATGAATAAGTGATTAACACTTTTTAATTAATATTCTTTACTAATTACTTTGCTATCATATCGTGTATTGTTTATTTATTATATTTCTTCCATGATATATTAATATGAAAGGTGATTATTTTAGATCAACCAAGTTCCACACCTAGAATCGAATACTGCATATGGAGTTGCACTTAAATTTCTAATTTAGTTAGCAATCTCACTTTTATTTAATAAATTTTTCATTACCTTTGAATATATAAATGTTGATATTATGAGTGTCTATCATGGGAAATAAGGGTAAATAATTTTAAATTGGTTAATTAATAAAATGATAGATACTCATCATAGACTTAAACATTATAAGTTTAGAAGAATATATCCAAATAATTCCTTTATACTTGTAAATATTTTTTTGAATTTTTTTGTGTACATTGATTGATAATTTATTCTATGTTTTTAAATATATTTTGTCTTTATAAATAAATATTATGAAGATTTGTTTAATTGAAAAGCTCTCTCTAGTTTTGTTGATCCAGCATTTACATTCAATCCTATAGCCAATATTTTACACATGCACACACATACATTATTGTTCGATAAGCATAATAGAAAATGTTAGATAAAGGTTACACCTTACAAATAAATAGGATGCACTAATTTAGTTATTGATTAACAGTCTACATAGGTACATCCCTGTTAAGAGAGTCAAAAGTGAATTCTTCCTGAGTTTGGATATCTGAGGCAATGGTTCCAAAAAAGAGTGGTGAGATGTTAGATGAACTAATTTAAATTACATGTAGATTTGATAGAATAAAGCTTAGCCTAGTCTATTGAAGATAGATGTAATCATAAGTCATGTAGTTCATTGTGTCATCTCCAGCATCCTACATAAAGACCTTATGTCCAATAGTAGTTAGATGCAATCTTGCTCTTTCCCCTGCACATGTGGTTGGACTGGACCATTACATCTGGCAACCAATATATTATAGTTGCAAAGGAGGTTTAGCTATTGGACTGAAATTTAAAAAAAAAAAAAAATGTTGAATATTTTTAAGCTTGCCTCTTGTATAAAAAATTCAATTAATATCAAACCACTATTGTGTATATACAATCTAACCAAAGGAAATACATATAAAAACAAAAGAAAGACTTATAAATCCAAGAAATAATATTATATTTCAACCAGAGGACTGGTTTTCATCAGAAAGAAAAAATACACTGTGTATTTTTTTTTACTTTCTGATGAAAACCAGTCCTCTGGTTGAAATATAATATTATTTCTTGGAATTATGTCTTTTTTGTTTATATATATATATATATATATATATATATATATATATATATATATATATATATATATATATATATAGTATCCTTGCTTCCGGGAAATATAATATATCATAAAAATGGGTGTAGTCCAGCTAAAATGCATATAATTGACAATAGAAATATTCTACATTAATATTAATTATTCTACTATCTCAAATTAATAATAATGGTTCGGTTTATAAAATAAATACATAAATATTTATTAAATCATGAGACTAGGAAGTGAGATACAAGTAATAATAAAGAATTTATTGAGCCAATATCCCACAGGATACTACCTCAATGGCATAAGAACACTACCCTCTATTACTATTTAAAATAATAAATCTACAGCATTCTTACGACTTCAATAATAACTAATCATTAAGATTACACTAATAAATAAATCTTAATCTTTTTATTTAAAATAATTTAGCTAAAATAAATCTCAGGTTCTTAAACTAATTTAAGTCAATCAAAATTACTATAGTAAAGCATGATAAGGAATGTAATATCATACTCAACCGCACCTAACTAATAACAATAATAATAAATACTAATAATAATCTTCATTGTATGATTTAATTTTACTTATCTTTTCCCCCATTATAATTCTTGTTAACAATAATTGCAATAAAAATGATATAATCTTTTATCTTTCATATGATAACGAAATAAATATGTGGTAGTATCTTATAATCTGAAAATATATGTGTACCAACGGATAGAATTATAATTCTGTGTAATATTATAATAATTGATTTATGACCATAAAGATAATGTAAATGTAATTTCTTAAATATATAATCTTAAGAAAATATTATAATTCTTAAATAATACTTTTATTTATTTCTGTGCAAAAGTTATGTTTTGGTTCAAACCCTCTGTGGTTAAAATGTTTGCAGAGTGGGAAAGAAATCAACTTAACACACAAATTTTGAAAAACAAGTTTAACAAAAAATTTATTACAATAAAATAAACAATGATATATTTACAATATTTACAGTTTTCAAATAAATCTTGCACCATCATAATTTTGTTACTCATAGCAAAATAAAATTAAGTCTTCACTCCGACTTTTAAAATAATTTGTCTATTTACATCTTCATCGGAATTTTATAATAATGATAAAATTAATTTATATAACTTTTAAATATTATTTATCATTAAGTATCATTTTGATATGCTTCCTTTAAACATACATTAGTTATGAAGCATAAAACAAAAAATACAAAAATAACAATTCGAGTATGTATCTCGTAATTTATTCTCAGTCACTAAATAGTTTCTTATTACAATGTTGTTACTGTTAAACAAAAAACATATTCATTTTGGTTCATTAACAAAATGAATGGAAACCATTGATAATCAAATTGTCAAACATAATATCTCTTACTTAGTATCGATCTAATTGACCATTAAATATAACTATGAAATATAGCTCTACTTTATCTTATACTGTTTTGTTTTAATACACTATCCATTTAAAAAAATGCAATATCTATAAGTTTTAAAATACTTAAAGTTATTCAAAATTCGAGAACAACTCCATTTATCATTTACATACTTTCATGAAATTTATTTTATTTAAAAAAAAACAACAACTATAGAACATATTCTATGATTCTTTATATTTAATTCTATTTTGATTCTCAATTCCATTTGCATTTATTTTGTTAATCCTCCTAAGTAAGCAAACCTATCTTATTCATTTCAAATAACAATCATTAAACTCTAAATTATCTATCATTTCAATCTAAAACACAATACTGTACGATGTAATGCTTTTAGAAAAATCATGATAGCGAACAGATGCGTAGGTATAGGGAAAAACTAGAGTCTCAACTCAATAGTACATATATTAGATAGTCATCATGGTACAGTGTATCAATAAAATAGAGGCATGACATGACCTCCACTATAAACAATGTTAAAGCGATTACTTCAGCTTTCTGGAACATCAATATTTAATATAAAATAAACACTGTCCACAGAAAATATACAAGCTACAGTGCTCTGTTATCTGTACCTGCATAATTAATAAGATCATAAGGTTTATTCCTGTTCCCATAACAAAATCCTACATTAAAGTATCTCTTTGGTTTCATGACTAAATTACTACCAAGTCACTACCTTGTATAAATTTTCCTATAGATTATCAATCTACATCGACAATGATACTAACAACATATTCAAAACAAGAAATAAAACTCACCTGTAAATATAACGATCTCAACTGATCAACAAGAAAAAGGTTATTTCACTTTCCTATCAAATATTCTTGAACAAAATACAAAAGACTTTTATCCATACTTTATACTAAAGTTCTTTATAAAAGAATCATATAATTATTCATTACTAAGTTAGATTATACCAGTAATATGAAATAAAAGTATGCATATCTTTACAATAAATAAAGTCTAACTTTTATAAGTTTTATGTGTGTATAAATGCGTTCACACATAGCCCATACATTCATACTTCAACATTATAATTCAGTGATAATCTACAAAAAAAAATACATCATAAAAAATATCAATTACCACAACTATTACCTAAGTGATATCTACTTGTCAATCACTTATATGATGTCTTCTGGTTCATAATTTTTTAAAAAATAAACATTGCATAGTATAACATACATTATTACTATCATACTTAATAGATTAACTTACTTAAAATTATCAAAATATCTTTTATAAAACTATAATATTTATTAGTGAATAATTAATCTTTATGTACCTATCTTATTCTAATTATTAAATAACATTACAATTAATACTAGGGTTAATTTTTAAAATGAATCAAAGACATATTTACATATAACTTCTAGGATGAATGTTCTTTACACAAACAAAAAAATAAAAAAAAATGTTTTATTTCCTTGAAGTTTTTTTTATTTAAAAAAAAACTCTTGAGGAGTGATTAAAACCACCAACCCTTGTTGCTATGCTTTTTTGTTCAAACGCTTGATGATGAAAACAAAATTTCTCCTCCCCGAAAATTAAACGCATTCTTTGTAGACTCCTTCCAACACGATGAACGAAGTTTAAAATAAATGATAAAAAAAATAAGAAAATCGATGTCTAGAAATCTAAAAATATTAGCAAAAATAATTACTGATCTGTTCTGAAAAAGTTTGTAAAATTAATAGTTCATTGTCTCTATTATTCAGAACAGTGATTATTGAAATAGTTTAAATTTATAATATTTTAAAATAATATTTCGAAGTTTCTCTTCCTTGGGATCCTATGCCAGCTTGCAGTGTCTTTGACATGGCTATATAAATTCAGGTGTCCAGTTATGATTTTTGCGCATTCTTAAAAATATTTTTCAGAATTAATAATTACTTATTTAGCATTCATAATTCCATCAGATATAAGGTTTATTTGTCAGGATATTTATCATTATTTATCCAAGTATATTTATTTCCATTATTAGTTCCAATTATCTATTTTTCCAAAATTATAATAATAATGTGTGTAGTCTTTTAAAATATAGTATAGACCTATTACATACGTTTTTTAAAATAAAAGTCTCCATTTAACCATTACTTTATGACAGTTTTAAATAATTTGATAATGTTCTCTTCAAAAATAAAAACATTTTCTGCATTTTTATCTTAACATAATTTTACTTTCCTCTTATTGAAAGATTTTTTAAAAGTTTTATCGTATTATTTTCAGTTTCTAATATGACTGACTATCTTTCCAAAAGAAAATGTGTAGCTAATTTAAATTTCCAATTAGCTTTCTTGTTCAACTCTTCATACAATGTCCAATATAAATTTTAATTAATAAAATAATTCTTCCCATTAAAGTTACTAATATTATAATTCTAAATATAGTTTTTACTTTCAAAATCCTTTTAAACAATTCGGTATTTTTTCCTGGTAGTTCTATGTTTTAATGCGACATTTAATTAGTTTCGACAAAAGTCTGGTAAGGGAATTTAGCTTTCTATCACTGCATAATTTAGATAATAATTTTTATAATTGATTTATAATACTCTCTTTGCAAAAATAATTAATTTGATATACTTCTCAGTTGCAAATAAATTATTAGAGAACTATTATAGCACTGAATTGACTAATTTAAAACTGATTAAATTTACAAAAGCAGATTTTTTTAAAAATAGAAAACAAAAATTTTAAAAGAAGCACATTGAAAATAATTGTGCATCGGTATTTATACCCAAATAAATACATCATTTAATTGGTGGATTATGCTTTCACCTGACATCTTAATTTACATATAACATTGATATTACATAATTAAAATCAAAAATAAAATTATGACTCATTCTTATTTTAAAAAATATTACTTAAAATATTAATTTTAAATCAATTTTAGCCTTTATTAAAAATAACTAAACAATTTAAAATGACTTTTAAAACATTATTTTATCAATTTATTCCACCTTTTATTTTTAATGTAATTGCAATCGTTTTATAAAACTATTTAAACATTTAATGATAACTAATTTTAATATTTTCTCTTGTGATAGATAAAGAAATATCTTCAATTCTATAGTGTAATTTTTAATGTAATTTTTAAAATTTTGTTAACACAAACACTAGTAAGCACGTATGTATAACTGTATACATGTCACATAACTTACAACCGAGACATACTGTATCAAATTCTGTCTGAAAATATTAAATATTTAATTGCAACAATTATTACATTAAAGAAATAATATAATAATATAATTTTGAAATGATAATTTTGAAACCATAAAATTAAATATAAATTTCCCTGCCACAAAGACTACTTTTAAAACATATAATATTAAATATAATTTATACTATAAAATATAATATTCATTTAATTACAGGTTTTACCTATTAAAATTCATCTTTTAATACATACTTTAAAGATTTATTGCTACATTATTTATTATGGCCAGTTTTCCGAACCATATACAGTTAATACATTTAGCTTTATTCAACTGTTTTAAATTCATTTAGCACAATTTTAAGGCATTAAATATCTTTATCTTGCTTTAGTTGAACTTTTAAAAATATTCTCAATATAATATAACCATTGTACCAAGAGAACATCCTAAATTTAATTTTTTTTAGTAAATTGATATAATAAGTTTATTCTGACCTAAAGAAAATGATACAATATATATATAATAATTTACTAAGGCTGTAACCTTAGAAATAAGCGTCTGAAAAATACGAAAGTAGGGATTTCTATAGGTCTTAAAACACAAGCTTACGCTATGAAGAAGCTTGTGTTTTAAGACCTATAGAGGTCCCTACCTTCGTATTTTTCAGACGCTTATTTCTAAGGTTACAGCCTTAGTAAATTATTACTTAATATAATAATGGGCGTTTAATAAAATTTATAATTATATATATATATTCATTCTAACCTGTGCCGTTTGCATCCTCACTTCCTGGCAGTATATTATATAAAATAAAACAGGTTCTAGCTCAGTTAATAATTAATAAATGAAATATTCAGCATTAAAATTAAATGTTTCACTAGCTCAAATTTAAAATATGAATAAGGTTCAGTTTATAAAAAATAAATTAAATAAATATTTAATATTTTCATGAGACTTGGAAGTAAAAATACAGGTGACAAGAAAGATTACACTGAGCCAATATCCTACAGGATACTACCTCAATGGCATAAGAACACTATCCCCCTATTACAATTTTAAGTAAATAAACTTATAGTATTCCTACGACTTTAATAAATCCTACTCACTAAGATTAAACCAATAATTGAATCCCAATCTTTATCTACTATAATTTAGCTCTATAAAATCTCAGGTTCATAAATTTTATTCTAAGATAATAAATTTACGGTAGTAAAATATGAGAAGGAAATTTTATGTCATAATCTACTACACAAACTAATAATAATAATAATAAATAATAATAATATTCTTCATTGTATAAACTAATTCTGTATATCTTTTCTTTTCACTATATTTTTATTACTATAATAAAATAATATAATATGATCTTATATCTTCATATAATGATATAATAAATATGTGGTAGCATATGATAATCTGATAAACAAAAAGTGTGTGGCAACTGCTAGCATATAAATTTAATATACTATTGTGATAACTTATTTATGACCAATAAAATAATGTAAAATTATGATTATTTAATTAAAAGAATACCAATAAAATATTTAAATTCTTAAAATAATTCTCTATTTATCTTTTTATGCAAAATTATATGTTTGTTTCAATTATTATGAATATATTGTGATTTCATGCAGAGTAGTGGAAAAATAAACTATTCAGACACCAAATTTTTGAAAAACAAATTTTAACAAAATTTATTAATAACAACAAAATAAAATAAACCATTTATGTACACTATTTTCAATGGATATCCTTATTTTATACTTTACATTTTCATTTATTGGGTTATAAAAATAATTTATATTCAGTATAGACTTAAGACAAAATAAAATGTTACCATTTGGTTTCTTGTTATGGTTAACTCATTACAAATATATTTATTTATTTTATTAAAATATCCCATCCTTAATATTATTAAACTATACTTTTCTTAAAACACATTCGTAGGAAAACATTCTACAGAAAACAAATCAACATTATAATGAGTATGGATTTCTCAAAATAAAATTAAATGAATTTTCATCTTGCAATGTCAAAGATGTTACATAAAATATTTATCCAAAAATTCATTACTAGATTTTAGTAGATATCACTTATTACACTTTGTTTACTAAACACAACATATTCCCATTTAGCCTTACTTTGGTATGATATAAATGTAACCATCGATATATTCCTATTATTCAATAAATAAAAATTATACTATGCCTATTCTTTATATCATTTATTTTATACTATTGTATTTTAAAAATATGCAATACTTATTTTTTTAAAAATAATAATAAAGCATTCAAAAAAAATATTAACATTTAAAAAAAAAAAATTTTTGTTTTAGATACTCTAATCTAAAAAAATTATATTTCATTTCTGAAATAAATTAAAAAAAACAAACATATTCTATGATTTTTTCCTTTCCTTAGGATTCATTGGACCTTCAATTTCAAGTTATAAAATTCTATTCCTTCTAAACAAATAAACCAATCTTATACAAAACTTATAGCATAACCTAAGTTCTAAATTATTTACCATTTCTTTTCAAAATATCTTATTGAATGATGCAGTTACATGAAATATAGACAGTGAAATAGATGCATAGGATTAAGGAAGAAAGCTAGAGTATAACTCAGAAAATATATCACAAAAATCATGGCACAGTGCATTAACAAAAAACGGAGGTATGACCTTTCCCTGTCTAATATCCTCCAATACATAAATGATGCTAAACCTATTTCTTCAGCTTTATTTAAAATGTCAAATATCTAAAGAATATAAACACTGTCCAAATAAAATGTGTACCAGTCATAGGGCTTTGTTAACTATGCTGATATCTACACAAAGACTATAAGTATTATTCACATCCCTTATATCATCCTATTTTTAAAACATCATTTTGGTTTGCTGTTTACCCAAGTACTTCCAAGCCACTAACTCATTAATATTTCTCAAGATTTTCCACATCTTTCATCGATAAAATAACTATCTGAACTATCTGCATTTACAAAACAATAAATAAAATTCACTGACAATTTAAAAAACAATCGCACTGTTCCACAAGAAAAGTATGTTTCATTATTCTGTATGCTTAATCATATACAACCTAATCAGATAATATTTGAATATCCTAACATGAAAGTTTTAAAAAGAATCACACAAATATTTGTTACTATATTGGACTATATCACTAATATAAAAATCATTGTATGCATATTTCCAAATAAACCCTAATCTTCAAATGTTTTTAAAATGTTGTATAAAAAATGCGTTTACATATAATTAAACATTTACACTTCATTCTTACTATTCATAGATAATCTAAAAGAAAAAAACAAGGAATATACATTATAAAATTATAAATATTCATTACTATTACCAAATAACCTTTATCTGGTCATCATTTTAGTAGGCTTTCTCCATCCACTGGATATAGAACATCGCATACATAAAGAAAATACACATCCATATGTTTTATTTAAAAAATATTCGGTACTCATTGAAGAGCCCCCATATCCCACTGGATGGCTCAGTTTTCGTGCTAAAACACATAAAAATGTCATTACCGCAGCCAACATGTTCAAACCCGCATTTTCTATAATACAACTTTTTTGTTGTGCTACAGATTGCAGGCCACTATGTTGCGTCGCAGTACAGAATGTATGTTTTATGCAGCAAATACATTTTCTGAATTTGCACAGTTTATAAAATGGTTACAGCTTTGGGAGAGGGTGTGTTTTTTTGAATTGGATGGAAATGTTGTTTTCATTGGATTTTTTTTATTTTAAAGTATTGAAATGTTCAGATTTTGTAAAGTAATAATTAACAGACTTTTTACATCATAGTGTATTGAACTTTTAAGTAGTAAATGTTGACGAGGTATATGTATAAAGTGAGTTGGAATTAGGTAACAAGTCAAGTAACGTACTGTTCATAACATTCCACAAGACAAAGAAGTTGTAATGTGTGTATATTTTTGAAATAAAAAAGAGCGTTAACACAAAAATATCCCATAAGAAAAGTACAATTGTACATGTTTTTTTTTAAATGTCATAAAAACATATATTATAAACATTTTATTATATATATTTGTCATTGATTAAAAAGTTTTAGTTTTTTTTCTTTTCTCCGACTACTGTTATACTTTGTTTAATATAGTTTACATTTATAGTGATCATTTATGTTATAGATGTTAGTAAAAAAAAATATTTACAAAAATACGATTTGGATATTTTTATTTTAGCATTACAAACAGCAGAACACTAACCTAAACCTAACCCTAAACCTAACCCTAACCCTAAAACTAACCTTAAACCTAACCCTAAAACAAACCCTAAACCTAAACTTTTACTTTTAGTTGTCATTCTATTTGAAATAAAAAATAGTGGTAAACAACAAAAAAAAAAGCCGTAACCCCAGTAAAAAAATCTCTGATAGAAAATTGATTTTTCTAATAAAAAGCAAACTAAAAAAGATGAATCAAATTGTAATTTGTTTATTTTATTTTACATTTATTATTATCATTTAATTTGTATACGTTAATAAAAAATAATATTTAAAATTAAATAATATTTAAAAAAGATGATTTTCTTTTGTTTTTATTTTCACATTACAAAAAACACATCAAAATGATTATAATTAACGGCCCAGGAATGATCATATTTTATAGTTTAAGTGTGAAAACTGCACCATCGAGTGGGATATAGTAGCTATTCAACGACAAACAAATATTCTTATCTAAATTATTAGATTATTATATTATAAAATTTTATGTTATTAACAAATTAATGTTTTATGTTTTTTTAATCTTATAAAAAACATAGAAAATTTACATTTAAGCTAAGTTAATAAAATAAAAAAAATAAAAACTATAATTACGTATTTCCTCCATTAACTTTTACTTGAGTAATGATAAAGTTAAAAAAAAAATGTTTATTATTTTCTCCAGACTTTTTTAAAAATGTCCTCCTCAAAGCGCGTTAAAGTTTTAAAATAAAAATTATTAATCCATTTTAGTAAGGTTTATAAGTAAAATAATCCTAGGTTTTACTGTTCAGAATGATAATTATTAAAAATCATAATGTTTCAAAATTAATTCCACAAAGCTTCTTAAATATTCTCTGCCGGCTATCTGATGCATCACTCCGTTCAATTTAACTTAAGTTATCCGGTAAAATTTTACATACTATATGTATTTTCATGGATCCATCTTTTATTCATTTACTATATGTTTATTCTTTTTTTATATAGAAGTTTTTATTCTTAATAAAGTTTTTTAAACAAATATTTCTAAAAAATGCGTTTTTTAATACTCCTGAGACTAGAAGTTTTAAATATCAAAACACTTCAGTACTGTATCCTCCTTGAGTCCCTTCTTTAATTCTTGCAAAAAAAAAATATTTTTTAAGAAATGTTTCCTTCAAAAAGGACTAAACATTTTATTCCTTTCATTATGATATTCTATAAACAATTCATAAGATATAAGTATCTTATTCTTTTTTTTAAATTCTTGAATAAGCTTATAAATAATAATGCATCTCAATTTTTTTTTAGAAGGCAAATAGCTTTCCATTGCACCCGTATAATATCCGTACAGTGTTTTTTATGTACTAAAACAGTTCTCTGGTGAAGCATTAATAAAATAATATCAATAAACATTCTATGCATTTTTATATTCTTATAATTTATATATATTTTATTCCGTAGTATATCAATTTTTTATTGCGGAGTTTTGGGTTAAACTTAAATAAAATAATACTGGTAAGTAAACTTTTAAAAAATTAGCAAATCATTTTAATGAAGTTTCTAAATATATATTATTTTAAAACTCTCTGTTTCAAAGTATTTTAAAACTATTCTATTAGTTTTTATAAATGAATTATAAGAGAGCACTACAAATTGACTAAATAATAAAATTTAAAGTATAATCACCTGGATAGCTTCTGATATTATTAAGCTACCTTTAATACATTTCAATCTCCTCTAATACATTATTAATCTTCCCTGATACCCGCCATGCAATCGGTATTTATATTCCAGAGAATACATCATTTGATTGGTTGATTCTCACTTTTAGTTTGAGATTAAATTTACATATTTCAGTTTTACAGAATTAAATTTCAAAATAAAAATTATGATGTAATAAAACTTAAAAATATTACTTAATTATTACTTTTAAATCAATTATTACTTCACTAAATTGATTAAATATTTTAAAAATAACTTTTTAAAAACAATATTTAACAAATTTATCCACTTTTAATATTCAATTTATCTATTTTTATTTAAACAAAATATTTAATTTTTTTATTAACTGTATTCGTCTTTAAAATGCCTTATAAAACATTTAGAAACATTTTATAACTACTGTTTAATATTCTAATATTTGCTTCTATGACAGATAATAATTCTATTCAATTCCATAATACAATTTTTAAATATTCAAACTTTGTTATTAATTCAAAGAAGCGTGTGTGTTTAACCATGTATTAAAAGTCACATGATCAATATAGAATTGAGACAGACGATTTTCAATCTATTTCTCTGTCTAGATTAATAAAATTGCAACACTTTATTATATTCCATAATATAATTATAAAAATTTGGAAAAATAATTTGGAAAATATAGAACTAAATACAATTTCATTATCATAAAGCTTTTTTTTTAAATATACGATTTTAATTGTGATTATCAAATATAATTTTATAAATTTAAATATAACATTTATTAACTATAAGTTTTAAACTATTAAAATTTAACATTTAAATATACTTTTAACTATTTATAGCTGAGTCATTTAATATGTCCAGCTTTTGCAACTATATGCAACAATATTTAAAACTTTACATAACTATTTTTAAATGATTCACTATAATTTTATATACTACATATTTTCTTTAGCTTCAAATTGTACTTTATAACATAATTAACAAAATATAGTTAACATATTAAAAGAACATATTCCAAAATTTAAAATTTTTAGTAATTTAATGTAATTGACTATTTATGACCTACAGAAAAGGGCACAATATATATATATGAAAAACAAAAACAACTTTTATATATGTAAACTTGCTATCACTTGTATTTATGGTCAATAGATGGAGCTTTACCAAGAACTCCAAACAAGAAAATTTTTGTTTATATAAACGTCAGAGTCACCGTTGGCTCCACCCTCACATCAGCTGATTTCAAGCTGATTTGCTATCATCAGTTAAGGATAGGAGTTAGAAATTAGACCTAAACACTAACTCTAAGCGTTTATGCAACAAGTTTCTACCAGTTTGCAGGCATGAATTTTTTAGACATGTAAATCTCTTCAAATTCAGTTTATCAAGCCAGATAGCTATATGGCTCTTTTATCCGTTCAGTTTCTCCACATAGTCAAAGCTTCTGCAATATATATTATTGCAAGAAAACTTAAAGGTATATTTATGAAAAACAAAAACAAGTTTTATATATGTAAACTTGCTATAGCTTGTATTTACGAGCAAAAGATGGAGCTTTACCAAAAAGTGATTATAGCAAATCAGTTTGAAATCAGCTGATCTGAGAGTGGAGCCAACAAAAGAGACAGTTAATTCTGACTCTGATGTTTATGTAAACAAAAATACACTTGTTTGGAGTTCTTGGTAAAGCTCTATCTATTGACCATAAATACAAGCGATAGCAAGTTTACGTATATAAAACTTGTTTTTGTTTTTCATAAATGTACCTTCAAGTTTTCTTGCAATGATATATATTGCAGAAGCTTTGACTATGTGGAGAAACTGAACTGATATCAGACCCATATAGCTATCTGGCTTGATAAGCTGAGTTTGAAGACATTTACATGTCTAAAAAATTCATGCCTGCAAACTGATAGAAACTTGTTGCATAAACACTTAGAGTTAATGTTTAGGTCTAGTTTCTAACTCCTATCCTTCATTGATGATGGCAAATCAGCTTGAAATCAGCTGATCTAAGGGTGGAGCCAATGAAAGAGACAGTTAATTCTGACTCTGACGTTTATGTAAACAAAAATACGCTTGGTTGGAGTTCTTGGTAAAGCTTCATCTATTGACCATAAATACAAGCGATAGCAAGTTTACGTATATAAAACTGGTTTTTGTTTTTCATAAATATACTTTTAAGTTTTCTTGCAATGATATATAATTCAGAAGCTTTGACTATGTGGAGAAACTGAACGGATATCAGACCCATATAGCTATCTGGCTTGATAAGCTGAGTTTGAATACATTTATGTGTCTAAAAACTTCATGCCTGCAAACTGATAGAAACTTGTTGCATAAACACTTAGAATTAGTCTTTAGGTCTAGTTTCTAACTTCTATCCTTCACTGATGATAGCAAATCAGCTTGAAATCAGCTGATCTGAGGGTGGAGCCAACGAAAGAGACAGTTAATTGTGACTCGGAAGTTTATGTAAAAAAATATGCTTGTTTGGAGTTCTTGGTAAAGATCCATCTATTGACCATAAATACAAGCGATAGCAAGTTTACGTATATAAAACTTGTTTTTGTTTTTCATAAATGTACCTTTAAGTTTTCTTGCAATGATATATATTGCAGAAGCTTTGACTATGTAGAGAAACTGAACTGATATCAGACTCATATAGCTATCTGGCTTGATAAGCTGAGTTTGAAGACATTTACGTGTCT
Source organism: Epiperipatus broadwayi (assembly GCA_028023455.1). Taxonomy (NCBI): domain Eukaryota; kingdom Metazoa; phylum Onychophora; class Udeonychophora; order Euonychophora; family Peripatidae; genus Epiperipatus; species Epiperipatus broadwayi. The sequence goes on along the minus strand of JAQFVV010000284.1, from coordinate 818,993 downwards.
AAAAAATTCATGCCTGCAAAAACTGATAGAAACTTGTTGAATAAATGCTTAGAGTTAGTGTTTAGGACTAGTTTCTAACTCCTATCCTTCACTGATGATAGCAAATCAGCTTGAAAGCAGCTGATCTGAGGGTGGAGCCAACGATAGAGACACTTAATTCTGACTCTGATGTTTATGTAAACAAAAATACGCTTGTTTGAAGTTCTTAGTTAAGCTCCATCTATTGACTATACACACACACACACACACACACACATATATATATATATATATATATATATATAGCATACCTAAATATTAGATAAGAACACAAGATACCTGAAACTAAAAATTAGTAAAAAAAATTACATATAAGGAATGAATGCGGGATCAATAAACAGAGACTTTTGAAACAAATAAATCATGTATAAATTGGCACTAAAATAGAGATCAGGCAATGTAAAAACTAAGTTAAATGTAGACAGGCAAAATAGCAGAAATAAAAACTGATATAGAAGTTAAAACTACACTATGCATAGTTCGGAAAAGTGTGAAACCCTGCAATTATCTGTTATAATATTTTTATAAGTAAAAGTTGTTTAGAATATTTAATTAATGATATTAAGAAATGGAAAAAATTACTGAGTATGGACACAGAATATTGCCAAAAAGAAAAATGGTGACATTGTTATTGAGGAAAATGAATTTGAAGTTAGCCATGAGAGAGCATCTTTACATTGTCAAATGTCTGGGAGGTACCTAGTAGAAA